>VXAB01005329.1:360543-415193 GCA_013399175.1 Odontophorus gujanensis
TTTTTTTGTTTTAGTGTATGAAAGGATTTCATATTTAATAAAGTCTATTACAGCTTCTGTAAGGATTGGACTTTTTTGTAATAAGGAAGTGATTTTTAGGTAACTAAAATGCTCTATAATATTTGATTACATTATATTGTGTTTGTCATGCATTACGTTACTGAGTTTACTTTTCTCTGCTTACAATGTCAACATCTCATCAAGCTGTAAAGAAATTCCTGTGTGATCAATTATTCTTTGTGATCAGTTCATGCCAGGTTGTGCATGCACAAGCAGCTGTGTGTGCTCATACTGACAGCATACACACAGAGGTGCATGACTGTGTTACTTCTATACAGGCAGTGTGTGTTTTAATTCCTTCCACCCACAGAATACGTTGCAGGGTTTTGATAGAAAGCAAGACTAAGGAAGCCTATGTTCTTATGCACTGCATCTCCAGACTGATTCCTTGATAGGTGAGCAGTAAGTTCCTGCTCCAGCTTTCCTCCTCATGGGCACTGTGCTTTCAGTCCAGCCGCCTGCTTTTCTGCCTCTTTTCAGAGTGAATATCTCGGAGACCTCTAAACTTTTGTCAGATTTGGCTATAATTGGCCAGTAGGCTCAAAACTTGTAAGTGAGGGTCTGGCAGGCATGTTTATCCACAGATAAGCAAGTCTAAACATTTCCTTGGGAAAGCAGGCAGAAAGAGCTATTTTCTATCTGAGCCATGTGTAGAGCAAGCCCTCATCTAGAGGAGAAATGGCCAGCAGGATGGGTGTCTTCATGAGAGCCTAAAAATGACCATCTGTCCCCCTGTATGTTTGATTCATAGTCATTGTTGTGGCTTACAGAACTGCAGATATGAGTCCACAGTGGGGAGGTGGGTGCAAACCACTGAATGTAATGAGGGGAAAAGCCAGGAGTAGGGGTGTGGGTGCAGGGAATAATGTCCCTTAAGTTAGGTTCTCTGTTTAATGCTTCCAGAAAGTTGTATTTCAAGCAGTATGTGAACTGTAGTATGTGATGACTTTTGAATATACACTGATCTTTAGAAGTTTTTTTCCTCAGAAATTGATTTTATTACATGTTGAAAATTAATCCAGTGTTAGGGTCAAAATATATTGCTAGGAACCTCTACATTTTACATTATTAAGCCAAAGACTGTAGTTTCTCATACCACCACATTCTTAAAATGCACATTCTTTAAAATTACCTCATTTTGTAACATAGATGTAACTGTTCCTATCTGAAAGAAAAGCAAAGTTTGGTTGGAATTCAGAAAGATTTCACATGTAAAGCCCAAAATCTAGAATGGGTTGTATATAAGATTAGCCACTTAAAAGGAAAGTTTTTAAAAGGTTAAGTTATCCAAGACTTATTCCCTGAAGCTACAAATATATTTGCTCATGCATAACTTCACTGAGGAATCCTTAAGTGAACAAAATTATGTACTTGCATGTTTGTAGAATTGAGACCTTAATTAGCTCTAGATTAATCTCCCTTCTTCCTAATTAAAAACATAGAGGTCAATTAAGGATCAGGTGAGACTTTACCTTTGTGACTATCTTCTTTATTAAAAATACTTGTTCTGATAAATATTTCAATATAATCTCTGACCTTTTTTCAAACTTTATTTTATTCTTACCTGTTTGGGACAAGGAAGTAGTTGCATTTTAAAACAGACTCTGTAAAGTTGAACTGTTGAAGTACACATTGTGGTTTTTGGGGGGGGGAACACCATGGGCAAAATAATAGATTTATTCATATTGAACTGATTATTTGTACTTGAGCAGGGATTTGCTAGGCTTCTTGTCTGTCTTAAAGATGTGAATACAGCTTTATTTGTATACTGAGTCAAATATAATTTACATCTTCATGTGTATGTAATTTCCTCTTTTTCCCCATCAGAAGTGATGATGAAAACAAATAAACATACAGAGTGTAGTACAGATTGTACAGGTATACTTACAGTCTGAATCTTTGCTAGTCTGATTTGATTCAGAGCCTGATGATTGTAGGCTGTGTATGTATGTGGGAATATTTGGACAGGGAAACAAATTCTTGCTTCTGCGCCAGCTGTATTGCAAAGTCAGGACAACGTAATGGAGATAAAGCTAATTAGCTATTTGCATTTGCTACTGAAGTTGGAGGAGCGGTTTTTTCCTATCAGAGAATTTTTCTCCAGGCATAACTATCTGGTAGAATTTGTTAAAATAAATACAGTAAGACTTTTGTAGCCTGCAGAAATACAATTAATTTCATACAAGCATCATAGACTTGCTTTATTGATAGGCAAGTCTTGTAGGGTCTTGTTTTCCTTGAGAATCAAAATGGAGAAACCCTTCAAACTGATCTGGGTCCTGCTGCTTCAAGGAGATGGCACTTCTGTGTGGCTTTGCACCTCAGTTTGTCTGGTGGGATGCAGGCACAAATACCCCTCAAGGTGTTCAGAGACCCTGAGTCAAGAAAGAGATCGACTCCAAGCTACTATTGTTAACTGACAGAGTGAAACTTCTGTTGTTCAGGGGACTGCATCAGTACAGGTTGGGGGATGACCTGCTGGAGATGAGCTCTGCAGAGAAGGACCTGGGGATGCTGTTGGACAGCAGGCGGCCATGAGCCAGCAGTGTGCCTTGGTGGCCAAGAAAGGCAATGGTATCCTGGGGCGCATTGAAAAGAGCATGGCCTGCAGGTCGAGGGAGGTGATCTTCCTCTTCTACTCTGCCCTGGTGAGACCACATCTGGAGTGCTGTGTCCAGTTCTGGGCTCCCCAGTTCAAAAAGGACAGGGATCACCTAGAAGGAGACCAGCAGAGGGCCACAAAGATGATAAAGGGCTATCAGCATCTCTCATATGAGGAAAGGCTGAGTAACCTGGATCCGTTCAGCTTGGGAAAAGAAGACTGAGGGGAGATCTGATTAATGTTTATAAATATCCAAAGGGAGGTGTGAAGCAAATGGATGAGTCCGGGTTCTTCTTGGTGATGTGCAGTGAAAAGACAAGGAATAATGACCTAAAACTTGTACATAGGAAGTTCTGTACTAGCATGCAGAAGAACTTTATGGAAGGGATAACAGAGCACTGAAAGATGTTGTTCCAGGTTGTGCAGTCTCCATCTATGAAGATATTCAGAACCTGTCTGGATGCCTACCTGTGTGTTCTATTGTAGGATACCTGCTTTGTCAGGGGAGTTGGATTTGATAATCTCTTGCTTCCAACCCCTGCAATTCTGTGATTCTGTGACTGCTTTATGCTTTCATCTTTAAAAATACTACCGATAATGCATTTTTCCTTTTTTTCCCACAAACATTCCTAAGCATCTGTTCAGAGCTGCTACATCCAACACTTTGCAAATACTATGAATGTGAGGTTTTAAAGGCTCACTGTATTTAGGGTTTCAAATATAAGTATCAGTTCTGTCTGGGAGATGGTAAGAAGTGCGTTGACATAGGATTGCCAGTATCTTTTTTGTGCTCCAACAAAAAGCCAAACCATTTTCCTCTAGAATTTTGGAATTAATTGGAAATGGATGGTAAATCCTGTGGATTTATTAAGGGTTAAATCTTTTTAAATAGGACATGTAAGCTATGCTTGCCAACAGTACATGAGCAGCAGTGGTATCGTATAGATGCATGCCTGTATTTTACGGAAGGAACAGGATATTTTTTTCCTGACAGCTGCTGCAGCAGGAGACAGATCCATTATTTCTGCATTTACAGAGGAAAATGAGTAAACTTCTAACTTGAAGCTAAATTATTTTCCTCTGATATTTTGGTGATGCAACAGGTTAGGGTTCTCTATTTCCCTCTACAAATAATTCAGGGGATTACACAGTGTTGTTTGTCTGTTTAGTGTAGTATGGACACTGCTTAGTGAGGACCTGCAGAAATCTTTCATTAGTACAATTAAAATGGAAGAATATAAAAATAACCTTTTTATGCTCTAAAATCTATTGACAAGGAATCATCAAGCTTTTCTGTAACTGTATCATAGAGTTTTTCAGGACTACTTCATTCTGAGGGAAGTTTGCTTTCATAATGAGAACTGATGTGTGATCAGTATTACATGAGAGCTATGGTTTGAGCTAGTGTAATTTTCTTGTGACTTGCATTTTTTTTAAGGTTTTTCAGAAGCTATTGGTTATTTGAGAATCAGGGCTTTCTTTTGAAAAACAGAAGCAAAGTGACAAAAAGAAGAGTTTCTAGTCCTCATGGCTGTAAACTTCATTCTTACTTTTGAGGCTTGGATTGTTTGACTTGTATGTGTAATGCCATTAGATCTACTTAATTTGTGCATAAATGTTTTGTTAGGTTTCTTTCATGCAGAACTGAATTTTTCTAATGCACCTTACCAGTGTAGGCAACGTGACTTGGAATGGTGCAAAGAAATGAGAGCCAGTCAAAAGACTTGAATCTATTTTTATACTAACCTTCTGCTCTCAAATGTTGCCCATATATTTGAAATTATTAATTTCAATGTCATTTCTTTCCTTAGTAGTATTTCATCTGTTTTGGCAAACCATTATTGGCAATTCTTTTATCTTGCTGTAAATATAATAAGAATTCAAGCTGTCTGGCTGACTTTTGTAAATGGATATATTCTTATGGGTGTAGTCACTGATATTAAATCTTTTGAAAAGTTTGTGGGCCCTTTGCATGCAAGTAGAAGTTGGTTTTTCAATACACATAAGACTTAAAATGTGTTTTTAAATGCTAGTCATACTGAAATACTGGTCTTGTCTCGAACTAAAAATTGAACTGCAAATAGACCAGTTGACTGAATGCTGTGCTGTGACGGCAGTTTATGATTTGAGGGCTGAGTTACACTTTTAGAATTGGTTTCCCATAAAATTAAGGACCTAAATAAGCAATTATTTTGGGAATTTTTGGAGCATTTGAAGAGTTGCTATGACTAGCTGGGTTTTTTTGTTTGTTTGTTTGTTTTTCTTTTTGAGTTTCTGTCATCCCTAGTTGTGACGTGAGATAACTCCATAGGCTGTGCTCAAGCTGTTCTCAAGCAGAGTGAGGCAACTTGGTGAAGTCTGAGTTGACCCAATTGATTAAGGAAGAAATGAGCAGCTGAAAACGATAAACTTTCTCAAACTCCTCTCTGTGGCTCCAGAATAATCAACACTCTCTAATGGCACTTGATATGTATTCAAGGGTAGGGAAGGAGAGTGTTTGAATATTTTTTGTGCAACTAATATCCTACTTAATATGTGTGCGTGTGTACATATATTTACTATAAATTGAAAATAATGGAAGAAAATCCCCAGGAGATACAGTAGAGAGGCCCAAACACAGTGATACCAGCAGGAGCCTGCAAAATTACTGCATCTGGCTTTGGTCTTATGAATAGACTAACTGATAGTGGTGGTATAACAGAGCTTAATGTGATGGGTAAATAGCACTGGTACTAGATGCTCGGATCCTGCTAGATTGGAGCGTAGCATTGCTGTTTCAGTACAGTGAAACAAATTCTGTATGTTGTGTGAAGGCTCAGCCATGATTCTGTGAGGGATTGGCAAAGGAGAGTGCTGAAAGCCCAAGTTGTAAGAGAAAAAGCAGATGGAAGAGTTTGCAGAGGGAGGTCAGGACAGCTACTGCTTCATTTTTTCCAGGTTGGCTAAAGGCAGGAAGGATGGGTTACTGGAAGCAGCAGCTGTACGTATGTGGTAGTGATCATTTTAGATCCTGGCAAACCTTTGAAAGGTTTTTAACAAAATATTCCTCTTTTCATCCAGACTCTGTAGGTGACCCTTTCTTGTAGTCTGCACTTTGTGTAGATGTGATATAGTTATAATGTAGAAATCATGTTATGAGCAGCATGATTCTTTTTCTTGTATAGGTTGTTTCTCTTAAACCAACAAAGGCTGAAACAGTAAAATCATATTTCAGTCCAGAGGAAAAAATGTTCCATTTCACTGGTATTGCTGTCCCAGGAAGGTCTTGTGAACTGAACAGCCTTTTAAGGGTGACCAGTGATCAGTCATTTGAAGATCGGCTGATTTATTTCCAAGAATGCACATGCATCTTTGGTACTTGTTACCATTGAGTTGTATGAGTATTCAGCACCTCTAAAGATGAAATGTGCTATCTTTCTTATTTCATTTTTGTACTGCAAGTTTTATGCAGATTTGTCAGCTCTTTAAGCTATCCCAGGTGATCAGTTTTTTTTTTTTCAGAGAAAACATTCTAATTTACAGGTGATTTTCTCATTGTAACAGATGTTGGTCCAGTTACATCTTCTCTTTAGATGCAAAAGTGCAAGTGAGTTCAACAGTATAATTAGTGGCTTTCCTTTTTGTGGAGATGGAAATCATTGCAGAACAGTTGCTAGCAACTTCAAACTACATCTTAAAGTCCTTGAACTCTTTAAGCCCTATCTTCAAATAAGGGAGATGTGGGGGTGGAAGGAATGATACAAGAATTTCAAAAGCTGTTGAAAATTCTCTGCACAGACCAACCTTTTCTAAATCATGTCTTTCTCTGAAGTGTATGAGATGAAGGGTACAACCACAGGCTGCAATCTTGAAAATGCCTGTATGTGAAAGAGGGCAACTAGGGTGACTTTCATTCCTTTGTGTGGCATTGCCAAGCACATCACGTAGATCTGTGTGCCAATTTTTGCTGAATGAGGAAGTCATATGACTGTGATGGTGATACCATGTATTTTGGGGTGGCATGGGGAAATCCAGTCATGGATGGTGGCACAAGGGATATGTGAAGTCATTAATGTAAGGGGTTTGTTGCATTTTTTTATTTTATTTTTTTATTTTTTCCCACAGCCTTTTGGCCCACACACAGCTTTTGGCCATGGATGCTGCCTTTTCCAGCAGATGGCCTGCTGCATGAATATGATGTAGGAGGCTTTCTGAGCCTGCTAGTGTAGAAAACCATTCTGCACATATTCTTAAATTCCCTGAGCTTGTTTCAAAGGAACTGGATATGTGTCTGTAAATTTAGGATGTCTTTGCCCCTCTTTTTCTTCTCTTCATACTCAGTGTCAGCAGTATTGTATCTCTGGAAGAAGATATGGCTGAACAAGGAGGACAATTAGTGCCTCCACACTTTCTAAAGCAGGAAAACAGGTTAGTTATAGAAACGGAAGAGCTGCTAAATGCTCGTTTAACTGCAAAACAGGATCAGTATCTGCTCTAGAGAGGCCTTGACATTTTGTTAATCCATGCTGTCCAAAATTTAGTTTGAAATGAGATAAATAACTGGTTTTGCAGTTAAAAACTTGTACTAATGACCTTTAAAGACAGTTTCTCCTCTAGTTATATGACTTCTGTAATGTCATGAAATGCACCACTGCTGACAGATTAAAGTCAAATGTTTCTATTGCTATAAACATGTATAATTTAGGGGATGCAAGCATATTCTTGTATTTTATTAAGAGCAGTATAAGTTCATTATGATGTGGGCTGTTGCATGTACTTCTAAGTTAGTTGTCCATATTTAAATCCATTGATTTATTTATATGATGTTTCTTCTATAAGACTCAGAGAAAATATTGAAAGGAAATGCTTTTTGAGATGCTTTTATATCTGGGTTAAATATCTCACTGTGACAATTATGTTAATGCTTCCAGAATGAAACTGCAGAAGCTGTTGAAAGAAACAAATGAAATAACCAAACAAGCAAACCAGACCAAAACAAATAGGAGTACTGAAAAGTATCTTTTGAAAGTATAATTAAAATATGTTTTAAAATGTGTTGCAAATGATAATTTCTTAATTCATTAATGAAAAATTAAATAAAGTCTGTATCATGAGTGGAGTAAAGAATTGATGGAGGTGATTCTGTTAATTTGGTGCAACGTTACTCCCATTTAAGTGGCTACCTTTCCTTCTTTCTGTACTCTTTCAGTTCTCTTTCAGCCACTAACCTCTTCTGTCCTCTGGACTCTATTTTTTCTTTTGACATGGAAAACTAACAGTGACATTCTCTTGTGACCATTAAAGGGAGGGAGCAAAGTGTATGCAAAATAATGTGTTCATTTTCTTCATGAGAAGTAGGGAGAAGCTCTGTTTAACCCCTGCGGCATAGAGAATGATCATGTGTGCTTTATTTCTATAGTCTTTTTTTTTCTGATCTAGATTTTGAGGCATTCACACTTCTTTGGAAAATAATACTTGGGCTGGATCCTCAGTTGTGTCCCCAAGTTCTTTTAGTGCTGTTTTCAGTAAACACAGATTCTATGACTTGCTATATTTTGCAATGGTACTGTACTGAAGTACGCCCATATAAATCTCCTTACTTCTTTGAGCAGCACCATTCCGTCAGTCCAGTTAACAGATATCCTGAAGATGGTTTTCTAGGGTCCTATGCCCTGCCCTATCTTTGAAGTTGCAGTGTTTGTTTTCTATCGGGGTCTGTCTGATACTGTAATTTTCCAGGAAGTAGGACCTCATACTAGTGAAAATGTAAATCATTTTGGGATCTGCTTTGAGAGTGTCGTAATAAATTCTTGTCTACCTTGAGTACTGCTATTTTTTTTTTCCAAACTCTTCCTTCATGTTTGAAAAGATGTAAAATTTCTTTTTAACAACTGGTCATTACGTTTATTTGAGGAAGAGCTGTTCTTGAAATAGCACCACTAAAAACAACTTTCAGTAGGTGACTGCCAAGATCTGCAAGGGCCAGCTGATGGGACAGTGAGGTCTTGCCTTCAGGGCAGAGGGAATTTGTTTTTCTTTCTTCTACACTAAATTTCATGGTATTTAGGTCTTTGGAGTATTCAACCCCATCTTTTAAGTTTAGTTATGTGGACTATATGATTTGACCCTCAATGAAGGGGAAGACCAAGTAAAAAGATGGAAAATGACAAAGATGGGGATTATTGTAAGCCTCATCTTCTTAGAAAAGCAGACTATGAAATGAAGTGTGTGCACATAATTTGCTTGAAAAATATCTCAAGGTTTTTCCCATACATCTTACCTTATCTTTCTGATGCATCTATCTAAATGTGGAAATGTATTTTTGTCTCGTCAGAATTTGGAGTCCATACAGGTGAGCTTGCGAGCTGTGATCATCTTACTGCTAGAGAACATGGAGTTTTCTTTTAGAGGCATGGGGTGAGACTGAACAATTGAGTCTGTGTTCACACTGAAAATATAGCAGAATAATAAGCATTTGGCTCTATTTATTCAGATTTAAGGTCTAGTCCTGACCCTGCAGAGATCAGTGTCAAGGTTGCCCTTGTAATTTCAGCCAGATAAGTAGATGCTTGATGCAGTGGAATTGTAGACATTACGCACATGATTACAAGGAAAGAATGACAATGGAGGATATGAAAGGTCTGAAATTGAAGCAACAGCTGACTTTGTTCAGTTTTAAATGACCCTGCCAAAATAGGCAAATGATATCACAAGCTGGAAGGTCATTCCTTCTTAGCCAACTTTTAAAATATGTTAATATCTAGAAAATATGCTTTGAAACTCAATTGATGATGAATAAACCACTTGTGAGAAATGAACATCCTTAGCTGTTCAGAAAACTGCTGAATAACTTTATGTTATGTGATATAGTCATGCAGTCCTGCACTCTGCTATTGGCAGATACATCCTCATGGTGTGTTATTCCACTTGACTGAAAAATCCAAAATTACAGAAATTATACAACTTCACTTAATTATTTTTATAGACCTTGAGAGAGAGCTGTGTCATTTGTCTTATTTATTTTTCCTTAATGAGGCTTTTCTGGTTATAATTCTTCTGCCATCAGCCTTGGAAATGAATCTCAATAAATAGAAACAGCTATATTGGAAGTGATTTTTTTGTTGTTATGATGTGCAAGTAACTGTTGCTGTGGGTAGGTTGCACTTTGTATTCTTCCATTTCTGAACACAAACTGTGAGCCTGAACAAATCTAGAGGCCCTTGCCTATTTATGACTGAGAAATATTTAGGGTGGATTCTTTTCCTCTGACACTTCTCCACGTGAGGAAAAGAATCTTTGTTTTATCACATGGAGGTCCACTTTTCCAGACTCTGTGTCCTAAATCCACTTCTGAGGTAGAGTTGGAGACACCACAAGAACCCAGCTTGCAAGAGGTGTCACCTAGTACTGGGGGAGTAGGATGCTTTCTCTCTTCTATCTTTCTCTGCTTTGATTGAGAATCTGAGGACCAATTGTGAGAGAACAACTCTGTGCTTTTAAAAACCTTCTTTTACCTGTTCCCTATAGCATTTACCGTTAATGCATGCTCTTAATGAATTACCATGTGGTGTCAAAGCAGTAGCTTCATCTTTTATTCAATATGGTAAGTAGGCAACTATTAATCTCCCCTCAGAAATTCTCCTTTACCACTTGAACAGGTTTTTTTTTTTGTTTTCTTTTTTTTGTTTTCTTTTTTTTGTTCTTATGCTGTGAAGTTATGAAGTTACTTGAGTGCAGCATCATACTGAAACTCTTTTTCACTGTGGTGTGTTTATATGCAGACAGTATATACACACAGACCCTTTGCATTTCCACTTCGCAGCTCTCATTGGCCTCTTGAGTGAGTTCCTTGTATGCATGCAGGAGCTCCCTGGCTGCCTTGTGTCCCTCTACAGCTCTTCCACGGGCAAGGTGCCTTTGCGAGCAGCAAATTCTGATGGTCCCTTCTTGCACATGTAGATTTTAACTCCTACTAAGAAACAACTCTGAGTTCTACACAGATCATAAGGTTTACTTTGTTTTAGAATAGAAGTTGTATTTATTTTTGTTTCCAGTGCTGGAAAGTGAGCAGTATTTTGGCAAAGGAATCTTTTGTGGTTCAGGATTTGTGTGGACTGGGATGCTTGCTAGTTATGCGTGTGCATAGGCTTCCTCTGGGTACTGGCACTTCTTGAGTTTATGAATTCTCTCAGAAGAGCTGTAGACATACATACAACCTTTAGTTAGAGCTGTATGTCAAGCGCATCCCATGTATGCAAAGCACAGTTTTATTGTATAATTTCAGATACATCACTGGGCTAGCTGTTACAAGAGGTTTATTGTGGCTGTGAATATGTCTTGTACAACATAAGCACATCCAGAGCAAATTGTATTTCAAACATTGCCTTTGCTCTGGACTCCACTGGAACTCCAACTGTCCCACTGAACTTTTTTTTTTTAATCATTTTCCTGGACAGCAGGATAAAAATGTTGAGACTACAGATTCTTTTATCTAGTACAAATTTTCAAAGAAGTTCATTGTTGGATTTTTTTTTTTTACATTGCTCAACTTATTCTCTTTTATGCTTTCTATGTAATGTACACAGAAATCACTTGCTATAGGATCATACTTAGCAGCTGGTTAAACTCTATGATTCTTTCAAGGTCTTCTGCAAAACTTCAAAGTTTCTATAGTCTTAAAGCAAATGTAACGCTCAAGTATCAAAGGGAGAAACGGTTGGTGTGCTTGATAAATGTTGGTGCTGTTTTGAGTGCTTCCATGTTGTCCCAAATACAGCTCACTTCTTTAGAACATGTACTCATATTTATATTACCTTTCCCTGTGATTCTTTATAAAGGATTTTTGTCTGTTTAAGAAAAAAATGTATCGTTGGAGGTTTAGTTTCAAATGTGCTTGACAGGCAAATGTATCTTGATTTTACTATTTTTAAAAGTTCATTTATGAACTGCCTTTAATCTACTGAAGGAAATGAAGATGTTTATATTATGTCATTGGGTTCTCATTAGCTGCTTGCTTGTTTTTTAATAGGAGCATAATTTCGTTTGGCAAGTGAAAGCCTTGTCTTACCACCCCTTTACTTCTGTCTCTGTTTGCGAAGCCGAAGAGGGTCTTTGTTCCCAAAATGTTTTCTTTAAAAGCAAAACAAGAAACCTCTAGACAAAAGCACCCCTTCACTAGGTTGGCAGGAAAGGCTCAATACTGTGAGAATAATGTTCATAGGCCCCAGGGAGTCGCTGGTTTGCTCAGCATTGCCCTCAGCCCTGCCAGAGCAGCCGGGTTAAAACCAGTGCTGGCCTAGGGGTATGGCTAGGTCACAGCTCTACCATGTTTTCAAGGTGGCTTCAGAACACACTGCGAGAATATTTGGATGAAAATAAAGTCCCTTGATTTAAGGGTTACAGAAGACTTACTATTATTATTACTATAATTATTAATGCTATAATTATTATTTGTTTATAAGTGGTAAGTTAATGTGGACCTCCCATGAATTTAGGAGTTATTCCTCCTCCGATGCTATAGAAATAAGATGAGATTGGAATTTAATTTGAGAGAACTTACAAAATGTAATAGTTAAGCTAGGAACTTGCTCTCACCCCTTATATGCTGGTGAGGCCCTTTACTGTTTCTTGCTTACTAGGTTTTCTAGTGGTCCATACTGGGAATTGTGTCTGAGCCTATGCTTTTGATTTAATTTGTTCTCTGTCATTGTATTGGTAACTCTAGCTCTCTAGCATTTCTGTGCAGTCTGTGGCAGGGAAAAGGACCCTCTTGGTGTCTCAGAACTATGATTATGATGACATACCTCGCTAAAAAACCTACCCAAAGCAAAGTCCTACTGCATTAATAGGTCCGCATTTGTTAGGTATTCTTCAATAGCATAGGAATTCTGAGAAACTACTTGTTTGACAGCGTGTGGATATTTAACATAACCTATACTACCAGACCCAGGTTAAAACTATCTTTGTGATTTTTGACTAGTTGTTTGAGAGCTACAAATTAACTTCTTCAGATTTTTTATTCAAGATGGTAGTACTGTTATTTTTCCAACAATGTGCAGAAATCACACTCCCTCCTTTTAAGTGCCAGAATTACATGTTATCACGTAATTTAATCTCCTTTAATAGCAGCAAACATTCTAATTATCTTGAAAAATGAGGGACTGGACTCATGTTGAATTCCCTTGGTTGCCAAAGCCAAATGTCTGTCTCCCATTCACGTAACACTGCTTTGCAATCTTTTTCTCCTGCTTTGCTGATGCAGAAGAGATGTCCAGGTGGATTTATTCCAGTAGAAGAGGAGAAGAGGAGATGTGAGAAACACAGGAGTAGAGGGGGGCATGGATCAGTGGTGAAGTGTTAATGTGGTATGGGTTTAGAGGTAGCATGCTACTCCCAAGTTGTAAATGTGATATTGTACACTTTTAGTCAGAAAACTGAGATGCCTGTCACAGAAGTGACAGAAAAGGATTGAGGGAGAAGAGGGCACAAAACATGACTGTAGTGGGAGAACCTGATTCTTCTGTTCTCATGTTTGCATTTTTCCCACCTCGTAGACACTTTATTCTTTTTCCACCTTCCTTTTATTACTTTAATATTTTCCCTTCCTGAGATATCACTTTGAATCTAAGTAGAGTTACCACAATATTTTCATTGTGAAGCATCTTTGATCGCACTTCCCTGTAATGAAGTATAGAAGAAATGAATGCAAATAAGTCTTTGTCTGAATCCAGACTTGAATCAGCATACCTGCTGTTTTACTAGCAAATACATTATTCATAGTTTACATGATGCTTACTTGAAAGCAATATATGTAATACATGTCATTATACCAGAGCTCTGAAAATATGTCCTTTATAATTCTACTCAGTACTTCGGAGTGTGATGTGGGACTATTTTCTAAGTCGTGTGCCTAAGCAGTAAGCTCTTTGTTAGATCCAATTAGACTTTCTCCCTTGGTAGAGTGTGAGGCTCTAAGGTAGTGTTATGCTTGGCCATAGACAAACTTAATCCAGTCAGCTGGAGCTCTCAACATCAGCTTTCTGCAATCTGAAGGTATTGAGCCACTGATGTGTGTTTTCATTCAGCAAGTTCAGCATCCAGTGCAAGCAGCTATAACCAAGCCACTTGTCTGGTGTAATGTGCAATATGTAATGCATTTCGAAATTACTGCATTCATACAGGTTAATACGCATCATACGTGCTTTCATCTACAAAGCAGTGTAGCTCCTCTCCTGGTAATGAACATGCATTTAAAAAATCCTTGTGTTTTTTTTTCTTTCTTTTTTTTTTTTCTGTTTCTCTTCCAGTGTAAATCACTGATTTCAAAATTTAGTGATTGCCAACTACTTTGTTCATTTTAGTAAGACTTATGAGATTTAGTGCTAGAAAAGGATTGTTTGAGAAATTCATCTTTAGGTCATGTGCTAAACACGCTGGTACAGATGAAATAAAATACTTTCAAATATCACTGATTGCTTTTCTCTCAATGTGTTTCTGTTCCAAAAAGCAGGAACAAAGTTGTTTACTGTTGGTAATTTTACTATAGTATGAACGGTGAATGTGTCTTAAATCTAATCCAAGTTTTGTTAACTTTCCTGGGAGCTTATGCAAAGATCAGAATTGTTCAAGTAGGTCATGCTACAGAAAATTGTATTCTAAAACAAACTATATCAAAAACAAAACTATATCAAAATGATTCTTTAACCTTATCAGACATGCAAATGCTGCTAAAAAAATCTCCCATCTGTGCATATTTCTTTATCTTTCATTACATCTGTTTTAACTTAATCGGGCCCCAAATGTTTTCCTATAGTCTTATTATCATCTTTTTTATAAAATGTTGCTTATCAGTGACATTAAACAACCAGCCTCTTGAAATTTCGCCTGAAGAAGTGAATTAGAAAGAAATACTTTCTCTCTCCTTTGTTGTGACATGCCACGTACTCTGTGCACTAGATGGTGGATGGCTGAGCTGCAGTCTCCACAGCCGCCTGGTAAATATATTCCTGAGAAAATTTTCCAAAGACTTTTGTAAGTGATACTGGTACAGTTAACCAAGGAAGCACCTAGAAAATAAGTAGGACAGAAATTGTATGATAAAATTATATCTGTTCCAAATTAGACCGTTTAAAAACCTGCTACTTTTTTCAATAAACTTATTTCAGAATTTCTGACTCTTAGAGAAAATACATGCTCCCAGCATGAAGAGAAAGAAAATGCAGATGGGCTTAGAGGAGTGCATTTTACTTCAGAATTCTTTTTTCATTCCACTTCCCAGGCAGTGGCTCAGAGGGAATTTTTCATGAGGGCAGGCTTCCCCCCCCAAGTAGTGTTTGGCCACCTCACAGTTCTCATTAATATCAGTCTGAATATTTAGGTGTCTAAATAAAGAGTTAGCTGCTTAATTTCCAGTGCATGTTTTCAAACACTTTGGTCAGCATTTGTAAAGTGAGCCTTTGTTTTGCTGCCTAACTGCACTCTTCAAGCCTTATAAATCCACTTTGCGGTTGGAAATGGTATCTTACTCTTGGCAAGGCAGCACGTTCTTCTGACCTGTCTCGATGTGCAGTGGACTTCTGCAGCTGTTTACGCTGACTGGAGAGCCCTACTTATCCTCCTGATGCTTCAGACCGCTGTTGTGGAGAGAGGCCAAGTCCTGCCTTTAGAAGGAGTTCCTTGCAGGCCTGTTTGAATGGCTATGGCATAAAAGCACCATGAGTGAGAGATAGGAAAGACCCTGTGAGGAACAGCTCAGTGGAAGATGCTCTAGAGAGGTTATGGAATTGTTCAGTGCTGCATCACGCAGCTTTGGAGGTATACTGAAAAACAGAAATGTATTTTCTGCACTGTATGTGCATGTCTTTTTGTTCAGTATGGCACAACTCTCTTGGCTGCAGAAGAGTTTCCAACCATTTAGGGTCAACAGTTCCCTGACTCTTTCCCCAGGTGTTATGAATGCATGAGATTGGCTTGGTCATGGTGCAGGGTTTCTGGCACTAAGCTAGGTCATTCTCCACTTCCAGTTCAGACCAGTACAGAGTTTATTTACCAGAAGTCAGACCCCATATCAAAACTAAAATTTTTCAAAGATACACTTAGTAGGAGCAAAAAAAAAAATGTTTCCATTTTTCTTTTTTCCAACATAAAAGATGCTTTTGTAATTACTGAGAGGGAATCTGAATCCTTGCTTTGATTTTACTTTTTCTTCTCTTTTGAATGTGAGTAGAAGAAATATTTTCCATTTTTGTGACAATAGACCTGTTCTTACCCTGCATACCATCCAGATACCTACCTGTGAGACTCAGTGGCAGTTAGTGAGGCACATAAGTTAAATTCTGACGTATTTGTATTGATTTGTCCCTCAAATGAATTCTAGCAAGTTTTAGGTTGCCCTAAAAAATGGCATCAGTAGAAGATATTAATAAATGCTTTCAAATGTAACTGGTATGTGCATGTCAGAGGTGTACAAACTGATCAAGCAGATGTTAATTTATGCATCATTTGTTGTGTCCTTTTTGTGGATTTCAATACCTGCATGCTTGAGAAGAAGAATTTGCATGTTTAGTGTTGCTGGAAATATGCCCCTTTGAATTTCACCAAGAAGCTTAGAAGCTTTTATGCTTACTTTTATTCAGGACAGTATAACATGGCTTATTTGACTCTGTCAGCTAAAACATACATTTTTGTGTTCCTTTAGGTACGTGGAATGTTGCACTCCATTATTTGAGTGTATATAATTTAAACAAAGCCCTTGCCATGTAAGACTTGTTAATTAATTTTTATGAAGCCAAATTCTAGATTATGCCAAGGCTAGTAGAAATGTTGCTAAAACTGACAGCAACGTAATTTTAGCCCTGCACCCATTCCTAACTAAAAATGTTTATGAAACTCAGCTAAGAAAGTAAAATGATGTGGGCCTTGCTATAGAATAATGTTGTAATTCTTCCTAAAAAAATACACAACAAAGCCTGTTAAAACATTCTACCTTATTTCTGTAAAACATCTGTTCATAAATCATTGTTATCAGGAGAATTTTTTGTCAGACTATGATTTTTCTGTACTGGCTTTCCATACAAAAAAAAATTGACCTCATGTTCTGCTAGTCTTGTCATATACTGCTGCTGCTTTCCTGCAAGTTTTTATTGTAATTTTTTGTTAAATTGTAAGCTAAAATTGTTAGAATCCTATCTGTACTCTTCATACTTTTACACAAGCATTATGGAAATAATGAAGCCATGTTTTTCTCTTGCTTTGTTCTTTGTTCTTCCAAGACTTCTCAGACCAATTTTATGCAATGCATTGCTTTCTTTCAGACTTGCTGAAGATACACGGTATGTTTACTGCTTCACTCATCTCTTTCCTCACTGGTGCCTAGCATTGTCTGCTGAAGCATAACTATGATCTGAGTTGTATTTGTAAACCTAACTATAAGCTCTTTGGATTGTTAAAGCAACTTTGAGAAATCCATCCACATGAAGGCTTGCAACCAGGTTATTAAATATCTAAGGTGAACTCTTGTAACATAAAACATTCAGCTATTCAAAAACTTTTGCATTTTACTTCCTTTGTTTGAATAATGGTTTATGTCTAGCACAATTTATTTAAACATGACTGTGTAAGGTAGAGTGTAAATAGTAGAGGAATTCATTAGGAACAATTTGCATGAGCAAAAGGCTAAATGCAAACTCATGTGTTATCTCTGATCATACTGCTACTTATTTATTAATTACATTAATAATTGGATGAATATGGCTGATGGAGCTAATTGCATCTTACTAGTGAGTATTTACAGTCTTTTAAGCTACTGGTTCTTCCTGCTTATTGTAGTACCAGACAGAAGTCATAGTTCAGGTTAAAAATGTTCTGTGCATCCTGCAGTGTTGCTTTCTCCCTTTATGCAGCACTTTCTTGTAAACAAACATCTGCTAATAACTGGTGCTGGCCAATCAGTAGTGCTTCAAGGACAGAATCGATTCGCCAAATTTAACTGTAAAGACTCTAGAGAAACAAGTAATTTTTTAAATAACTGATCATTACTTCAGTAATAGTGCATTTGCCCTCATTTTATGTTAATTGTTTTGTTTTTAGGGAAGCGGCAGACTTCTTTGTCTGAGCCTTCTTAAGTCACTGAGATCTTAATTTTTGGGTGTTCCACAGAGTAAAGTGGCTGATTAAAATAAGTAATAAGCATTTTATTGTGTATAGAGTGTAATTTTTGTTTTCAGTAGTTTAGAAAGGCACCATGTAGGGGAGAGTGCTATTGAGTTTTTTTGTGGTGTTTTTTACGCCATTTTCTTATATTAGTAAACTCTAGGTTTTGCCTACCATTTTTTGATGCTGCTTCTGTTTTTGGTCATGCTCCTAAGTCAAAGGGTTAAAAGATTTACTGGAACAGAGCTTTTAATTTTGCCATAGCAAGAAAGAGGAAATCCATCTGTAACATGTTTAATTACATTTTAGTTTCCCTTGAGTTGCTTAATGTTTGTCGACATTTTCTGAGGATTATATTACAATGTATATCATGTGATCAGGAGAGAAAGGGGAGGGATGCCCTCATTTGGAAGAGTGGAATATACTCTTCTGGTCAGCACTGCATCGGAATAAGTTTTTTCGAATTAGAATAGCATAAGCAACTTGTTTTGGTAGACATTGCTGTGGGGAAGATGATATTTTGCACAAACCTTACCTGGAACAGGTACACAGGTTAGAAAATATTCCTCAAAGTCTCTGCAGCTTTGATTTATATGTGCTTCAAATTCTAAGAGCCAACAACAGGTCATATAAAAATACCCTATTGTCCATCCACTCATGCAGCTGAAGATGTTGCTGCTTTCATTGCTTTCTGTATATAACTGGAGAGGTGACAGAACTGTTCCTTTCCTTTGGGTGTTCCCACATCCCCCCTAGGTAAAACCAGCCAGAATGGTGGTTTGATTACTGGTTTCTATTGTTAATTTTTTGTTGTTGTCATTATTATTTTTAAATTTGGTTCTGATACCACAGTTACTCAAACTCATTGTAGCTTTGAGAGCATATCTCTGAATGGTCTCTTAGTTTAAATGATAAAATGATATGAATAGTTACTTTAACTCTTTGGACAGTGGGAAATAGCTGCAAGTGACAATGTCTTCAGGACAGAGCTTGATTTTGAGAGAAAGTTCGCATCCCCAGATTGAAACCTTGTGTTGGATGTTACTTCTGCTAATAGCACGGTGGTGGAGGTCTTTGCAACAGATCTCTTTAGACTGTGGAGTGGAAAATCTGTATTCAAGAGAAGCTGGGACACACACCAAATAAGGTTGTTCACACCAGCATGTTCAGTACCTTTGGAAAAACCCAAGGTACAGAAATTGATGGAATTCCTCTCAAGCAGTATATAAATTTACAAGCCAGTTACCACCACATACTTCCCTCTTTCCTGAGCCTTCATGAAAAGAGGAAACACAGACTGTGAAAGTTAACAAGAGCCATTTGTAGGCCTCTTTCTTCCAAAGCAGAAGGGAAGAAAGAACACTTTGGTCTTTTCACATAGATTACCTTCATGTTTCACATTCAGGAAAGAGTACATTCCGTCACATCTGCTTCAGTCTTGGTTGAGAAATAGACTTCAGTTTTCCATTCCTGGAAATGTATTTTCCCTTAGGTTTACAGCATTTAGCCATGTGTACCACAGCCTAAGAACCCAGACCAACTCTATTCATGTGCTATGCAAAGGCACCAACATACTGGTGCCATAGCTGTCTGATAACACCTCTGTAGAGCCAAAGACATGTACATTGTAGTGTCTGAGAAAAGGTGCTCAAGGAATTTTCAATTAAAGTCTATTAAATATATGCAATTTACCTGTTCCACACATCTATAACAGGACAAATCCTTGCTATCTTGTTAAAAGTTATAACTTCTCTGTTTCTTTTATTCTCTTTTCACAGTCTCAAGGTTTTTTTTGAATGCTTCCTTTTGAAAAGTAACCTTAGATTTTTTTTCCTCCTCTTGTCATTTGTTTTGACATTCATAGTCTGTATTTTCTTTTGCCTTTTTCTTGTTCATCTGCTGACCATGCGTTCCTTCCTAAAAGTAGATTATTCTCAATGTTTGACTTATTTCTCTAGCTGTTTATTCAGTGAATATAAAGCCATCAGAAAATTCAAGTATGAAATGCTTCCCCTCAGTTTGAGCACTGACATATTATCTGAGTAGGTTTTTTTAATAGTAGACCTTTGAGAGTTGGAAAAAACAGTCCAATAAAACAGATCAAAGAACTAACGTTTATGAGAACGGTATATTGAAAGAGACTTTTGAAATCTATTGTTTAAATTACTTTTCCTTTTGGGACAACTGCAAAAGTACTTAATAAGGTGGTTTAGAATACAAGCTGGAAGGAAGTAAAAGAATTCTAAGTATTTTCTTACTTTCCACTTGTTATGAAGAGCAGTTCACTGTTCAGTCAAGTCTGCTTTCAGTTTGGTTGTTTAGTCCAAATAGAAGCCCGAGAAATTTTCTATCTAAAGAAAAATTTCCAATATAAACAAAAAATTATTTGCATCTTACATTTTTATATATAAGACTGTTCTAGATATCCTAGCTTTAGTATTACAGAAAATATCCCTATGTTCAGCTCAAGGCTGTACTTCAAGCTATGCCATTATTTTTGAGGTCTGTAAATAGGGGTGTTGAGGTGAAGAAAACAGGGACACATTTGACTAGCAGTCTGCTATGGTTTCAGGAGAAAGGAATATTGGAACAGATTCAAAAAATGAACAACAGAGAAAGAACAGGCATAACTTCTTGATTAAAACAGGTTATGAGTTGTGCTAGAGTAGTTAATATGATAAGACTAGTAAGGGGGTTTTTGGCTAACTACTCATTTAAGGCTGTGGCCTTACTCTTATAGTTCAGACAGATGTTAAAGAGCCTACCCATAGACCATTAATGTAACCTTGTCCCACTGGTGGGACCAAGTGAAGAGAGCCAGCAGATCATCCCAACAGGACCAGGCTCATTCTTGTACTGACACAAGCCAAACCTAACTACAGAGAGGTTGTCCGGCACTTGTGAAAATCAGCACGTCTTTTTTTAGAAGTGCTCAAATATCCCTTAAAAGATGCAGTCTGAACAATCCACACCTTAGGTTTTGTGTATTTTTTAAAGAGGTTTTCTTGAGGCCAAATAGTCCAGTCATATCTTTCTGTCTGTAGGAAAAGTCATTCCCCTGCTCCATCTATAGACAAGTCTGAGCCTCTTTTTGGCACAGTTTGTTTAGTTCTACTGGGTTATTCAGCAAGAACTGACATAACTGAGTTTGATTCCCATAAAAAGATTTTAAAAATAGAATGTCTGAATTCTTTTGAATATCTTAGCATTTTGGTGTACAGGATTTAGGTTTTGATGCTCATTCTGCTCATTCCAGTCAGACTGAGCTTCCTTGTAAGGGAAATGCAAGCTTTTTGCAGATTTACATGTGATCAGATAGAAATGATGTTAAATAGTTTAAATATCAAAATCTCCAAGTTTATTTTATCAGTAATTAGGTAAAAAATGTGAGCAACCAGTTGTGGAAATTCATGTGCATTGAGCCAGGGCTGTTTGTTTGTGTGTGTTTTTGGTGTCTTTTCCATTTATTTACTTGTTTGTTTTAGTGTTTGTGCACTTGCAAAAGGAAGTCATTCTCTCAGTTTATCTTGCTGGGCTATTTTTGCTTAGTATTTTTTTTTCTTTCTCCCTTTTTCTGAGAGATACTCTCTACTTTTGTAACGCTCTCAAGTCTTCTTCTGTCATTAGTTTGTATTCAGCTTTCTGGGGCACAAATGGCCAGATTTGTGTTCTCTCTTGAAATGTTTTGGCACTAACACTTTTCTGTCTTTGCTGGAGACACCACTCCTGATAAGTGCTTAGATTATATTTGCCTTTGACATGTATAGATTATATTGGCAGGTTACAGTCGATGTGTTATCAACAAACACTGTCAACAAGGTATTTTACCCTCATGAACTTTCCTAGTTGATAAGTAACTATTTTCTGGCTCTTCCAGAAATAGCATTTTTTGCTATTGGAATCCTGTGATCAGGCATCTCAAAGTAACCCATTAACCTCTTATATTCTGTATGGCACTTCTGTTTTTTGTTGTTTTTTTTTAATCATATCTGCAAGCTTTGTGTTATAAGCTGTTATTGATAAGGTACTTCTGGGTATTTTTTCTTGCTAAGATCATTGATGAAGTTACCAAACGAAATGGTTTTCTGAACAAATGTTTGTAGAAGCCCAGTAATAATCTCAACATATTGCATATTTTTCTTTTTAAAACTCCGCAGTCAAAGAAGTGAATTCCTATATACTGATAATATATACTTCAGGTTTCCCCTTTGTTTCTAGGCTCAGTAAGGAACTAGTTACACTATCGTATGTTTATTGAAGGCCAAAGTAATAATTTCTACTAGAGATGCTCACATTTAAAATAGAAAAATTAAATAAAAATTAAAGTTTTATTAAAGTTTTTTGTTGTTAGTTAGTTAGTTTGTTTTTTTCTGGAAATGCAGGTACAAGTTTATTCCTCTGTATTTTTAATTCTATCTCAATACTTCTTTTTTCCCCTCTGGATAATTATCCTAGAGCCATGCATTTTGCTTAGATCAAACTAAGTGGACAATCTTTGTCTAGATTACATTTTTTCTTAAGTACAGGTATTATGTTTCCATTTTTTTTATCAGCTGGCACCATCCTCAGTATAGGAGAACTATTAAAATATCATCTTTACCACCTCCTGCTTCTTGTGCCAGGGTTTCCAGAGCTCTGGGATATAAATTATCTAGTTCTAAAACAAGTTTATTAAATTCTGTTGAATTTTGAGGTTACACTGGTTGTATTTATTTTCAGCCCATTAGCAGTAATGACAGTAAATAATGTCAAAGAGTAAAATATAATTTTCACCTAATAAGTTGCTAAATTAAAAACACCTATTTGGTAATTCACATTCTCCAGAAATCTTGGAAATAGCCTGGTAAACATTCCTTAAAACTGCCTGTAGAACTCTCTGGTCTGTTAATACTGTCCAAGAAGCTGTAAAAAGCACAAGCCAATTGACAATAAATGTACCATACATTTCCCAGAAATTTAAAATCATGGGGTGAAGAGTCATTTGGCAGGAGAGTGGACTTTTCCTTGGCTTTTGATTTAAGTTTTGGCTTGTGTTCAGAATGTTGGCTTTTGACATTTCTTTAGTACATCAGAATGAAAACGGACACCTTGAAATCTTGTGAGTGAATTTTTTCTTATCATGTGTCTCTGTTTCAGCTCATCAGGAATGTTGCTGTCCTTCCCATTTCCTTTTGTCCTAATACTTAGGCCTTCATGCTTCTGTCTTTTGCTGTCATTTCTTTTATAGTCTTTCTGTCCTCTTGCAGTCTTCCAGTCCTTGCCTGACTTCTTTTGCAGCTTTCTCATCTTTCCCATTAGGACCTGTGAATTACTGCAATTTTCTTTTGAAGACTTGATGATTTGGAGTCCTTACTGCAGAAGTTCAGTTGCTAGTAGTGCTTCCTATAACATAACAGGATCGGGAATAGCAGAAAATGTGCTACCACACTACCAGCTGTCAGGGTATAGATGTGTAGGTTTAGCATGTTCTACAATTATGTATGGAGAATGCCTTGTTTTCCCTTTTGGTGTGAAAGAAGGAAATAGTGCATTAGACCTGCCATTCAGGAGGTCCCTTCCAGTGCTGTGTTCCCATGAAAAGCCATGGTCAGTCACTGCCTTGGCCAGAAATGTCCTCTCTGGGGTTACTCAAGGTACTGGCAGCATTGATTGGAGCCCTTTCTGTTTCAAAGCGTTGGGAACTAGTTTACAGCTGGCTGTCTTTCTGGGTGGACGAGATGTGATTTAACATATACTTTTCATTGCAAGACCACCCAACTATGGTGCTCTGAGAGAGAGAGCTGTGGTGCTTGACCATGTTTTTATATGTTGTATTGATATGTATTGGCTGCGAGAGTATCTGGTTACACGTTTGAGCACTCCCTGGTTGTTCCCTAATTGCTTCTGTTTTGCTCATGGCTGTTTAATGTGTAATCTTGACTGCTATGCCAAACTCATATTACTTAAGCTGTTGGGAACCTGTGCTCAGATTTAAATGCACAGCTGGTACAGCTGTGGCTACCTCACGCTGCCACTGTGGAAGCTGCTTGCCTAGCTGAGGAGCAGGCTTGCCAGAACACTGACCTGTAAAGTGAGTTGCTTTAATATAGTGGCCGTGGAAAGCACTCCAGCACATGGCTGCTACGATAGAGCTTGTGGTGGTGTGAATGCAGTGCAGAAACCCTCTAATTCCCTCCCGTGCTGTGGGACCTCTGTTTCTAATAAGGTTCGGTGTAAAGGTTTAGCAAGTGTGGAATGGAGTTACAACGGTCTAAATTAACTGCCATGGGGACTTTTGGATTAGCAACTGTTTCCTGGTCATCCAAACAAACCAAAAACGCATTGGTTGAGTCTGTGATAGGGGAAAAAAGCTTGCTGTATTTCCCACCAAGAGCCAGATTGTTACCTCCTGTAGCTGGGCAGCTTGTTGTCTGACCTGTTATTGCTGCAACAAAAGAGAAAGAAAGTGCTGGAATAGGGACAGAACCCTGCTGGAACCTCTTATGCAGTCTGATGAAAGTCTGAAGTAGCTAATGAAGCATTCACTATACATATACTTCACATATATTTATACTATATGTAGCATACTCTATGTATGCCAAATATGAGCGTCGTTCAATGAGAAAGCATGGGAAAAACATGTAATGAGGAAAACTGGCTCAAGACAAGCCACTCTGGGACATGGTTTTGCAGAGCAGCTCTACCTGCAAGAAATCTGGCTTGACTTCTTGTCCAACCAGGCACGTGGGTTTTGTCCAAAGGACAAAAGCTCAGGACCTGCCAAAACCGCAGGTTGGATTGCAACAGGCTGCTTTTTCTTTCTTCTAGCAGGGAGGTTGGCTGCTGGGAAACTGTCTGAAGAGACTAGACTGATAGGCAAAACCAGTTAAGGATGTGTGAGGGTACACCACTTTTGCTTTCTTGGTGTGTAATGCTGTGACAATGTGGCATTTATTCTTACAGTGACATAACTGCTTTGCTTACTTCTGCTTGGTGCTATGGATGGAGAGCAATCCTTATGCAGGTGTGTTCCCCCTAATTTTCTGAGTTGAAAATGCCAATCTCCCAATTTATTTTTGGAGCTGGATAGGAAATGCTGTCCAAACTCTTTGATCCCCAAGCCTGTTGTGTGTTGACAGCATTGGTTTACAATAGGCAAGTTTTAGATTTATTATTTTTCTGTTTGCTTGAGGGCACTGTAGTTCCTAAACATTTTGAAGGAAAGCTGCTAGTTCCCCTTTTGTAAAATAAGTATCTTGGTTACAATAGTAGAGACTTGATCATGATTAAAAAAAAAAAAAATTGGGGCACTGAAATAGAATATCACCACGGAGGATACTTGACATAAGCCTTTACCTTAAGCTTTATTTTGTGGAGTAGATTTCAAAACTGAGACCTTGTCTGTTAGAATATTTCCACTGAAGTGCTGTTTCTCAGATCTTATTCCTGAATTTTTTAGTTTTTTTTTGCAGGATGTACTAACTTTACGCCTACAGCAATCTCAAGAACCCTCTGACTTCCCTGTAGATGTGTGTTGTTACCCAATTGCTGCACATCTGTGAGACTACTCTGTTCTGGAGAGCATATCTCTGATTAGTCTTGGATGTAGAGGTCTTTCTGTTCTATTTACACTTTCTGTCAGGAAAACCTCATAGTAGTTACAGTGTTCCATTTTGCAAACACAAAGCATGAAAGATTTTTTTTTTTTAATTAAATCAAAATCAGCATGGATTGTAACATGAACTTTTTCACAGCTACCTATTGACTTATATATTGTGTATAATTTTTAACAAATCAAGTTTTTGATTTAAAACTGTCTAATTAAATTCTGCAAAAAGCTCTACGTAGTATATTTAAAATGCTAGTGCCTGACCTGTGTGTTTCAATTTCTTCCCTAACTTTGTTTTGATGGATTTCATAAACAAAAATTTGCTTTGTTCATAGAGCAAGTGAGCATCCCTGCAAGGGCAGAAATATCTTGTACATGGGGAATCATGAAACACGCAACATGCCTCATTTTTTTGCTAAACAGGCAATTTTACTTCCTAGGGCTGGCAAAATACTTCTTGAAATATTCTTCAGGGTATTTACAACCTGCAATAGAGGGACCCAGGTTGTTTTTCTTTGAATCAGTCTCCCTTTTTATTTTTTTATTTTTTAAAAGATACAACTATTTCATATAGTTCATAATAAATGTATGAGTAACTCTTCCTGTAATTTGGCAGAAATTATTTTTGGAGTAAATTTTCCAAACTGTAGGGGACTTTCTTAGAAATTATGTGAGGCAGAATCTAATCCTGAAGGGTAAAAAAATGTACTAAGTCTGGCTTTGGTTATTTCCCCTAAACAACTGTGAATAGAAGAGCATTTGCAGGAGGAGTGGTCTTGTTAATTTTTTGTTCTCTGCGCAAGTATTTGTTTTTATTCAGTCTTATTTCTGTGTATTCCTGTTTTTTTGAAAACAAGCAACAAAAAACCCCACCACCCATCTTTACATATGTAACCATTTATCCCAGTGAATATCTGCATTTGTATCTACATTGCCTGCCAAGGTTCAATAGCTTGCACCGTGGGTTTTGGTCTTTGTCTGGAGATACCCATTCATCCTCTGCGCTCAGGTGCTCTGTATATAAAGTGCAGGTAATGAGGATATAGTTTGAATATAAGCCCCTAGAAAGCTGCTTGGAAATACTGTTGAGTGCGACCATTGCCAGTAGTTTGAAGATAATGGATAAAGTTGTGTCCCTCTGGAATTTTTATTTAAAATACTACTAGAACTTGCACTGTGATAATCCAAACATACAGTCCAACAAGAGGTAGATGGAATCCTTCGAGTTGGAAGAGACCCTTACAGGTCATCTTGTCCAACTCCTCTGCAATGAACATTTATAGCTAGAGCAGGTTGCTCAGGACCACATCCAGCCTGGCCTTGAATGTGTTCAGGAATGGGCCATCTACCACATCTCTGAGCAGCCTGTTCCAGGGCTTCACTAGGTTTATCATAAAAAACTTATATCAATCTAAGTCTCCCTCTCTAGTTTAAAAGCATTTCCCCTTGTTCTGTCACAGAAGACCCTGCTGAAGAGTCTGTCGCCTTCTTATAGCCCTTTTTTAGATACTGAAAGGCTACTATCAGGTCTCCCTGGAGCCTTCTCCAGATCTCTCAGACCCTCCTCTTCATAGGGGATGCATTCCATCCCTTGGATCATTTTTGTGGCTCTCCTATGGACCTGCTTCAAGAGGTCCACATCTCTTCCCTGTACTGAGGACTTCATATCTGGACGTGCTACTCCAGGTGAGGCATCAAACAGCACAGAGTAGAGGGGCAGGATCACCTCCCTCAGTCTGCTGGCCATTCTTCTTTGAATGTATCTTAGCATATGATGGACCTTCTGGGCTGTGAGAACACATTGCTGGCTCATGTCCAGCTTAAAGATCTCCATCTCCATTATTCTTTCTCCCAAGTAGTACCACAAATAGTTTTTGGTTCTTAGAAACAGGAATTCTTTCATATCTTCATATAAAATAACAAGATTACTGTTTTTGCAGATTTTAGTGAAGAACAACTTCATGTGAAGTAGAAAATTTGAAGTGGGATGCATACAAAGATAAACATCATTTGGAGATTTGGGAACACAATGTATAATTCTATTTTGATTCGACCCATACAACCTCAGAAATACTCTCATTGCATTGTGGTAACACCTAGTGACAGAAATCACCTAAGTAGAGAACATGGGTTTAGTCTCTTCAGTGCTTTTCTTGAAAAGCCAGATTCTCATACCATTCCCTGTTGAAAACTCCTTTAATGCCTGAAAAAAATGATCACTGCATGTGGTGTCGTAATAACAATTTTTTAACTTAGAGCTTGTGTTCTTTTCCTTTCTCCATCCTTTAGTAGCTTAGGGCGGCTTTGGAGCACTTGTGATTGGTGCCAACTGGCAGGGCAGACCCATAGCAAACTGTTCAGATATCCACAGCGTGTTTACAGGTGGTGCTGATAAGACTGATTGCACGCAATTCTCCTTAGGACGTGGCACAATAGTTGCGTCATACCGTTTGCTGAGGTGAAGCAGAGGTTGAAAGGATATAGCAGACTTTTTCTTTTCCTGCTCCAGTTTTAATTTGTAAGCACACCTGCAGGTCTGGCATTTGTTTTGTTGTTTGCTTCTCCTCTTTTCAATATATATAAATGGCTCACTGGAGGCAAGGCTGCCTCCAGTTTTATTTCCAGCTAACTTCACTCTATGCTGCTGCTTTTCCTCTGCCCTGACACACCACTCCATCCTTTTTCTTCTTTCTTTAAGTAGTTTACAAGGGGGAGTTGGTGAATGCTGGTCTTGGAAATCTCTGTAGAAAATAAGAATTTAACACATTACTTATTTATAAATTATTTTCAGTGTCCAAATGTAAGGATAGATGTAGGAGTTTTTAAGAGGAACATATTTTATCATTCCACAGGGACAAAACATAAAGAGCGTGACATCTGGAAAGTTTGGTAATATAAATATGAACAACTGGAAACAGATGGATAATGAGGGGCTCATCTCCTACTACATGTCTTCCTGCTTTAAGGAAATGCAAAGTCTGTTTTTACTACCTGGCAATATTTTAAAAAGGACTTTCTGTATCACAGAGGAAGTTGATAATAAGGAAACAGAATTCTTCTGTTCTCTGTGGGGCTAGGATTTATTCACACAGGTGAGGAAGAACTTTGGGTCAAATGTTTCAATATCAGTTACTGAACAACTAGGCTTTAGAGGAAATAACTTATAAAGGTGATAAATGCACAAAAAGTGTTATATCTTTTACCTAGCAAAATCAGCAAAGTCAGGAGTTGCCATGGTCAGTAGAACTAATATTAATTATTATATAGTATTAATATTGGTAATTACACTTAAAGTAATTACACATTATTAATGTATTAGCATTAACTCTTGTAATTAGTAACATAATTACTCATTTCATTATTGGGGGGCAAAACCTTATTCATCCAAGTGAGAACTGATTAATGCTAATGACACCAGTGTACATGTCAAATTGGTCATAACTTACTGGAGATGACTCCAAATTGTGTGGTTTTGGAGGTGGCAACTTGAGAATGAGCTGACAGCCACAGTTAAATTATCCCCTCACCTGCTCTAGGAGACATTTGTATTCAGGAATGCTAATTGAAACAAAACCTTACTGCCCTCTTGATCTGACCTTCCTTTCTGCTGTCAGTAATTGCTGTCTAAGATCACTGCCTTGCTCATTTCTGCTTCCTAGAAAAATCTTGCAGAGTGGCTGCCTGTAAAAATGTTATTAAAGAGTGTAGATTTAAACACATGGGCTTTGCATTTCCATAATGTTTGCGTACAAAATGAGGTAACATTGTAAATGGAAGGTGCTCCATAAATCAAACCATATATTTTTGATGTTTTAAATATTCTGCAAAGAACCAAATTACAGGAAATACTCTTACAGATGAGCAAGTCTGTTCTGAAAAATGAAATCTAAGAAGATACCAGATGCTTGCTTTTATTGGATCCATAAAATTACCTTATGAAATCTGGTTTTCTAATTGTAGGTTGAGCAGGAGAAATCTGGAAAACAACCAGTGATCAAGGGATTTAAGATAAGTGGAGGTGAGCTGGTACAGCAGGTTTCTGTTTTTCTTTCTTAACCATATGCATTTTGAAAACACTAATACTTAACTAATCTCTAGAGCCCAAAGACATTCTTGGGTTTACATAGGGAGTTGCTGCAGCGGTACTGCACTAAGTGTGGGTCAGAGCTAAGGGTGGACTGCTGGCTGCAGCTAACTAGGAATATTCAGCACTGCTAGGTCAGAGATGAACCTGCAATGAGAAGAAAAGGTGCTTTTCTTGCTCTGTGGGTATTCTGCATTACTTCAGCAGAGACAGAAGTCAGTTTGATGATTCTAGGTTGTGTTTCCAGAGCACTAACAGCTTTATTTAAGTGTTGAATTTACTTTTTGTTCTCTCCCCCTCTTGGCAGGAATTGTAATTAGAATGAGAGCTATATAGTTAATTTGTGACTGGTTATTTTCTTTGTTTCATATTACACAAATAATCAGGTTAAGTGCAAGCTGTTGCAGATGCTTTTCTTGCAGGGGATACTTACATGACATGCTGGATAAGAGATAAGTTGGTGATGTTTTATACTTGTTCTGCTACGTAGGAACCTTGTACAGAAAGCTGAAGAAACTGCTCTTGCTTATAGAGATTATCTTACAATTAGCAGTGCAAAGGATCTTTTGTAAATGGATGGATTGACGGTTTAAATTCTGCCTGCCAATCTCAACTTTAGAAATCTCATGGCCAATATCTTCTTCAGTGGGGAGTTACTGAATTATGACAGGCTGTAAGTGACAAAAATAACAAGAGATGTTATTTCACATCTAAAAGTATGCATCATGCTTATTCGCAAACAAAGCACATAGTGTTGGTGTGGCTTTTTTTAGGTACTGTTTTAGCTTCAAGTGCTGAAATGTTATTTCAGGCTGACAGCTTATTTTGGGTAAAATATTCCTATGAACTTTCAATACAGGTAACATATTCAAGCAAAAATAAGAGTTTGCTGAATCAGGGCCTCAGTTTCTTTCTACTGAGCAGCATTGGGAGTTCACAAGTACATTTGTGTTGGTACCTTTTTATTAGAAGCAGTTGTAAACAACAGGTGTGTGCGGTCATACTTTCCTTCAGCAAAATATAAAGTAAAATTTGACCGTGCATACATTTTTCAGGTTGTTTTTAATAAATGTCTCAGAAGTATTGTACAGCTTTATTTAGATTAGTGTTTATTTCTAATCTGTAATTTGTAAGTTTTCTAATTTGTAATTGTAAGTTTTCAAAACTTAAAATGTACAACTGATGTGCCTGAATATTTTTTGCATATTTACTAGTTGCCTTATTCTTTAATACAAATAACGTTATCTACTTAGCAGGTACATTACAAGAGTAGCCTGTGTCCACCCTGATTCTATTTAAATCTTTTGTTTTTTAACACATGGCTGGTCTTCTAAAATACATTTATCTTCAGAGGTGTTAAGTAATGTTTAAGAAGAGAAATGTTTAGAATACTTCAGTGATTGACACCATCTGCTTTGACTACAGCTGATCTTTTGCAAACCCTGGCTATGAATGTGTCAGTGTTGAGCAAAGGTAATTTGGCTCTGTGAAGTAGAAAAGAAATCTCAAGCCTACTGCAGGGAAACCTGATGTTTAAACCTAGGCTGCTTCTGGCATTCCTATCGTAAAACAGCAGAACTTGAGTTGTCAGCAAGCAAAATGTTCAAGCCTGCCTTTTTGCATAATTCGTAAAAGGTGACCATTTTCACCATCAAAACAAAATAATAGCTGATGCAGAAACTTGAAAGTCCTTCTCCAGACACTAGGTAACGGGAAGGAACTGAAAATGCAGACCTGCATTTGGGACAGGATGTGATGTTTTGCATCACTGAGCTGTGATTATGGAAGTGATGAGTAGTAGCATCCTTAGGAGAAAAGAAAAACATATGTAGGTCACTCTATAAGTAATGCCTCATATTTATTTCCATGGAGACTATAACAACTACAAAGAGCGAAATAACACTGTAAATTCTCAGTACAGAACACTGTTTTTCAACATGATCGCTATTATTAGCTAATTCTCACAGATGAGCTGATCAACATGCGCTTCATTTTGTGGTGTGAATCTGTATATGGCCATCTGGAACGTTGCTTACCTTTCATGTTGCTGTTGCTATTGCTGAAATGCACCACCCTCCGCCTCACTGTGCTGACATCCACTGTTTGGTCTCCATAAATGTTCAGCATCACTGATGTTAAGCATCAGTGACTGTCAATGGGCGCTATTTTTTCCACATGTAGGAATTCAGTGACACACCTTTATTCCATACACACTCCTATGTCAGATGCCATTTTGTCAGTGTGCCCCTCTGCTGCCATCTGTCACATTGCTATGAAATGTAACAGAATACTGGTGAGATGGTTCAGCCTCTACTGCTATACCACCAAGATCCACTTTTGATGTTGTGGGTTGACATAATAAAAGAGGAGGCACTACTTTTTGAACAGCCTCCATATGTAGTAGCAGGATGTAATGACCCAAGATCTAAGTGTAAAAAAAATAAATTAGTACCTTTGTGGTGATGGAACTATGTGAGTATGGTTAGTCTTTATGTAAAGCTTGTCCCATAGGACAGAAAGTTCAGAGAGACCTTGGACTTGTCTACTACTTCCAGAAAGTGTTGAATGTTTTCTGAACTGGAAGTGAAGATCTGATATTTTAATTCCCTCTCCATCCCCTAGATGTCATCAATATAAACTGAACTAAGTGAGAAACAATCAGAGAACTATTTTGAGCAACAAAAAAATGTATATCTAATTTTGAATAATTTTGTTTTGCCTTGTAAAAGATGCTCATCATAGCTTTGGATGTGGAAAGATCCGAATGGTTAGGAATAGTGTCTGAAATATAAAACATTTTGAGATTTGCACTAGGCTGTCTATTTAATGCTTGCCTATTTGGATCCATCGACCAACTGTACTGGTGAGTGAGATGCATTAACATCTCTCAAGAAGAATTGCTAAGGAAAGGAAACCTTGGGAGAATTCTAAAAGTATGTCAAACCAAGTTAGAGAAGTTTTGTGGCTTTTTTTTCTTTTTTTCCTTAGAAAAACTGGAAGGTTTCAATAAAATAAATAAATAGCAGAAAAGCTTGTGTAAAGCAAAATTCTTATTCATTACCTGTGGTCATTCCAATTTAGATTTAAGTTTGGCTTTATGGTGGGTCAGTATTAAATTATTTGTCAAGAAAATGCTCTTTCTGCAATTTTATATAGTCTTTGTGTATGTTGGGGTACAGTGATTACTTTGACTTATATCTCATAAAACAGGATAAGCAGTGCATAAAACAAAGATTTAGAAAAGAACTATTTTAACTTACAACATTGAACTGGTCACAGGAGTATTGGTGTTTCTGCTATGTTTATTTTCCCCTCTTCCCCTTCTTGGCTCCATAGATAGTTTGTGCTATAAAATTCAGAAAAGCAATTATTTTGATTATCAGACATATCAGACATCTGAATTCATTGTTCATGAAAGGCTTTAATTCTACTATTTACAATTTTGATGGTTTAATACATGCGTATATAAATATATTAACATTACTGTTTCTTTCATGAGTTTTTGACATTGCATATTTTTTAACCAAAACATTGGAACTTGCTTGCCAGTCTTCATCAATTGCACCATTTGCAATGAGTAGTGAAGTAGTTGCTTTTCAGTACCCAGACTTTGAATTGGTGCCTACAACCTTCGTTATGAAAAACTCTTACGCTTTTATATAAAAAAGCAAAGAGAGGCCACAGTTGAACAAAAACAGTCTTATTAAAAATGACAAGCAATAGCCTTTTATTTAGGTGTCTTGTAAATTACTGGTGGCAACTTAATGTAGTCGAATGTTTTGTCGAATATATACTGTATATGTAAGTCATGCAAATTTAATGGAAAAAAAAGAGAATAAAGCTCTCTATAGGTAAATATATATACATATATATATATGTAAGTTTCATTCATTATGTGTTTTCAGCTTGAATTTCTGCCCATTCTGAATGCTCACCTCTTCTCAACTTCTCCCTGTTGTATTTCAGATTGAATTTATATATATATGCGCATATATATATTTTTTTTTCCTGAGAGCATAATTTATCTAAACAGGTGTACATCACAACACTGTATAGTTTGTGGGTTCTCCTCCTATCTTTGAAAATGATGGAGCAATGTCACAGCTGTGACTAGTCTTTTATCATAGAATCTTAGAGTCATGGAGTCATCGAGGCTGGAAAAGACCTCCAAGATCATCCAGTCCAACTGTCCACCTATCACCAATATATCCCACTAAGCCACGTCCCTCACTCCACCATCTAAACANCACGTCCCTCAGTACAGCATCTAAACATTTCTTGAATGCTTCCAGTGTTGGTGACTCCACCACCTCCCTGGGTGGCCTGTTCCAGCACCTGACCACTCTCTCAGAGAAGAAGTATTTCCTAATATCCAACCTGAATTTCCCCTGGAGCAACTTGAGGCCATTCCATCTAGTCCTATCACTAGTTACATGGGAGAAGAATCTGACCTCCACCTCACCACAGCTTCCCTTCAGGATGTTGTAGAGATTGATAAGGTCACCCCTGAGCCTCTTCTTTTCCAGACTAAATAATCCCAGTTCCCTCAACCACTCCCCATAAGACCTGTGTTCCAGACCCCTCACCAGCTTTGTTACCCTACTCTGGACACATTCCAGAGCTTCGATGTCTTTCTTGTATTGAGGGGCCCAAAACTGAATGCAACACTTGAGCTGTGGCCTCACCAGGTCTGAGTACAGACGGTTGATCATTTTCCTCTCCAGCTAGGAACAGTATTCCTGATATAAGTCAGGATGCCCTTAGCCTTCTTGACCACCTGGACACACCGCTGCATAATATGTAGCTAAGCACTGACCTGCCCCCCCGAGTCCATTTCCTCTATACAGTCTTCCCTATACACTCTGCCCCAAGCCTGTAGTGTTGCCTGGGGTTGTTGTGGACCAAGTGTGGGACCCGCCACTTGGTCTTGCTGAAATTCATCCATCAGCCTCAGCCCATGGATCCAACCTGTTCAGATTGCTTTGTTGGGCCTTCCTACCCCCAGGCAAATTGACATTTCCTGCCAATTTGGTGTCATCTGGAAACTTACTGAGGGTGCACTCAATACCCTTGTCCAGGTCATCAGTAAAGATACTGAAGAGGATGGGCCCAGTGCCCATCTGTGGAGAACACCACTCGTGACTGGTTGCCAGCTGGATGTGACTCTATTCATCACCACTCTCTGGGCCTAGCCTTCCAGACAGTTCTTTACACAGAAGAGAGTGTACCTATCCAAGCGATGGACTACCGGTTTCTCGAGGAAAAAATACTGTGGGAGACAGTGTTGAAGGTTCTGCTGAAGTCTAGGTAGACTACGTCAGCTGCCTTTTCCTCATCCACCGGGCAGGTCAATTGATAATAGGAGATCAGGTGGGTCAAGTGGGATCTGCCTTTCATGAACCCATGCTGGCTAAGCCTGATCTCTCGGTTGTCTTGCACATTATGTATGATCTCCCTCAAAACAATCTTCTCTATAACCTTTCCTGGCAATGAGTTCAGGCTGTCAGATCTATAGTTGATATACTGATAGATGATGGAAAGTGCCTTGGCTATCATGTCCGGCAGCTGCCTCAACAACCTTGGGTGGATCCTATCTGGCCCAATGTACTTGTGACAGTCCAGGTGGAGTAGGTGATGCTTTCTTTGAATGAACTTGAAGAGGGAGCTTATGATTCTGTTTTAATCACTTATTAAAATAAAGCTCAATAATTACACTTCCTGACCCAAATTGTGCAGGCTGTGAATAGCTTTTCAATTTGAGGTACACTTTGCATACAACTGAGTATTAACAGTAAAAGTGAAATTCTTTTCAGTAATTGGGCTCCACAAAGTATTTGAGAAAAATAAATGCTTTCTGTCATAGGTTTCCAAATTTTACCCCCAGGCTAAGTTTTGGAGATATAATTATGGTTTAGGAGACATTCTAAGTGCTACTTGAACCTTTAACCTGCATTTCCTCTGGAATAATTACAGGATGTGAAAATGGACAAATGCGTATTCATAGAGATTAATATCATTAGTTAAGCTACTGTTACCTTATGCTTAATTTATATTGTATGCATAGTTACAGACTGTAACAGCGTGTGTTTTCTTTCTTAGCTTTTCGTACTTGCTGAAGTGTTGTCTTATGTTTATTACTTGCTGTGTTATGTGAACTGCTTAAAAAGCATTTTAGAGTCTAGCAGGTAGTTGAATTTCAGACTGGCTCTGTTTAAAACAAAACAGTAGTCTTTGAAGTTCCATTTTTTATTTCCTCCTCCCCCCCCCCTGAAAATAACAGTAATAGAATTGATTCCATCACCTTCTAAGGAAACAAGTTGAAAGAGAAATCTCTGTGTTAGTAGTCCAGACAGCAAATCTATTCTGCAAGCATTTGAAATCAAGCTATAGTACACTATAGTGGAGGTGGGGAAAAGTAATAAAAATCACTTGTTGGTCTGCATTGCCAAAATTGATTGAAAAGTCTGTAAGTGTGGAGTAGTATAGCAAAGTAGAGCATTTAACTTTATTTAAAGGATGTTAATAGTACTAGTATCTTTAAGCAAAACGTTTAAGTGAGCTACCTTTTAAAATTTGTTTGATATTTTAAAAAGTAAATAATGCGTTGCCTTTCTGGCATCTTCAGTTTTGATATCCGAAGAAAAACAGTTAAAAAATTTATCGGCCTCAGTCACAGAAACTGTATGCATATCAGAAAATGTAACGTTTAGAATTAGAGAACTTGAAATCAGCTTATTAGATAATACCGTGGGAGCAACCAGTCACGTGTGAGTGATGTTCAGGTGCTTTGTGTGGGGTGAGTCTTGATGGAGTGTGTTCCAGCTGCAGTGACTGTAAGTTTTGTCCAGGGGAGTAAGAGTGTACAGCAGTGATTTTGAGGAGCAGCAGCTAGCCATGACCCGTGAAGATCTCAATGACTGCCTGTTTCAGCAGAGATTTTGCTGTAAGGTGTACAGATTACAGTGGCCATCCTCTAAATGTTCTGGGAAGTCTGGAGCAGTGAATATGCCCTGTGTTGTTCTGGGCACAGGGCATCTTGAAGGAACTGGGTTTCCTAGAGCATGGTGGAGGTACAGACATGCCCATATGCACTTAAAAAATAATATAGAGAAATAAATAAATAGAATAGAATATATAGTATATATAGAAAGAATTGTTCCCAGGCATCTATCTTTCTTTTACAGACCTTTAAAATTCCATCCCATGCTCCCAATAAATTCTCTTTGTAGAAATTTCTTTATTCAGCAATTTTGTTTCGAATGTAGGACCATTTGGGCTTATTTTCCACTTGCATAATGTACTTTTGGTGTACTATTTCAGTACTTCTAGATACTGTTTTAATTTGGTTTAGAGTTAATATTTGTTTCAGTGATTACAGCAGCCAGTGAAAATGAGGCTTTGTTATTTCTTTAAGGTCACTGAAGTATAAATGCAAAGGAGATTAAAAATCAATTATTAAATCCAGATTTCCTTTATTCTCATTTAATTTAAGTTTACCTCTCTTTGATGACTTCCTCTTAAAGTATTTCACTAATATAGGAAATTAAAGATTTTCCTTATATACATTTATATATCATTTGAGTTACAGGATTTCTCATCTCTTTCACGATAAATGTACTCAATTAGTCCACTTATAAATTATAGTCTTATAAATTAGTTTTATATAGTCTTATAAATTAGCATTTACAAGAGAGATGTCTGGACAGAGAGGATACATCTTATTTCTGTATACATTATTAATCTTTTATTAATTATAGTAAATTTATTTTAAGATGGAGATCTGCCTTTTCACCGTGTAGTAGGGTACAGATACCAGATGCAGATATTTCACCGGATATGCAAGTAGATATGTGGAAAAAGCCATCACTAAACATGGAATCTGAATGAAAATGATCTGTTATAAATATGTGTTTGGTCAAAGGGTGTGTGTGTTTGCACTGTTGTGATACTGTGATGGCATAAGAGAGTTTATGGGCACAGCTGTGTGTGTTGAGGTGAGACACTTCACATACTCTACACTCTTTCCTTTTATCTCTGTGTCACAATGACTTTTGTCACATAAATAATTTTTAAAGATGAAAATTAAGAAATACAAAAACTGGTTGAAGGGAAATAAATGTAGCAAATCATTAGCATAAAAATGTAATAAAGTGATAAGAAAAAGGAGAGACACTAGAACTGGAATATTGACTATTCTCTGTGCTTGTCAAAGGACATCGGAGCACCATGCTTAAAGTACTGGACTGAAATTTTAAGTGTTTTTAGGGTAGGCTTTTCTAAGAATATGTCATTTGAATTGAAACGATGATACTTCTAGTATTTATGGAACATCAGTGCCTTTTGAAAATATGTTCAAAATTCTATTAGATTTTTTTAACATTATAGAATAACCAATTATTAGCCAGTTGTTGCACTTCTGGGAATTGTGAATTTCTGGAAAATATCCCTCTGCTTCCTAAGAAATAAAGTTCTGCTCTGTTCTGGGGAATTCATCTGGAAAAAAGGTTTCTTTGGGGGTGATGGGGACCATCTGTGGAATTCCAAGTATGTGGAAAACCTGGAACTGAGATGGGCAAAAACTACATTGGGAGGCAGTGGATTCAGGATAGGTCATTCTGGTAACCTTGCTTTGAGGAAAGGTCTGCATGCAAGTACTGACCTATTGACCTTTAATTATTCAAGGGTAATGTTATGCACTCTTGATTCCTATGTGGTATTTCCATGGCATAATGCTTCTAATCATTCCAAATTTTCATGCTATTTCTATACATATTTATTTTTTTTGTGCGTACATGACAGACAAAACTGGTGACTTGTTTAGTATGGAGCCCATACAGCTCAAGAACATTCAGCTCTGAAATAAAGACAGGTGAAAGGAAATGCCCTGAGATTCAGTTCACAAACTGCTTTCTACTGCAGTGTATTAGTAACTTGCTTCATACTGTACTAAGGTGCATTTTTTCCATTTGAAAAATTCCATTTCCCATTCAGTTAACAAATTACTTAGTACTGTCTGTCCTCAATGAAGCAATGAAGGTTGTTCAGATGGATGGAGTTCTGGCTGTCATTTCTCTTGCAGCTTAATGTGGCAACTGGATTATATCACTTAAGACAGGACTTCTGTCACCTGCTTCTCCCTAGTTCACCCCGTTTTATTTGCAGTATGTGGTGAATAGGTCTTTTTTTAAAAAAGTGCAGAGCGCTTTCTTGTATAAAGCCTACAAACAGAAGAGTGTAGATCTTGTTTCTTTTTTTTTAAATGGTAATAGCCTATCATGTTGTAAATGATAGCAGTTTTAGTAATTATTCTGATTTTTATGCAAAATTTCATAACTTCCTTACTTTTCACTATATCAGCCTGAAAAGACCTTTAATTCTATCTCCTGTGGGTTTTTCTCCCCATCTATTTCCAATTTTAGCATTATTAGGACAAACAGCAACAAAAAGATCAACAAATTCTGAAGTCTTGCAACATTTTTGTAACCATTTCTCATAGATATTTCTTTCATGCTGGAAATTCTATCATACACATGGGTAGGTATTTTAATTTATTTCACTACTGATGTAATCCTGTCATTTTAAAGGAGAAGCTTTTGAATTTACAGAGACATATACCTGGAAGGGGTTTTAGATGTTTTACTGGGTAATATTTACTCCATAGTTTAGACCTACTGTATGAACATCAAATTACAGATTAAACCACGAAGGTAGCTTTTCCAGGAGACTTTCCATGTATGTTAGGTAGATTGCAAGTTACAACACAGGGCATGTGTTTGGAAGAGATACAGTTGGAACATTTTTCAGTTGGCAGCAAGCATATCAAGTACTCTTCTGTGCTTTAAATATTCCTATGTGCTCTACCCATCAACAACCTATGATTTCATGTTCTGTCTTCTCTAACATGCCTTGGTGTGGGTATTGAAGTCATTCTCATGGTGCATGCAGCACTCTGCTTTTTTGTATGTAATTATTGCTTTTTTCAACATGTCTATTAAAATTGTCCATAAACTTTGTGTGGAAAATGTAGTTGCACTGGCTTGGCATTTCTACCAGTAGTGTCAGCCAGTCTTTGTGTAGAGAGCAAAATAGGTCTTTTGAGTCTTGTCTGTGTCTGAGACTGGAAATGAATTTCCAATTGTTAAGTGTAGGTGCATGCCTCAGTTACATTTCTAACCTTACTCTGAAATGTAATTTTGCACACTTCCCTTAAACTTACCTGCCTCAAACCTACCTCAGTAGTTGCTTTAAGAAGTGTAAACAAGTGACTCATAATGTCAATGCACGTGGATTTTGTAGCACCTTTTCTCTGTCACTTCTCCATGAAAATCAACACTTGAGTGTCTCAAGTACTAATTTTACGACTGGCTAGAATACAGTGTTCCAATATTGACTGCTGATTAGTCTCGATAGAGCCATGTAAACCTGAGGGATATTTGTTTGTACTTGAACTTAATAGGAAATATTTAAAAGTCGACTCTGTTTTAAGTGATTAGATTTGTTTATGATCCTGATTTCTTTTCCATGAAGTAAGAACGAGTACAGTGTTACTGCATTTCTGCTGATAGGGAGGCACTGAAATCCTTTGAAGTGGAGTGGATTATTAAGTGTGTATTGAAGCTGTTCATCAGCCTTTTGAAAATCAAAGACTTCTGCTATTGAGAATTTATAGAATTTATGATTTGCTCTTAAAGCAAAATAAAGCGAAATACTCTCCAAAATCTCGAAACAAAACAAAAAATCAATTATAATGCTAAACAGTGGCCTCCCTTGTCATCTCATTTGTTTATAATTGTTTAATCCTGGTATAAATCTGACTTATTCTTCTCAACTGTGTGTTCAGCTCTGCTTCTTGTGCTTCTCTGCTTTCAGAGCAGAGTGAAAGCCTATGGGAGACAACAGATAAATGGAAGCCACTGCTCTAGACTTTTTCCCACTTGCATGCTGGGTAAGTAGTGAATTCTTGAGTCCTTTGTGCAGACAAGAGAAACAGCGATGGCTTCGTGATGCTGGCAGCTCATCTGCTAGAGAGGTGTCCCTATGCCTCGTGTGCAGCTCAGGAGTTGGATGAACGTCTGGATGATTGACAGCAGGGTTGCAAGGGCTTTGTACTCCAGTCTTGCTGCTTGTCAGCTGCATTTATTTGCTGTATTGAACCTAGAAGCTGCACAGGGGAAGCAGAGCAAGGTTTCTTATGGCTTGCATGAGAACTGTTGCAGCAGATACTGAAACCCAGTATATTCTAATATCTTTAACGCTGGGAATGTAAATCTGCCTTTCAGATTGGAATAGTAGAACTTAGTGTCATCATACCAAGAAAATATTTATATGTAGTAGTCCAAAAGACCTATACATACACGTATCTGTATGTAGGTATTTATACAAACATACATATAAAACTATACACACATATATATATTTTGGACTTCACTGGAAAACGAAACAAGTTTCAAGCATGGAGTGTGTGCATGCGAAGCATGTTATCTGTGGATGTGGGAAAGTATGAGTAAAAATGGAGGGACAAACCAGAGGAGACAAATACTTCATTGCATAGGAGATCACCCTTAATTTTACTGCCTGCACCTAGGAGAGTCTTTCAGACAACTTGCAGCACTACAACTACAGAAAAGCTGAATACCGATTACTGAAATGGTTTGAAATAAATATACCTTCAACCTGTGGCAAAATAGCAGTGTTTTTATTTCTGTAATAATATAAGGTTGTCTTAGGAAAGGACCTTGTGTTTTCCTGATAACCTAAACACCGGGAACCTTAGGGTACCTGAGAAAACTAAAATTTCTTATCTGTGACTTATAGGCAAGATGGTGGTTTGTTAGTGCTGTGAGCTGTTGTTTTTCTTTCTGGTTGATAGTGCATGGGATATAAGCTTTCACAGTTTGTCACTGATTGTTACTTTCCTGTGGAACCACTTTTTTTTTTTTTCCAAATTCTAGTTTTCTTCACAGCAGAGGAGAAGCTAAACTAAACTAAACTCCTCTTCTTGTACCTTCTGGTTGTTTCTATTTATTTATTTATTGATTTATAATTTGGAGTCTTCCACTTGTTTCATTGACATTCTACTTTAAAATTGCAAGCTTAAAATGGTGTTGCAGAAATTTTGGATGATTCTGTCTTACATGAAGAACTAAATGTTTTTAAAAACAGGTAGTTTAATAGGAGAGGAAAAGTGGATTTAATACAGGTTGTAGCGATGTTGTTAAGCTTGCTAATGCTCACTGATGGATAGCCCTGTAGTTTGTTTAGAATCTGTGCTCTTTTATCAAGTAGATAACAACAATATACTGACCTCCTTATACCAGGTAGATAAGGGAGTTCTGCTTGAATCAGCTAATTTTATTAAATCAAATATTGTGCAGTCAAGGTAAGGAGCTAACTGAGTGTGTGTGAATACTGGGTTTGGCCGGCAAATACAGTGAGGAAGAGTCCTTATTTCATCCCAAGGGTCTTGGAACCACCACCAGAAAAAGACAGAGCATGTGCAAGGAGGCAGAACCCTATGTCAATGATTTTGGGGAAAGTATTGAATATGTATGTACTGCCCAGGAAAACTTCTGTGTATGTAACACAAGTAATGTATATAAGCTGAAGATCTTTTGTGCAAGTTATGCATGATAGGTGGAGAATATCCCCCAAGCATCCAGCATTGATAAGAAAAAAGGGCCTGCTTTCCACACTTTATGATATCATATTCAGTTTCAGATGGGATCCTTTTGGCTGTCCAATTAATATTATGGGCTTGCTTAGCTTCTTGTCTGTATTACAATTGTATTTTTTCCCTGATAAAATGTGTAGGTACAAATGATTGCAAATGTGTTAAATCGTTTTCATTCTATCGTGGCTTTCTGTCAGTTGCAAACTAAACCCACTGATGAAAACCGATGTCGAGTAGAATTATGTTTCTGCAATCAAATTGCATATTTATTTATGCTGTACTTACAAGTGTAACAAAAGCGTTCCTCATTGACTTTTTCACTGAGAACTCTCTTTGCCTAACAGAGGATTCATCATGTGAGATCTTACAGCTCCTCATGTTGTAGCACTTTTCTTTAATCCATCTCCCTTTAGAAGCTTTCTGAGGGCATCTATTCATTTTCTCAATAGATTTTAAATACTACTGATCCTGAGCAATTTGTTTAATAAGGCCCCAGTTATCTGTGTAATTATTCCAATCTGCGCTGCTTTCCCAGCTTTTGCCTGCAAGGCTGATAAATGGGGTGAGGGGAAAAGGGCAGCCTCCTGTGCTGGGCTGTGAAGCACTGGTCCCGCTTTGTCTCTGGCATTCCCAATGGGGAACTCCCTTTGAAAGGGCTGCTGTGATGGAGGGTATGGGAGAACTATGGAAATACTATTCAGCTTTATTTAAGAAGTCTGAAGAAATATCAGTTGTGGCAAACAGCTTCCTTATCTTATGAAACATTACATTTTTATGGCTACTGTATTGTTTGCCAGCATTTTGCTGCCGTAGTATCATCTTACTCATGAAATCCCTGATTTTATCAGGAACAGAGTTAAGTTTCTCTCTCTGTGCTTGCAGAGTTTAAGAGGAATTATAAATTTGCTCTGGATTATAGGTGTTTTTTATGCAATTTAGAGTGAATGCTAATGATGAATCATCCTCATGTTTTTATAGACACTGACCTTTTTGGCTGCTCTTTTGGTTATGCACAATTATGAGATCAGATACAGGCATATAAAATCTTGGTTATATTTGTGTGCAGAAGTGCAGTAGAAGCTGTATTACACACATTGTTTTCTGTATTTGTTTCCCAATACATTCTAGACTTTTCTGTCTTTCTGAGAATAAAACAAAGAAAAAATATTCTACATTTTAACTCAGCCCATACTGGTCAAATGCCAGGTAAAACTTTTTTCAGTGTCACCCATTAGACCAGAAAATGAAATGTGAAATAGATTAAGGAAAAGAGCAGAAAGCACTCTCAAATATGAAAGAATGCTTTTTAGAAGCTGGAATTTTATGTGCGATGTCATGGTTAAATTAGGATTATAGACCTACCTTGTCTATAATGAACATATCTCCATTTGTATATTTAATATTAGCTCAGCATGGGTAAATTCCTCCTCTTGGGTAGTTCAAAAAATGAAACAAAAAAGACCTGTTTCATGCTTATCCAAGACTTTTGCCTTTTCTGTTCAGGAACGGTTTGTTGGTTTTGTTTTTTTTTTCCCCCTTCATTTTATATCCATGGAGTTTGCATTTTCTTCATTCACACAGCCTGTGACTGTGAATGGTGCTCTTTTCCACCAACTTCCTGTGAGAAGGCACAAGTCAAGTGGTGCTCTGTGATAGCACAGGATTGAGCTAGGTTTTCTGGAAAACGATCATCTTTGAGATAAAAGCTGTTAACTGGAAATCACCTTTGAACCCCGTAAGTCAATCTCTTATGAATCTAAAACCTTTGCTCTAGAGGAAAAGTTTACTTTATCCTAGACTTTAGAGTAGAGTGAAAATTGGTATATATTATTATATATTAGTATATATTATACTTCAGTTTTTAATCCTGAAATTGCTGTGCTTTTTTGTGATCTGTATTCCTTTGGACTCAGAGCTTTATACCCCTTACTGGGGAGCAATCTTCTTCTGTACTGCCAAGCAGCTCCAGGTAAGTAATCCTGCAAAGGCTTGTATTACCAATGGATAGACTTCCTCCCTCTCAAAGTGATGCAACACTAGAAGAGAAAGAGAGTGAAACAGAGCAGTGATATTGCACATCAGTGCTCTGAAATACTAATATGAAGTGGATGGAAATCAAGCTGCTTAAAAAAACACCTTTTCAACCTGTAGCTCTGTGTGAGCCCCAGACAAAACTCTAGGATATATAAACACAATCTGAGTATTTCAGAAAGGATATGACCTTGTGCATGTAACCTGATGCAAGTTAAAGGGTTGGATCTCCAGTATCCAATCTCTTTTGAAGAAGTTCACTAGTGAAAAGGGAAGTCTTCAAAATCATGGAATCATGGAATTGTTTGGGTTGGAATGTATCCTTAAGAGCATCTAGTTCCAGCCCCCCTGCTATAGGCAGGGACACCTCCCACTAGCCCAGGATGCTCAAAACCCCATCTGGCGTGGCCTTGAACACCAGCAGGGTGGGGTCATCCACAACCTCTCTGGGCAGCATGTTCCAGTGTGTCATCACATTTACAGTAAATAATTTCTTCCTAACATTTAGTCTGTCTACCTTCTTCCAGTTTAAAGACATTTCCCCTCATCCTGTCTCTACATGCCCTTATAAAAAGTCCCTCCCCAGCTTTCCTGTAAAAATTCTCTCTAATGATTCTAGAGAGTGAAGTCAGTAAGTGTTTTCAATTTTAATTCAACTGGAAATACGTATCAGGGTTTCATGAGAACTCCAGGATGTCATGGTCGAACACACCTGAGAGAAGTAGTCACCATCAGCAGGTTGTCTCTGCTAAGAAAACCTAAAATATCACAACTTGTTTCAGCAGTTAATTTTCTGTACAGGAATGTTCACAGAACTAGTATGAACAGGTTTTCTTTTAAGTTGTCTCAGAAGAAGAAGGACTGTAACATACGCTGTGAACTAATAATGTCATTATAAGCTAGTTGCAATTTAAAAAATAATAGCTATAAGTCTAAGCATATGATTAGTGGCAGAAACTTTCTGTAATAACGAACAACAATATTTTTTTCTTTCAAACATCAGATTATAACAACTGGAGCACAATAGAACATGTAAAGGGAAAAGGATAGCTACTTGAATCAGACCATAATCAGCAAATCATTTCTGTTTATGGCCTTGCAAAATTTCTATCTGTTCCAGTATTGTGAAGGAAATGATAAATATTTGGCCGCTATTTGGGATAGGAGTGAAACTGAGCCATTCTGCAACTTTTGAATTGGTGTTGATATGTGTAAAACTACTTCAGATAAGATAAGCAGTGGCTCTGTAAAGATTTCATAGGAGCTGTCTAAATGACTAATTTCTCCTTTGCATTCTAGTGTGCTAATGGAGTGGTTAATTATAGAGATTTGTGAAAGAAGTAAAAGCTCTGGTCCTCCCATTTCTCCTTGTCTCAGTGTTCTTGTGCCTTTGATCTGTCTGTAAAATTGTTTTTCCTTACAGTGCAGGAATGTAGAATATTGTTTCTCTTCCATTTTCTTCAGCATCATTGTGTAGCTGTTCCATCTCGCTTCCAGCCTCAAGGAATAGTTTTCCAGGCTTGTCTTCAGTCCTACAACTGTCTGAAACTGCTTTTTGCCGAGGACTTCATTAAAACTTGTATGACTTGATCTTGAAAATACTACATAAAACTAATCTTGCTCTCCATGCTACTTGTGGGGTTGTTCATCTCCCCAAGATTTATGATTTCTACCATGAAAGTTTCAGCTGACTCGCATTGTGTTGTATGCTTTCCTGTGTTTATTGCAACAAGAAGAAGGGGTGATCCTTACTGTTAATCATTTGAGCATCCAGTCTTATTTTTAATAATGTGTATCTTATTGTATCATTATTCCAAGGCCCTGTTGAGATCTGATGGAAACACGTGTGGTCAAAGATTCCTCAGCAGATTGCAGTACTACTAGCTTCTCCTCCAAACTGACATAAAACATAAAAGTGTAATAATTTTCCTCATGTAATAGTGTTGTTGACTATTTTGTTACCAGTTCACTGCCTCTTCAAGGAACATTTACCATACAGTAAATACATATCTAATTATATATCCGTCAGTGGACCTTTTTTTTAGATATTACATTTTTACCTATCACAACAGAATTGAAAGGTCTGAATTGTTTTGTAATGAATTAAACCTTTTTTTGGAATATCAGTAATCATTTTTAAAAATTTCTTTGCCCACAGGGTGGAGTTCTTTTCTTTTGTTCTTGGAAGTTGAATAGCAGAAAGGGACATTTCAACTTTTCTTGATAAAGGTAAGACAGCATCTATTGATAATGATAAGACACAGTTCATTATTATGAGCTCATAGAAAGTTTGTCAATGGAGGGTTTGTTTATTCTATGTGTTTGTTCTTTTTTTCCCCCAAGTTCTGTGCTTTGTAGTAAGTTCAGTATGTGATAACGTAAGTTGCATTGGGAATGGAATGTGTAATTCTACCACAGGTATCAGTAAAAGCTCTGAAGATAAGCAAGTACATGTAGATCAACATGACAAAGTGGATAGCAATTTGTTCTACCATTGAAGATTGTGAGATTTTCCACATGTCATTCAACTGGCTCGCCCAACCACTCTCCATAACACTTACTCATATTGAGTGAGAGCTCTTAAGTAAAGAAAAAATAAGTTGTCCATGGCAGTTCTCAAGGAAAATGTACAGATTTGCTCTGTACAGCTGCATGAGTGCTAAGTCTTATGACCTTTTTTAATTGAGATATGCCTTCAAAAATAAGTAGCAAATGCCTATCCCACTTCTTGTTATTGGAAATAGGAGATAGAGAAGAGGGTAAAATTCTGGAAGTTCCCTCTGAGATGCTTTCTCCAGTGATCTTTGCTTTCCATTGTGCTAAAATGTCCTTCTGTTTACTACAGAACATGTAAAAAACATTTAAAGGTGCAGAGTGTAACTTAGCACTGACCTCCTAGATGTACATTTTGATACCAAAATTAACATAAAGCCGTTGGCTTTCCTTATCTCTTTATGGCAAATTTTGAAAGGTATCTGTAGGTAGGTTTAATTTGGACAACTGCAAAGATTTTTTTTGTTCTATTTTAACAATGACCGCATGTACAGCAGTTTGATCATCTGCTTATCCTGCATGCTGTGCCATTCAGGTAGGCTATGCAAATCTATTCACTTCTATTGCAAGTCTACTGTAATTTCTATTCAGTGAGACTTGAATTCACACACAGCCATTTAGAAGTTATCATCTGACAGAGGTTGCAAACTCTATCTGAACATGGCAATGCATTTAATTATATCAGATTTGTGTGTTTGTGCCTATATAGTTTTAACTTTTGAGATACTCATGTAAGTATTATACAATGTTTTGGAAAGAAAGCAGCATAATCATGACAGTGTATGAATGCAGCTTTATCAGTTTGCAGATACTTACTGTACTATAACCTGCAACTAGAAAGAGAGAGAGCTATAAGCTTCTTACCCTGTATAAGGCTGTATAGGCAGGTAGACATGAAGAATTGCAGTGATTTCTTGCTTAGCGAAATACACAGTAAAAATATCTTTGGCATAATAGTTTCCTTTCTGATTCTTTGATAGTTTATGAATTGAGGCTTTGTCTTGGATCACCTATTCCCTGATAATACAAAAAATTCCCTTGAGGTCAGTAAAATCTTTCAGATGTACCTTGGTGCTACTCTCCTCCCCTCCCCTTGCAGCTCATGAAGCTCTAGCCCCTCATTTCAAACATTCACATTTTGTCTTTTTTGTTTCAATTTGTTTTGTCTTATTTACTCAGCGTGCATGATCACTAAAGGCTAAACTGCTTTTGAGCGAGTTCTGAATCAATCCTGAAAGGGGAGAGAAATTTTCCTGCTTAAGTGGTACATCTGTTGGAGTACTCATGGACCCTAAGTAAAGGAATCTGTTTCAGTGTTAGATTGCTAAAAATGCAGGGGGAAAACCTGCTATTCTAACTTACATGGAACTGCATTAATAATAATTAATAGATAAATTAATATGGCCTAACCTAAACTTAATCTAATTCTGGCAAAACCCATGTTGAAGGAAATTAAAATTTATTGGATTAGGATCTAATTGAGTTTGTTTTTTTTCTGTCTCTTTTTTATTTTTTAATTCTTCTTTGCATTGGAGAACACATTTTGAGTTTACCTAAATATTTAGTAGTACTGTATCTAATGTGTTAAATTGTTGGTTAGAGTCCAATAACTTTCTTCCCACTGTAAGATGCAGTTTCTGTGTAAAGCCCAAAACTGCAGTGAAACAGAATGCTCTTGTTTTTCGTTTTTTTTTTTTTTTTTGCATTGAATCAGTTATTCCTCCTTGGAGATTACTCTATGATTTTTGTGCATCCATTAAACATTTCCTGGTGATAACTGTAATAGGTTTGATCCAGCTCACTGCACTTCTTTCTGTATTTGGAAGGAGAAGATATTTTTGCAGTCCCTGGGGTATTTGGTTCCCTGTAGGTGCTCAAAGCAGCCTGTGCAACAGATCAGCAACACTTTGTATGGGCTTGGTTACTCTGTGAGAAACTAGGAGTTCATACTCCAAGTTTATCAGTAGACAACTGGGTATAAGAATTATTCTTGTTGATAGAAATTCCCAAATACGATCAGTGATAGGTTTGGTTCTTGGCTGGAATGAGTCAAAGCTCATGTAGAGCTGTGGGAGGAACTTAAGCTATGCAAGGTAGAATCACTTAATATTATCACTGAAAAAAATGTACATTATAATTTATGAGCTCTCACACTTCACTATACTGTAACTATTCTTTCAGGTTAAATATTCTTGCAGTAGCTGCAGGCTCTGTGAAGTAAAATATCTTAACTATACCCTGCTTTCTACCTCTGGTCTGCTACAAAAAGACTGTCTTTGAGTACAAAATTAATGTAGATTTTTTTGTTTTTTTTTTGACATTATACGCTTCCACATTATACACTGAAAGTTTTTAACTCTGAGAATTGTGTATAACTATAGGACAAATACTTTGACAATTGACAATACAAGGTGGCTGCAAATTCAATTATATTTTCTGCTGGGAGCAGTCCAAGTTAATGTTTTAGAATAGTATTAAAACTCGAGTCCCTAGGAGAGGAGACTGAGGGAGTAGGATGGTCAAAAACTGTCCTTCATCTTCCTAAGACTTTTCCTTCCCCCAGTATATCTAACAACGTAATCTTTTCTATTTATTTATTTATTTATTTGTTTGTTTGTTATAATGTAGTTTAAGTGCAAACTTGACAGTCCTTCCCGTGTGTCTTAATTCTTTTTTCCCTGACCTTCTTTAAAAATCATGAACTCCTTGGGGCAGAAACAATCTTCATGTCGGTTTGTTTTACAGCAGAACACATAATTTTTCTGCTTATTCTTCCCACTGAACAAGGCTGTGTGAAAGCAAAGGCTATCCCCAATAATAATATTTGTCTCAAAGGAGCTTGACCTTCTCTGTGATGTTTTTGGAAACAAAATGCAAGAATGCATAGTATCGCAAATGAAGCAAGGAAAATAGGCTGGTTGTTTTCCTTAAATATGAACAGATCATTGATACTGCTCAAATGTTTGTTTTACTGGGGGAGCCTAACTTTCCAGGTAGTTAGACATATTCTTGACTTGCTTATTTTGGAAATTTTCACTAATTGATTGTAATCTAATTATCAAAATATAAAACCAGGCCTCAGAAACAGACAGTACCTGCTGTTCAAAAGATTTATTGCAACTCTTCCATTTAATGAGCACTGAAAGACAAGTGCTGTTTATACTTCTTTTATTACATATAGCTGACAGCAGAGTCAATGAATTGGTTAAACATGCACTGTTTTGTGGCTAGGAACCATCCTTCAGAAAACGTTCTCAGTACTTTCAGATTACTAATAAATAACTTAGTTGCATGTTATGATGCAACAGAGCAAGGCTGCACTGTGTGGAAAATTATGCAAAAGAACTTCTTATTACCTTTCCCATTCCACATTCCAAGTGGTTTATTTCAAATCACTGCTAAGCAGCTTTCAGCTTGGAAATTTGAATTATGTATGCCTTGAGAAATGTATTTGGATAACATAAATCTCTTTCTCATGTTGTTGCTGGTTTTCTTTTGTTTCTAAAAGTCAGTTAGTAGAGGAAATGAAACTGGGGAGAACTAACTGGAGGTTGCTTGTTATTTGTAATACCCACAAGGTAAACTTAACTGCAGTTGAAAAACTATGCTAGTGTGTAGTTTGCCATGTAGTATACCATGTATAGTACAGATTAATAAATAAAATGTTTATTATTGACTTCTACTGGGTTAGAGGATGAATTAGCTCCTGAGAAAACTCTAGAAAAATATACTATGGAGGAGTAATGCTTAATTTTAGCTGGTGAGGAGGAAGAGGAGTCAGTCCCTGCTGACAGGTGGGTACAGGATTTGGAAAGGGCCAAACTAACCCTAAGAGAACATGTGACTTAAAAGTACTATTTCAGTGAGGGATGAAAAGAGAAAGACTGGGGGGGTAGTGGTATGATTTATTACTCAGCTTGGATGAACTGAAGCTTTGAGAAAGTTGGGAATGAAATTCTCTTGAGGGAATCACACAGTGCATGGAAAATTCACTGTCCAAAGTAGTGGCTTTCATGTGATCCAAAGGAAAAATCTTGTTCAGGTATTGCACGAGAATATGAATTATAAATAAAGTAAAAGAAGGTGTTGTGGGAAGGGCAAGATGACTTAATCTTTGTAACCGTGAGGGATCAAAAGCAGTATTTAAGTACAGGACCTAAAACCACCTTATCTTGGTGCAGAAAGTAAGATTTTCATCTTCCCTGGCCTTGAATTAAAAGACAGACTTTTTTTAGGATGCCTTAACTAGTTCTTGCCACTGGTAGTAGAAACAAGCCTGTGATATCCTGTGGAACAATGAATAATTTTCATTATGAATGCATGTCTTGTGAGTCTGTGAAGCTGGACCTCCATTTCTGGAAAGGTAATGGGTGGCAATTCGAGAGCAAAACAGGAGGAAGCTGTGTAAGAGTTGATTCTTTCTGACTAAGCATATTTTAACTGTGTTCCAGAATAACAATGTTAAAATACTGATAATGTTAGTCAATATGACCTACTGGAATAACAGAAATTTCTTTAGAAAGAAGATGATAGTTGCAGTTTCCTGTCTCCAGTGATGACTACCTAATGCTCAAAAATGTAATGCGCTGTGTCAAGATAGTAAAGTAGAAGCATTATGATAATGTACTGACTTGAAATCAGTAGAGCTAAAGGACACAGTAAAAATAAATCACATGTTGCACTCCTGAATAGTGTTAGCTGAACTTTGAGTACATTTCTAGAGAATGTATTTGAAATGGTAGCACAGCCTTCCACTGTGTGATTGGGACATTGAGGTATTTAACAGCCAAATTTGGTTTGAAATACCACATGTTGATTATCGCTGCTTTGTCTGCAGTTCAATTACTTGGATAATATATTGCACAACCTATTGGCATGTTGAATGCATACTGGTGTTTCTGGAGGTCAACAAATGGGAATGCTTATTTGTAAATCGTGACCCAAAAGGAAAGGAGTAAGCTTTCTGTAGAGATCAAACTGCTGCACTGTGAAAATCAAAGTCCACGTACATGAGCTAAACCATGTTTGACATGTCAGACTTTGATTTCTCCAGGAGACTTGCTATGGTATTTCATTATGTTTTTAAAACCCACAAGTGTAAATTAGAGCAAGCTAATTTTATAATTATTCCCCACAGACATACAAGTAATTTAGTCTCAAACGTGTTTATTTTATAAAGACACAATCATTCAAAAAAAAGAAGTGCTGAGAAACCACAAGTGGTTTGAGCAATAGAGGCTTAGAGCTTTTGCAAACATGCATGCATTTAAAATGTGGTAGTATTTGTTTAAAAGCTGTGGAGTACTCTATCTTTCTTTGTGGCTTCATGATTGTCCTTAGGAGAGACTGAGGACCTGAGCTGATCACTGGGTTGTTTTGGTGATGGCAGCATTAGCCATTAATTTATGTTAAATTCCAGGAAAACAGTCAGTTTTTCAGACTTTAGGAATGGAGAGCATAATCATGTTAATTTTAGATGCTGCTGGAGCAGAGACTGCTCCTGAGATAGAATTGAGAATGGGACTTCTTTTTAATTTTTAAATCCTGATATTTGATAGACTGCTTGTTCTAAAGGGACAGAGATACCTCTTGAATATATATGTGTGTGTGTGTGTGTGTGTGTGTGTGTGTGTGTGTGTACTTTTCTCTGTCTCAGTAACTTGAGGAAGTGACCACTGACAGAATTTGGAAAGGGCACCATGCACAAATGTGTTAAAATGAAGTTTGTAGATTTAACCTGTATAAAAATCTCTAGAAAGATGCTTAGAAATGATACACTGAAGTTTTTAATGACCGCATTAACGTGTATAGTGACTCACATCACTTCTCTGACAGATAAATTGACATGATTTAAAAGGAAACAAACATTTGACAATGTCATAAGTTAAATGCCTTACGTTGACTTATACAAGATACAATATGGTGTAGGCTTTTTTCAGTAGTAGTAACAATAGAAATACAATGTAGAGATGACAAAGAGCTCTCAAAAGCGCTGTGCTGAGAGCAGTAATCTTTTATTAGCTACTTAGTATTTACTTCTTTTACCAGCAAAGGTTAAGCTAGCAACTTGAGTTTGGCTGCCTTGGGCTCCCAAAGGTGAATTTTAACCTGCTTCCCTTCTTTAAGGTACTTCTGAAATAAATCTACATTCATCTTTTTTTAAGTATTACTATTTTTTTCTGGTTTTGAGAGAATAAAAGAGACCTCTGCTGGTTTCACTGTGGCTACATGTATACAAATTGTTCTAAGTGTCTATACTTGCAGTTATTTTCTATGGTGCAGATACAAAACAGATGTCTAAGTACACCTAGGTAACAAACAGACTTTTTGCATTTCCTGTGTGAATTTTTAGAATCAAATAACTAATCCTACATCAGATATTTTATCGTGTTTTAAATCCAAGTGTCTTGCTTCATACAATTCTGGAATAAGTTACTTAGCTATATTTGAGGTCTACTGCAGCTGGAACTGATATTTAAATCTTTATTTCTAGATTACTTTCAAAAGACCTTCTGGAATCAGGCACCACATTTTGCAGTAATGGGATTTAGGACTATAACTTCATATAAGCTTGTAAAATATAAAGCCATGTTCAAAATAGGATATTAGAGTTGGGAAGCCAAGGTTACTTGAATTACAACAAACAAACAAACAAACAAAAAGTAGTAGAATTAAATACTAGATCTTTCTGACAATTTCCTTAATTTCTAGTATAAAATGGTTGCACACATTTTCCAAACGGCTCAGTCTGAAGAATCCACTCTGACCAGACAATTTTAAGATCTGTACAATATTGTAAAGTATATTTAGAACTTTTAACTGAGTTCTATATAACTTTTTAAATGCTTTAATTTCATTAGTTTTGTGAAAAGTACCAGTCTCATAGCTTCAGTGAAAAATCAGATTTTTAACTTGAGTAAAGAAATATGGCCCTAATGAGAACAGAGTTCAGTGGATTGAGGAGAGGAATTCTTTTAAATTTTCAAGTCAATTTTCTGCATGGACTTATTTTGTTTTGATCTGCAGTGTTTTAATACTGGTCCCCAAGTTACCAAACAAATCTAAAGCAGGAACTTCAAATATTGGTTTTTGGTCAGAAGTCCAAGTCATTGTTCTCTGCTCTAATAGTAATGCCTTCATATATATTCTGCTATCAGAAAGTATGTGTTTTAAATCACTGAGTACAAGTTTCAAGATTGTATCCTAAATTTGAGAACATTGTGCAGCAGAGATTCTGTGTGCTGTATCTTCACTGGGGTCAGCAGAATGACACCCATTGGTACCAGTTGATCAGTGCATTCGCTGGCAATTCTCCACTATTATGTTGTTTTGTTAATTAATATGCTACAAACATGATTTTGCAGTTATAGTCTCTGAAGTCCTGCTTTTCAGCTTTTGCAGGAATATGTGTGAGAATTTTTGCAAAGTTATAATGTAGATGAACTGTTTCATAACTTTCATCTAAACAAATTTGTTAAGACTCCGGGAGAAAAAGAGAGTCTATGTCCTCTGGAAGATGGGACAGGCTACTTGGGGAGACTACAGAGAACTTGCCAAAATTTGCAGGCAGGAAGTTAGAAATGCAAAAGCCCAGCTCGAACTTAGACTGGCTACTGAAGTAAAGGAGAAGAGAAAATTCTTTTGCAAATATATTAACAGCAAGAGAAGAACTAAGGAGAATTTCTCTCCTTTACTTGATGCGGCAGGGAATGTAACCACGGAGGATAAGGAAAAGGCTGAGGTTCTCAATGCCTTCTTCACATCTGTCTTTAATAGACAGAGCAGTTATCCTCAGGGTACTTTTTGCCCTGACCTGGAAGTCTGGGATGGAGTGCATAATGCACCCCCTGTGATCCAAGCAGAGACAGTCAGAGACCTGCTTCTCCATCTGAACTGCCACAGGTCCATGGGACCAGATGGGATCCACCCAAGG
>VXAB01005329.1:416819-465085 GCA_013399175.1 Odontophorus gujanensis
TTTTTTTTTTTTTTTTTGCATGAACATCCTTCAGTGCTTTTAAAATATTTTCACAAACATAAATATAGTAAGATTTTGCTATAAAGACCAGCAGAACACATTTTATGAGGTTCACAACATTGTGAGAGAATAAATTTATTCATGGTTGAAAGGGAGGGAGAAAGAAAAAATAACTAAATCACTACGTACTCCTATGAGAATTTCTAATAACACTGAACAATAGGTGGTGGTAGGTAGAGACCTAGGAAGCTATTTCCATAATGCCATGAATTATAAAATTATGGACTTAAAAGTATATATAAAATTATAAAATGTGGACTTAAAATACTTATAAGCAATAGTTTCAAAAAAAAAAAATCTAAATAAATAAAGTTTATTTAAAGGCTTTTCATTCTAGTTGCATTTAATGATATTTTATAGGTGTCACACTTCTTTAAAATTCAGTAGTGCAAAATATATTATCTCTGTTAAGGCAGTCTGAATGTATACTCAAAGATCTTTTTATTCAGTTTTCCTCCATTAGTCTATATGCAGTTAAAAGCTACAATTAAAATGTCATCTCACATATTTGAGCATTGGATTTGTTTGAGGTTTTCAGATTTGTGTCCAAAAGATTAAAAAAAAAATAGAGTGAGAAAATGATTATACAGTACTTCAAACACGATGCATGATCCTGTTTGGCTGCCAAAATAACCCTTGAAAACCTTATTTAAAATGATAGAGATTTACAGCACTCATATGTATGGTGGACAATGGGAAATGAGAATGTAATTGCAAACACTCACCAAAACCTCTAGCTTTCAGTTAGCTTCAGTTAAAGCACAGTTTGTTATTAAGTAACTCAGTAAAACTGATGAGATTTTACCAAACCTGTGCTGGAACTTCATGAGTTAATAGAGGACTAAAGGCCCAATCCATACCATACTGAGTTAAACTGGAAATTTCCCATTGGCTGTAAGATCTTAACAGTAGCCAAGAGACTTTAATTGTATGATGTCAAGATTTGAAAAAAACCCAACTCATTAATTATTAGAATTGTTATTTTATTCATACACGTATGTTAAAATAAGAATAAATCAATATTTTTGGGGGTGGACCTTATCAATGTTTACAAATACCTGAAGGGTCCAAATTGGACACAGCGAAGTTCTTCTTACTGGGATCCCAGTGCTGGGATGAGGCAGTGGGCATGAACTGGAAGACAGGAGGTTCCTTTTAAATATCATACAGTACTTCTGTGCTGACAGAACACTGGCACAGTTGACCAGAGGGGCTATGGAGTCTCCTTTGATTTTGTCAGCTTTGCTGGAGCATACAATGTGGTATTTATAGCAGCCCTATACTGGTAGTGGGAAGAAGGATGATAAATGATCTGGCATAAATTCTACCAAGATAAAATTACTTTTTCAGAATTGTAAAATCTATCTTTGGCAGAATAATGCTTTTGTACCTCTTCTACTTTTCTGCGCTATGAAGTTTTGTGACCTTTGTAGAGTAGCTGGACAATGTGAAGCTGCAGTTACCATCTCAGTGAACTGAGGTTTATGATCGTTTGTACTACACACTAAATATGAATATATCAATTTGATATTAGATATTTGAACAGCATTGAAGTAAGTTTGCCAGCTAGTAGTTGTCAGGGTACAGTTTGAGATTTTCACCCTTTCATTACATTAAAAATGGAGTTTTTCCACACATTTTAATGAGAGACAGCTTTCTTTTCTCCTTTCCCACAACCTCTCCTCCAACACCAATCTTGTTGTAGTAATGTAACCTTTTTTTTTTTTTTTTTTTTTTTTTTGTGGGCGGGCCACATCTTGTTGTTATATTCTCNGACTCAGACTATGAGATAAATTCCCATTTAAAAATATTATCATTTTGTCAGTATTCCGTGGCATGGTTTGTCACTGTTATATATCAATATCTTTCTAAATATATCAACATGACTGGTGTCATGGTTAATTGCTGCCTGAACTCCGCAACATGTAAATGAGTGTGGTGGAAGTCAGAGATGTCTTAAAATGTGTAGCGGGATAGGCAATACAGGATTTATTGGAGTAAACGTTTGTTAAATTATATTCAGATCAGATGACAGTGCAGTATTATTTCATATTAGGAAATGTTTTTAACGAAGGTTTAAAAGTTTTCTCCTTTAGTTTTGTTTCATTTTTAATATTAATATTTTCAAATTTCAGGAAATTTGTGGGCTTCTTGCAGATGATGTGGGATTGGTGAAGTTTGTTGAAGATAAATGCATGTGATTAAAGGGGTTCAACTCTAAGAAAAAAAAAGAGTGATCATGTGGAAAATGTAATCTGTTGAGAAAATGAGAAAATTATGAAAGGAAAAATATTTGTCATGTTCCAGATGCACATACATGTACACACACATTTCTTCCATGTATAGTCACACTGCGGTCAGGGATAATGTGAACAGAAAAGCTTATGCAGATTTTAGTAAGTGATCCCTGCAATGTGAAATGTAGGTGAAAAGCTCTGCTGAATGTCAACTGGTTTATCTATGTTAGAGATGAAAAAGTACTTTCTCATCTCAATTTTGTAACATTCTATCAATAAATATACTTCTAAATAAGTTCTCTAGAATTTACATTTATATGTAGTTACAGTACATGGAATCAGGAATGTTAGGGTATTCTCTTATCCTGATTCTGAACTTTTGAAGCCTTTGCTCAGATATAGTCATCATTTGTATTTACAAATTTGGCAGACAAATACCCACCGGTGACAGTTTTAATCAAAGAAATCCAAGCCAAATATGAATACTTAAAACAATTTATAGAGCATATTTGTCTAGTTTGGACCCATTTTTTCATGCAGTAATTAATCGTACTGGGTTTTGCACAACTGTTTTTTACAGTTTTGTTGTAGTCCTTAAATAGCAGTCAGATTGGCAGGAGAGGATTTTACAGGCTCTTCTGGCAGCATGACCACAAGTAGGCAACATCAGTGCTCAGGCAGGAGAATCTGATGCCCAAGATAAACCCTGAATAAACTAACAAGCATATCCTTTGGCTGTATGAAAGAAGATGACAGCTGTAAGGTCACATTAAAGTTCTGAACTGTTTAGGGAAGCTTATGTCTTCCAGCTGGGAAACATCACACAGACAGTTCAGAATATACCAAACTTGTGGTTTAACAGAAACACAGAAAATCAACCTAGGTAACTTATGTACTCTGTTCCCTTGAGCCAGTTCTTTGGAAAGGAGAGTAAGATCTCTCATTAGTCATTGTTGCCTCATGTGAGTTATTAATTTATTATGCTCTTTTATGTCTGTATGTATTTTTGTAAATAGTGCTTAGATTAAAGTTAAGTGTATGTATTTGTAAAACCAGATGGATTGGACTTTTAGGGAAAGTCAAGCTTTTTGTCTCTTAGTAAGGCTGGTACCATTCATATTTGTGTAAAACATCTCCCCTTCCCTGCTTTCTGTGACAGGTCTGTAGAGCTAGAAGCAAGACTAATGGTCAGTGATAAGAGCAAGCTGCAGAAACTCAAATTCCTTTTTTTTTTCTTTGCATTTTTAACAAGGCAACAACCTGTGTGTGCTGGATAACTTCAGTATAACTTGGTAGAAATTCATATACCTGCCTCTATATTTGTAAAGAGAATGCTTCCACAACATTCTGTTCCAGGGTAGTGAGTATGCATTCATGGCGTGGTCAGAAGTGTGTTGCATAAGAACTGAAGGATCTTTCAATGTAATGTGTACATTTACCATAGTTGCTTTATTAAATGTGCTTTCTGCTTTTGATCCCAGTACAGATTGTCTTTGTGTTGATATAAATAGGAACCCTGGAGATGGAGATGCTGCATAACCAAGTTCTCCTAAACTCATGAATACCATTTCTTTAATTTAGTAAACTGAGCTGGGATGCAGGAAGAGGTACCGCTTGAGCCGTAGGTGAACTCAGCTTTTTGGAAGGTCATTAGCTTGATCCAGTGCCTGATTTAGTAGTTTTCAACCCTGCCCGTGGCAGGGGGTGGGTCGTAACAAGATTATCTTTGTGGTCTCTTCCAACCCAAGCCATTCTATGATTCTATGATAAGATGGACACATTTTAAAGTTTCAGGTGAGCTTTTCATTTGACTTGTCTTTAGATCAATCAAATACCTTCTCTTGCTGCTGTGGTTTGTCTAGGAGTACTGTACTTAAAGGTCTGACTTCATTGTGCCTTAGGCAACTGCTTTACTATTTTTGAAGTCTTGGATTCAGTCAAAAACTGAGAGAAAAAAAAAAGCCCAGGAAATTTCACTGTGGATTTTGATATTTTTCAGTGGCTCCAGGCAAGCAGGGTGATGACATAAAATTAGGATGCATATTTTGGTTAGTGCTTTGGCTATGTTAACAAGGCAAATATAGTAATTAGATGAAATTCCATTTTAATTTCTCTTTTAGTTTCTCATTAGGTTTTGCCTTCGGGTATAGTCAGCTGCAGCATGATTTTACAATTTATCATGTTGAAAAGGATGCAAGCTTTGGCATGAATAGCCTTCTGGCAGAGAGAAGGCTCTGTGGGAAGGGTGGGTCCTGGAAGAAGGAACTCCAGAAACAACCAGACCTGCAGAAAACTTGGCCTGGTAATACAGTGTTATCCTTTGCATGTTGTCTCTTGACTTTTGACTGTAGTCTGAACTCCAGCATTTCTTTGGAAGTTAGCTTGTTCCCTCCACATGCAGTTTTACTTGACCAAGGGGGACCAATGGAGGTGTCTCAGTGTAGCAATATTCCGGTAATTACTGCAGCAGTTCTATAAGTAGGAGGGTGAAGGCTTCCTAGAAAGAAGAGGAAGCTTTGCAAAAGCATGCATATGCATGGAGGTGGAAGGTGTCCTGGCATCACTAAAAGATGGCATCCATCAGACCATTTAACATTGCAGCCACTGAGGTTAGCTTCTATGGAAGTAAGATGTAAATTAATAAATAACCATAGTAATGAGTTACTAGTTTTTCACCCTTTCGTCTTAAAGAGAGAAACTCATCTGAGGCATAGTTGATACTAAACTTGACAAGATATCTTTACCCATGCTCTGTTCTTTTCTGACTTTTTTTGTTTGTTTGTTTGTTTTTAAAGGCCAAAAATAGAAGATTCTGGTGCTACCAGTGAACTTACAGAGCAGGTTGAGGAGAAGCCCATTAGATACACAATGGAGGTGTGTTTTTTTCACTTCTTCCTCTGCCTAGAACAACCATGAAGTAGACTGTCCAGTTAGCTCTCAGGTCTCTTGTCATCACCGGTGTCTGAAGGCTATAAAGAGCCAGCTGGAGAAGTGTGAATTTACTTTCACTTACTTTGTCCACAAACATGGAACCTCATGGGCAGCAGTCACTGCTACCATTGTTGATCCAGCTGGTCAACTCTGGTGCCACGTGAAGAGTTTTTCTCCCTGATGTCTATGAGGTTGGTGGCTGAAGCTGAAGAAATCTGAGAACCAAAGAGGGTCGTCTAGCAAGTAATACATGGTTATTATTTTAAAGACATGCCAATAAATAAATCGATTCTTACCAAACATGTAATGCTGGCAGAGAAGGAAGGGATTTTTCAGGGTTGAAGGTGTCTAAAAGAAAAAAAGATGAAAAGAGACATGAAAATAGAGATGAAAAAAGAGAAAAGCTGATTGGGGCTTTTTCATTTCCTGATTAATCACAGTCATATGTCAGGCCGCTTGAAATGAGGAGGAAGGGAGGGAAGGCTGTTGAAATCTGCAGTGTGCTGGAATTTGATGAGTGCGTGGTGCAGTGTGGTAACTCCTATGGCTCAGCTCTGCCGTAATGAATGGAACCTTTCCAGAGCTGCCAAGCCCAAAGCAAATGTGGTCAGGGATTTATTACGAAATATACTGAGCTTTGGCATGGGGCTAGTTGTGTATAACAAGAGTGTGCTGGAAACTCAGACCTGAAAGGTGACAAATGCAGAAAGTATTCTATATCTGATGCTGCTGAAAGAGGTTTTGTGTAAGGGGCTGTCTGTATGTCTGTGCTTTTTGCTAATGAGCTCCCAAACATAACCACAGTTTTCTTGTTACTTGTTCAAGATAAATGTGGATTTCTTGCTTTTGATATTTATTTCATAGCCAACATAGAAAGAGTAGCCTCTATACGGCTAAAATAGCTGTAATTCTCAAAGCAAAAGGGTGGGAGCTGTTTTCTAAGCACCTGATGCACATGTCCAAGGAGATGGAAGAATAGCAAGATATGTGAATGAGTCGCAAGAAAATACTGATTCTGAGAGTTTGTAACTGAACGTGAAGTTTTCAGAAACAAAGTGTAAAGCAATGGCCTTGAAGATGTTCTGTTCAGTGTCTTCAAGGGACTGAAGACTAAATTGTATAGTATGACTAGTTCTAAATTTTATTAGACCTGAATCATCTGCATCCCAGAATGCCTTATGTTCACTGCAGGGAATATAATTGTGCTACTGTGATATTTAGTCCAGTGGAAAACATCTTGTTTCTTTTTACTACTTCTTCCTGTTCTTGGTTTTCGCATTAGCTGCATTTAAAAATCTTTTACTAGTCGGTGGCATCAGATGTAGTTAAGCTTCATGTCTGTGGCCATGCCAAGATAAGGAACACTGTGTTTATCTTTGATAACTTCTGCACTGTTCAGCCTGACTGACCCTCCCCTGGTGCAGCTTCATGCCGTTCTCTCTGGCCTTGTCACTGTCACCAGGGAGCAGTGATCAGCGCTGACCCTCCTCATAAGGAGCTATGGGCTGCCATGAAGCTTCTCCTCAACCTCCTCTTCTCAACGCTGAGCAAACCTATGGAACTCAGCTGCTCCTCATGTCTTGCCCTCCAGACTCTGTAGCCCTCTTTGGATGCTCTTTAATGGGTTAATGTCTTTATTTTGAATGGGTCAGCCAATAGAAGTTTGCTGTATAAAAGCTGATACTAGAGCTGATAAGGTGTGTAGAATAAATGTCATAAAATTACCCTAGCACAGAGATCTTTAAAGGAAGAAATGCTTGTAATATCTATCTTTTCGTTACTAAACATACATACATATATNGCAATGGCCTTGAAGATGTTCTGTTCAGTGTCTTCAAGGGACTGAAGACTAAATTGTATAGTATGACTAGTTCTAAATTTTATTAGACCTGAATCATCTGCATCCCAGAATGCCTTATGTTCACTGCAGGGAATATAATTGTGCTACTGTGATATTTAGTCCAGTGGAAAACATCTTGTTTCTTTTTACTACTTCTTCCTGTTCTTGGTTTTCGCATTAGCTGCATTTAAAAATCTTTTACTAGTCGGTGGCATCAGATGTAGTTAAGCTTCATGTTTATGGCCATGCCAAGATAAGGAACACTGTGTTTATCTTTGATAACTTCTGCACTGTTCAGCCTGACTGACCCTCCCCTGGTGCAGCTTCATGCCGTTCTCTCTGGCCTTGTCACTGTCACCAGGGAGCAGTGATCAGCGCTGACCCTCCTCATAAGGAGCTATGGGCTGCCATGAAGCTTCTCCTCAACCTCCTCTTCTCAAGGCTGAGCAAACCTATGGAACTCAGCTGCTCCTCATGTCTTGCCCTCCAGACTCTGTAGCCCTCTTTGGATGCTCTTTAATGGGTTAATGTCTTTATTTTGAATGGGTCAGCCAATAGAAGTTTGCTGTATAAAAGCTGATACTAGAGCTGATAAGGTGTGTAGAATAAATGTCATAAAATTACCCTAGCACAGAGATCTTTAAAGGAAGAAATGCTTGTAATATCTATCTTTTCGTTATTAAACATACATACATATATATATGTTTAATAATATGTATTTATATATATATAAAATGCTGTCAGTAAAAAACTTACAGGGTTCCTCCCAAGAACTATTGTTGCTGACCGTAACAGTATTACAGAGATCATGTTTTCACTCTGATATGTTGGTTCTGAAAATTCTGTACAACTGTAAAGATTTGTTTTCTTTGGCATAGGACATATGTATGCTCTATTTTATCTACGTATTCCACAATACATATGCTACATTTTTTAGAATGTTAGAAATATGGTAGTTTTGGTATCAGAATAATACTATCATAGAATCACCAAAGTTGGAATAGACCTCCAAGATCATCCAGTCCAACTGTCCACCTACCACCAATATAACCACACTAAATCATGTCCCTTAGTACCACAATGGTAGTGTAAGATACCTAATGATGCAACTAGTTAGATCTGAACATGTGCAGAGTTGTATCTGAAAGACTGAGTAAAATAAAAAGAAGGGAAAAGAGAATAGAACCTGAGAAAGAAATTCTGTCTAGATTTCTACAATATTCTATGCTTTGGAGTAAAAATACTTCCATATATGCAAATTGCAAAAGCTTCTGTACATATTACAACTTCTGATCCTTCTTTTACTGAGGTTGGCAGAAAATTTCTGCTTTATTTAATCAGAACTGAAGTAGGATATAAGCAAGGGATGGTGCTGAAGGATGGAAAGCAAATGGAAATGTAAGTCATCATCATTCGCACAGGTAAAATGGCTGCACAGCAGACTGTAAGGTTTTTTGATCTCTACAGTGTTCCTTCTTGCTGCCCTTCTAGCAGTTCTTCAGTGTAGGCAGGGGAGGATGCTAAATCTTGCTCCCATGCTTTCCCTACAAAAGCAGATGAAATGGCATATGTGGTAGAAGACAATCAGACATCTTCAAACTAATTTTTGCTAAGTGCTGGCCAAGTTAATCCCTCTGATTTCCTTTTCCCCAGCATAAGACATTTTAAGAGGGGTTCATGAAGGCTACAGTTTTCACTCTAACAACATTCTCCAATTTTGTGCTTCTGCTGATGAAATGGTTTTCCTCTTCAATTTTTGTTTCTAATAAGCACATAGAAAGAGTGAACATGCAATGCTATTACACAAGCAAAAAATAATAATGAATAGGAGGGTCATCATGGGCTAACTGTCAAAAAAACAGCAATAAATTTATTGTTAACATTGTAAAATTTGAGAGATTCATCAAACAGCCTTCCAACAATGTTCTATGACAGATGAATATGCACCAGAAATGCAGTTAAAGACTGTAGTACAGATGGAACGAGTGTGTGGAGAAGATGGTTGTTGGATATCTAAAACAAAAGTAGGGGTTATCTATTAGCATTAGTTATTTTCTCATGTTAGGAAACACTAAGAAGTGAAACTTTTAACTCTATTTTAGACATGTTGCTGTTGCTTCAAGTTTACAGATAATACCAATTATATGCGACTGCACCAAAAACAGATATACAGCCTCTGACCTGGAAATATTACAAAGGTTATGTTTGAGAAAAGGAAAGTATAGGTGACTCAGTGGCTCAGGTTTTTGTTTAAAGAATTCTGCATTTTTGCAAATACACTGATTATCCCTTCATAGTTTAAGAATCTTACATGTGAATTTCAGATGAAATGTTAGTCGTTTGTAATGTAAACAACACAAGGTGGTTCTATGATAGTACATTGATAGACTAGGAGCATAAAAACAAACCTCTTGTGAAATTAAAAGCTCTGTGAAGGTGATTTATGTTACAAATATGTCCTAAGAAATATTTTCACTGTAAAATCAAATTACCAGATAATATCTGCAAACATTTAATATGGTCAGAAAAATGAGGTATATGGGACCAGGGCTAGAGTGGGCACACGTGCTGGGTTTCTAACAGTGACCAAGAATTATGTAGGTCTATAAGGACTGCCTGTAAAATATGGGGCTTGCAGTAACAACAAAATTTCATGTTAAAATCATAGGCATCCAACTAGATAGATGTTAACTGGTCAGATGAGAGGCCATGAGCTTGGAAAGTACTGCTGGAGAAACTTAAAGGAAAATAGCCACGCAGATTCTTCTCATTCATATGTGTGGAGTGGGTAAAAAAAGGTTTTATAATGAAAAACAAACAAACAAACAAACAAACAAAAGAACAACTGCGGTGGAAATGCTAAGTCACGGCCTGAATCAGTGATTGAACACCTGGAAGGAAGGCAGGGCCAACCCAGTGAAGCTCAGGTGCATGCAGTGTACCTGAGTGACCAGAAGAGGTGGAGCCAGGACCCACCCCTTCCCAGACCTCATTTAAGGGTTGGCAGTGGAAGCAACTGGATCTTGCTGGAGATCTCTGTGTACCTGAGGCCTTGTGAAGCTAAGTAGACTCTCCTTTGTTTCTGTGTGTGGTTGTTGCATTTGAGCAAGTTGTCACTTGTTGCAGCCTAGGACTGTGCTATTCTGCTATCATTGCTGCACTTTCCATTGTGTTGCAAACAACAAAATCCACAAAGGTACACTGCGCTAGGACAATGCTTGCCAGATGTAAGTTATTTTGTTTTCTGAAGTTGCTGATAGTAGGCATTTATTTTTATGACTTGATATTTCTTCAACTGCAATGTTTTAATGTTTCATCAATAACTGTACAAAATACATAAAACCAGGTGATGAAAGGAACGTGCAACTTGAGGCTTGAGCAGAAAGTCCACTTAGAGTTCTCAGCTGTCTATCTACTTACCTGGAGTCCATGTGTTTTCTTGGGTTGCATGCTCAAAAGCTTCAGAATGAGGGGAGAAGACAATTTCAGAGTTGAAAGCTCCTCTGAGATGGTGTCCTACATCTTGACTTATATACTGAGTCTCATGCCAGATATCCTATGTGAAGTCTACCACCATACCTCACATTTCCTCTGTTCATCTTGGGGAAGCTAGTTATAACAGGTATAAAATTTAAAGTACATCTTCATAAGTGTTAGCCAAAATATCTTCCTTGCTGCTTACCATGTGCAGAGTGATGAGAAGTAACAGCACACCTCATCAGCTGGCGTGAATCTTTTTCTGCTGATTAAATCTTCTTGTTGAGCTGCCCTAGCTGAGTAATCAGAATTGTAGCAGGGCATGTGAAGACAGGGAACTTTTGCCTTTTTTTTTTTTTAATTATTTTTCAGTTGTGCTGCTATGCTGCATAGAATCTCCATCCTGCTTTGAGTACTTTGCGATACAATGTGAAATCACAGTCTGCCCTAAAATGCTGGTAGGAAGCGTCCTCCTTTGCTCTGTCTGCAGTGATGCTGGGAGTAATACACATGCAAACAAGTGATTGCAGACTGCCAGTTTGTGTTTCCCTCTGTTTTATGAGGAAAAGTTGGTGAAGTTCAGTGACCTGTATTAGAGTCAGATAAATACCAGCTAATACATTACAAACATTACTTCAGCTAAAAATGGGTTTGTTGGGCAATTTTGCCTAGATGCCAAGTGATGATGCTGTATGAAAAACAGCCCTGCCTGTGCAGTTGGGCTTAGATGCAGTTAGCCATTAGTGCCTGCTTTCTGCAGCTCTGATGAACAGCCAGGGTGGGGAGTGTGCAGCACCAGTAATTTGTTGCCAGCTGTCTGCTACAGCTGCCACAGAGAGTCCAGGTTCTTACTGCACAGGCTTGGTGTGTAGGATTCCTCGCTCAGGGCATGGCTGTGGAGGTGGGCAGAAGAGGGAGTTAGGAATAACCTGCCCATTGTGATCTTTGGAGCCTTTATGTAAACACGACAGGAATGAAATCAACTTTTTTTTTTTTTCGTTTGGAGACCTGTATAGCATCCAACCATAACATTCCTGGCTGGGCCATGCACTCTGGTATAGAAAGGCACTACAGTGTGGGAGATCAGGCCTGTGGATCTGAGTCAGTGCCTGCTTTGTGCATGGCTCTGGTGTTTTACGTCAGATGGACCAAGGGTGTATTTTTGCACTGCAACCATAAGGAATGGAAAAAGGAGAAAAAAAAAAAAAAAAGACAGTGATCATGGGGGGCAAAATAGCTAGTATAATAGCAGTGAACTGGAACAACAGTATTTATCTATCATTTGAATGATGAGGCCTTGGGTGTAATAGAAATTGTTAATAAAAATAACCTATTTTCTTCCTTGCTTTTGGCTTTTTAAAAGGTGTCCTAACATGGAAACTTCTTAATCTGGAAAGAAACAGTTTAATATTAGCAACCTGCACTCACCAAGGAATTTGTCTGTAACTATATACCTTGTTAGAAAACTACGTGATGACATATCATTTTGTGAAATTTCAACTTCTTTTAGTTATGCTGTTCTTACATCAAATATGAAAGTGGTTATACAATTTTTTGTTTGTTTTGAGGATCTGTATTTCATTCCACTGGTCAGAAACACTCTAAATTGGTTTCAGATCTACAGTATTGTGCAGAAATACCCTCTGGTGCTGGGGCACATGCTTGCTTTCAGGAAAACCCTGGTCAGGAAGGCAGAAGCCCCTTATTCTGTCTGCCTCACAAAGGCTGATTCTTAGCGTGCTGCAAGATCAGACTTCGCAATCCTTTTGCTGCTCATTATGCCATGTCTTTTAAGACCCATGGCAACACTTACAAGAGATACTCTGTTGCTCACTGATTCTGTTTTGAGCCGGGGGAGTTTACTGATCACCCCACCATTTTGCAACTGTGCATCTTAACTGATCTTGCCACTGATAAGTATAAATCCTCACTCAAGTGCCCTGCTCACCTGGAAAGGCTCAGTGAAGGGTAGAAGTCTGCAGGCCTATTCCTTCGTTGAACTATACAACCAGAGGAGAAAAATAACAGGATGACTAAGATTGGCGGGACATCTCAGTCCTTATGATCCAACCCCTGCTCAAACAGGGATGCTCAGAGCAGGATGCCCTGGACCATGCCCAGGTGCACTGACCTCTGCTTAGTCAAGGGGCACTGGAATGCTTACCTCCCCTGGGCAGCTGGGAACAAAAGCAGCATTCAAAGTAGAGAAATGTGTATTTGAAGGAGAGAAGAAAAAAAAAAAAAAGATGGGAGAACTCTGTATGTTCATAGGCTGGAGGTAGGCAGAGATTGCAGACCACAGTGGGCTCCATGCAAAAGAAGCAGAAGGGCTTACCTGGATAGAGACTCAGAATGGAGAAGGTGGGGAACACTGTAGGAATGATTCTGATTCCCCACAACAAAGACTGAAATCCCTCACATTTCTGTGTATATAGCAGAGTTCTTAGCATAGCTTCCTGCAGTGTCCTAATACCTGTTCTAATGTTGCGGTAAATGTAGCGAGCTGTGCTATGTTTTGCAGAAGGTTAAACAGTGAGGTTAGTAAAGGATGAATAAAACCTTCCTTTTATTTCCCAATCACCCTGCAAAAATAAGCAAATAGTAATGATGGTTGATTAGAAAAAAAAAATCATGTTCCATTTAGTGTTTAAATACTAAGTGAAGCCTCACACAGAATTGTGACTTGCTAACCACATGTACAGATTACTTGGAAATTAACTGTGATGTGCAGCCTTTGTTTTGAAATGTTTACAAAATTTCATTAGTGACATTATTATGTACTTGAACTCTTTTACTTAGGATTAAGAAACAGTTGTTAATATGATAAGTCCTATTTCAGTTACCGTTTTCTCTTCTAAATAGATTTGAATGTATTGTTTTTGCTCGTGTTTGAGGAAAGCATAATTTCATCTGCTCTATGGTAAGTCTGCAGCTAGTAGATCAGAAGTGCTGCTATTGGCACATGCTCTCAAAAGCTTATTAAGAGAGAAGAATTTGTTAGAATCATTAGTTTTAATGAATAAAATCTTCCTGGGATTTTGTGCAAATGGTAAATTGTCAAGAACTATATGAAATCTCTGAGAGATGTGAGAAACAGATCGTATGGCCTAAAATCAGAGCCACTCTTACAGAATTAGTTTGCTTTTCCTCTGGAGATTAACACGTAGCAATTCTGGGCTAAATTTCAAGAAGAATGAACTTTAACCTGTGCATTTTCCCTTTGCTTGTTTTTCTTAACCTGAAAACAGTCTTATTGAGTATATACAGTAGAATGCCAGGAAAAATAAAATGAAATTAAATAATCCATTCTCAAGCTTTGCAAACTACAATTTTCAGTTTGTAAAGAAATCTAAAAATAGCCCTTATGTTCAGCAGTTGCTTGAAGGCATACTTAAGTTCAACTGGTGCACCACTAGCTATACGGAGGTATTTTCTGCTTTAGCTTTATGCCCTAGTAGAGCTGTTTCTGCCCTCTCAGATGTTCTTGTTCAGAAGTAGCATTTGGAACCTGTTTCTGAGTTAGCAGATGTGCTTCTGTTTGCATTGTAGCACAGGGCAGCTTCAATCTGCTACTCCTCTCTCCTTCTGCCTCTGTCCAGGACAAGTTCTTTCTCCTAGCACAGATATGATTAACGTTTACCACCCAAATGTCCATTATTTCTTCTAATGTATCAAGTGTAAATATTGTAGAATAGCTAATTTTGCATTTACTAGACCATATAAAATGGTACAAAAATGATAATATAACCATGCATAATATCTATACAGATTTTAAATCTAAGTACAATTAAGGGAAAGTTTGCGGAAGTGCATTTCAAGATGTTGCACTGCTGAAGCCTGAGCATACCAATTTGATGACCAAGTAGGTGATACGTACAATTTGTGTCTGAATTGAAGAAGTCTATTTAGTATATGATTGTACTGAGAAAAGGCAAGTGTCTCAACATGCTGACACTGCCCAAGGACTAAGAAATACAGCAAATCTTTGTGTTGTCAGCTGACTTACTTTATATATAACTCCCTAAAGTAACTTCTTATAAAGTTTTAGAGCTTCCTTTTCTCTAGTATCTTCTATCCTGCTTATAAGTTTAAAGCTACATTTTTTTAAAAAATATGATTCTGTTCTTTCAGCAGCCTGAAGTGTTGTTTTTCGGCATTGCACCATTTTATGGTGTTTAAGAATTTTTGTAGAAAATTGTAGAAACCACTGTGAACCAATTATTTCTGATTTTATTGTCCTCCCTCCTAGATCGAGGACTCAGTTTCTGGTGATCTTTGACATCCTGAGTAGATAAGCAAGGGAAGTTTTGGATATACTGATGTTCTAAATAATGAAACCAAGGCAAAATTAATAACACTCATCTGAAATCTTGCTACCTATAAGATTTCTCATCTGATGTAGTTGAAAAACGTTTATGAGGCTCACTCTATTTTGACTCAGTAATACACGCGTGCTTCTTAGCAGGATTTTTCATTTGGACAATGAGTATGATTCATAAAGAATATTTGATACAACTATGAGAAACTGTAAAAGCTTTACAGGATTTGATACAAGTAACTCTTCAGTCTGTTTGCCTTTTCTTTTTCCTGCTTTTTGAATATAGAAAACTTTTTAACCTTCTTTTATTTTTATTTCTTTTATTTTTTTTAAATATAAACCATACTGTTTTTCAAAGACAATCCTGCTTGCTTGTAGGTAATAGATTTTGGGCATTCTGAAAAGTATCTTTGTACAGGGAGAACAGTGGGATTTCTTTCCCTGCATCAGTCCAGACACTCAGGTTACCACTCCTGGGTCCATAGACCCTTGTTTTTAAAGCAAGTCTTCACCCCATTTGCTTCACTTGGGGTTGCTTGGGGAGCTGCTTGGGCAGCTGTAGCGTGAAGCAGGACAGAATTGCACAGGGGCAGGACATTCGGCCCCACATTCTCTCTGCAAACCCCAACCTGAGTCTGAATTGCATTATCTTGGTAAACAGTGGCTGAAATCTCCCAGGTCCCATGTCTCTCATTTTCTGCTGTGTAGAGTTAACTTGTGCTGTGGCAGTTATTTGACTTCAAATGCCCACTATAAGAGAGATACTTTACTTTCTGTCTTGATCCACAGGGGGATCACACAGATGCAAATAAGTCATGTGACCTCTCATCTGGAACGGTCTGCCATGGAGGTGTGTGGGGATAATTTGCGAGTGGTTTAATTACTGCAATTGGCTATGTGCCTGCTTTCCTACAAGGGGCTTGGGAGGGAGAGAGCTCTGCTTTTCACTTGAAACAATTGCACTGTCGTTCTTGCATTCATCCCAGCTAAATATGCTTCCCTCTTGTTTTGATTAATTATGGAATGTGTGCTAGATTTTAACCTCTGAGCGACCCTCTCACTTTTAATGCTGTGTTATGGACTGTGCACAGGCATAAGGATGACTTCAAGTCTTTCTTTGGCATTGTTTCACTGGGAAGCACAGTGATTGCAGGAGTGTTTCACGTGAAGTGGCAGATGCTAACTGTGGTACTGTCTGCACCAAAGGGATTTTCTTATTCTCATGGAGGATTTTACAGGTTTTGTAGTAGGGACAAGACTTCTTGCTCAGCAGAATGAGATGTCCTGTTTGAAGTGGAGAGTCATCTAATAAGAAATCATTTCATGGACAGCTGCATGTATGTGCAAACACTGTACAACTGAAAAAAAAGGTAATCTGTTACAATAAGAATAAAAAACAAAAGCAAAACAACAACAACAAAAAGCAACAATGCTGCAGGACTTGAACGTTATTGTCTGCCTTGAGCTACAATTAAGAAGATAAAACCAGGAACAGGTCATCCTTTTTTTTTTCTTCTTTTCTTAATCTAAATCCCTTTTAGTTGTGTATATGGTTAAGTGCATTAAGTGCAGAAGTGGCATGTGAAAAGCAGAACATGTAATTTCTTTTTCTGATAACTTGTGAGAAAGTCTTTTGACTCTGGAGTTTGTCTTCAACATGTTGACTGCTGTAAAATTGAATTCAAAAGATAGTTGATCATATTTTGTATATAATTAGCCAGGTCTAGTAGTGCTCCTTAAGTGAAATGGATTGCATTCCCTAAAATGGGACAATTTCTAGTAGCTCCAGAATCAGAATGGGAAGGTTTTTTAAAAACAAAATAAATTCAGTCACACCTTAGAAAGATCCACTTTTGCCAATTTTTCAGCACATTATGTGCCCTTAAATCCCTTGAGATCTATAACATGGAGATCAGTTAATTCTTCGTTGAGCAGTGTGCCAGAAGAGTGTATTAACATTGTTGTAGAAATATTGAGGTTTCATAGTTTGCAGACAAGAAAAAACACCTTTTTTAAAAGTTTTTATTTTGATCCTTTCAACTTGAGGCTAAAATCTGTAAAAATTATATATATATATATTTAAGTGTTTTCATAAGTTAACAATCAAATCTATTTTATTTGTACATTTCTGGATTATTCATTTTCTGCAGAACTAAGAGGCAGAATGTTTAACGACTGCAGTTATTACTGATAGGAAGACTTTTAGAGACAGATTTTTCACGTCTTGTTTTCATTTGAGACATCCATAATCTTCTCATTGTTTTAATAGTTTCATAATGTTTTGTTTTCTCATAAAATTATCCACCCTCATATTTCATCAAGTATGGCAGCTTTTGCACTGGGAACCATATATTTTGTTGCAAACGTCATAATCCATGCATTTAAAGGGATGAATTTTGTTAAAGCAACATTTAGGAAACAGTTACTCAAAGCAGGAGGTCCTATTTAATATGTGAGTTATAAACTGGGAGGTCTCTTTAATGGTCCAAATATTTCTTAAGCATATTTAATCCATAAGATTAAAAGGTGAAAATGAATTCTTTGTACATTGCTGAAATTCGAGAGTACAGCCATGGAGTGAGATTATCCAGAGTTTTGGCAGTCCTGTGAATTCAATAGTAGACTTTTGTAAAACCTTTATACAGTCCTTGCTTCATCTTCAGTGCTTCCTTGTAAGTTATTTTAATTTTCATTATATATTGCTTCTTATGATTCATGCCAAAGTGGAAAACCTCTGTCTGATGTTTTGGACCAGAGGACTCATTTAGTGATGATATGCTGAAGGAAAACTCTCCACTGTGCCCATCTGGTTAGAGAAATACTGACAGACTAGACAAAGTGGCTTTTGCAAAGCTGGATTTGTGTGGATGGTGAGTGATCTTGCATCAGACGTGAGGTACTCAGAGAAACAGTGAATGGTTTTCTAGGGCGGTCTTTTTAATGAGAAGAAGATGCAGGGTGAAGGTTCCAAATGTAAATGCAGCTTTACTGACACTACAATTGTTCTGTATTTTTTTTTTTTTTTAATTCTGTCAGTTAGTGACAAGGATGTCTTGCCTAGAAGATGAAATTTTGCTGTAATTTCAGAAAGCAGCATTTCCAGCTCCTGATGTAAGTAGTAGTGTTGAACAAGAAGAGAAGCACGGCAAACTTTGTTGTGTTCAGATGCTTGCCTGGCTAACTTCTTATCCTGAATGTGACTGAGAAGGGTTTCTGCAAACTTTGACAGATCCTGTTTTTTTTTCTTTGAAACGAGGGGAAGTAGTAAAGTGCTGTATCAACTCTGTTCTGACCTTTCTCCTCATCTATTTATATAATTCCTACAACTAAATTTTGTAGGCTATGCAATACATTGTTCCTGTTGTTTTGTATCCAGCACAGGCTGCCCTCCCTTTTTGTGTTGCTACCTGTGTTCCAATGCATTTTTGAAGTCCTCCCTGGTGTGTTTCTTTTTCTCAATAGTGTTCCTTTCCAATCTGTATTTCCAGTCCTTGAGAGTAAAAAGGAATTGTGTAAACTCTCCTTTCAGTGCTTGCTCATTTGCAAAGGTAATCCCCTTTGCCTGAGACATGCTTACTTTTGCTTAGCATATGATTAAATTTGACTCCAATATCTTGCCTGAGATCAATTGCTCATTTTAGCTGTGTTTTTTATTTATTCTTTTAATATTATTTTTTATTCTATTTCTTCCTTCCCCTAAGCATCTTGGGGATTTTTGTTGTTGATTTTTCTCCGGCTTCATATCACTCTTGTGCTACCAAAGCAAACTTGACGTTCAAGTAGGATAATGTTATCAGTTTCAGGTTGTACTGTACTGGACACATGCTACTTTATTCTCTTTCTGTCAGCAAGTTAAGCGGTCTGTACTCATGCAAGACAATACATAAAGTGAAAGAGAAGAATGGTGTGCCTTTTTTGTGTTTATTTGTGTTAATAAAACCTTTTCACTGATGAGGTGATGGTTAGATTTCTTTTGTGAAGAAATCTGCTTTTCAGCTTGGTGTTGAATACTGCTGAGCTGACATGTTCTTTTAGAGCCTTGGTACAGCTGTCAGTAGCAGACACTGGTTCTATATTGGTGTTGACTCTAAGATCAGCCAATCTTTTGAGTGTGTAAATGGTTAGTGCAAAGTTAAATGCCTCACAAATATTGATGTACATTATTTTTAAGTCCTTATTTAATTAAGTAAATTTGTTATACTCAGTAAATGAAACCTACTTTGTTTCACTGGGTATACTGTCTGTAAATCCATGCTGTCTGGCATTAATTTAATAACTGGTTTTGCTTATGTATCAGATGAATCCCCTGAAAATACTTTCTTGGTCTGGACTGATGTCAAATTACAAATGTACTTAAAGTTACTTGGGCTTCCTTTGCAGGTTGACACAACTATCCAGTTTATTGGAATGCCTTTGGTATTATAGGCCTTATCTTTGCTGCAATAGAAGCTTTTTATCTCTTTACCCAAGTGTCTTAGAAATTATGGTATGATTTATTGAGTGAGAAGTGGTAACTCACCTTACTGTCATGGGAATCATCTCAGTAGCAGTAAGTAAACTTGAGAGAACACAGAAGTAAATATTAACAAAAGTGTTTTATTCCTGAATAGAATAAATGTCTGCTTTCTTCTTTTGAACTGTCATTTCTCCAGGCAGTGAGCAACTGCCATGATACTAATAACCAAGTAATTTTCTGGAATATGATCTGTTTTGGACACTGCAGAGCAAGTTCAGTGATGCCTTAGGTAGTTGTAGGCTGACTCTGAGCGGATCATAAAGCAGGTCTGAAAGTTACAGTTAAATATGCAAGATGAGTTTAATGGGCAAGGTTTGGGGGCAGAGAAAAGTTTAAGCTAACACGCTAATGGGACATTTTAGTGATACTATACTCTTCTAGCTAGTATTGTCGAAGTATACAAACAAGCAAGGCTTCTAGGAAGAAGTAATATATTTTGGTTTTGCTCTTCCTTTTCAGTAATACTGGTAAATATTGAGCATATCTTCTGTCTTTTAAAAAATTATTATTAGAAATGTGTTTGAAAGATCATTTCTTGTTTTTTGAGTAGCACTGGATTATCTAATGCAAGAAACTACTTTTAACAACAAGTCTGTCTTCTGGTAAAATACTGTCATTCTTTTTTCTCTTAAACCTCATCCATAGCTTTAGCAACACTTTCATTACAAGTAGACTATGAGTTAAAACTAAATCTGACCAAATTTTGCTATTTATAACATTCCGAGTCTGAATCTGTTCCAACTCAAATGCTAGATACCAAGGTCTCTACTTGTCCCTCTGCTAGCCCTATTTATGTTGCTTCATGTCATTCAGCAGTTACTGTACACAAGATTTTTAAACATCCTGGTTTTGTTTCCAAAACAAACTCAGGGCATTTTGCAAATCCAGTCTTTGGGCTCATAATTTTTATAATGTGTTTATAAATGTGATTTTGCAGTCTTCTTTTGTTAACACAGATGACTATAGTCTGACCATGGCTGCTGTTAGAGCAGCCAGCCCCTACATCATTGTGTTCTGGGAACCTCTGGATCCTGAAGAATGCAGACGTTGCTTGAGTTTGCTGTTTTGTGTTAGGCTTCTAAAAGATAAACCTGGTTTTAAGCAGCCTTTACTCAGAGCTGGAACCTGAAGGCCAGACATTGGTATCCATGGACCCTAATCCCTGACCTCACCCAACCATTTTATCCTAAAACTTAATGATGAAGGTGTTATAATTACAATTTAACTTCATCAAACATCTGATTTAACTCACTCAGATTGATGGTTGGGTAAGTTTATGTAGAGAGGGAGATCCTTTTACATGGCTTCCAAACTTGATTTCTTCGATAGCATGGGAAATGTAGATCAGTTACAAAGGAGGAAATATCCTAAGTTCCTTCCTCTCTATTCTTTCTTGCAGTTGACCTCAGCAGTGGTCCACGTTTATTCAGAGAGGCTGTCTCCTTTACATTATTGGATTTATCTTGAGCTGGTGAAGATGGCTGTCACTTTATTTTATCTACTTCTAAATTTCTCTTTCATGTGACCCTCTAAACAATCCCAGGAGCTGACTAAAATTTCTGACGGAAGACTGTGCTGGCACAGGATTTCTTCTTTGCCATGCTTTGGCTGTCCCTCTCTTTTACCAGCTGCCAGAAAGTCTAATTGCTGATTTGCAAGCACACTTACACAAAGTAATTTATAAAATTACTTGCTATCAAGGAGTATCTTGGTGTCCTTGTTTCAGCTGAGACAGAGTTGATCTTTTTCTTTATAGTGTCTAGTATGATGGTATATTTTGACTTTAGGAGAAAAAGCACATTGATAGCACAGTGATGATTTAGTTGTTGCTGAGCAGTGCTGTACAGAGCCAAGGACTTTTCAGTTTCTCAGCTTCTCAAATTGCTCTGTCAGTGACTGGGGACTGGGAGGACACAGGAAGCTGAGAGAGGACAGAACCAGGACAGCTGACCTAAACTGACCAAAGGAGTATTCCATACCACGTGACATAATGCAAAAAAAACCCCTTGAATAATGGTGGAGAGTTGGACAGGGAATAACTGCTGCTCTATGACTAGATGGATGCCAATATGCACATGGTGAGGAATTGTGTTATATTAAGGTGCATAACTTCTATGTTGTAAATATATATAAAAATATCTTTACTAATACAGTTACTGTTACTTTTTTTTCTTTTTTTCTTTGTCCTTTTCAAGTCTTAGTTTTTATTTCAACCCACAAGTTCTATTACTTCTTTATTAAAAAAAAAAAAAAAAACAACTATCCCCCATCCCATTGTGGGGTGAAGCAAATGCTTAGCTACCTGCCAAGTTGAACCAAAATACTTAGGAAATTATTGTCAAATTTTCTTTTTCTGTGCTGGAACAGACCTTATCTAGATGCAGATTTTGCAATTGCAGAAAACAGAAATAGTTAACTTGGAGAGAGATAAAGGTTTCACATCTTTGAACACTTCTCAGTGTCTTTTCCTTTTTGCCAGCATGGCACTTTGTCAGCTCTATTTTCTTCTGTGCTAAAATTCTCAGTGTTAGAGATTTTGCCTTCTGATATAGCTTAAGGAAATCTTTGAAGTAAGGTACATTAGCATATAAGCTCTGGCACTCTTTGGTTACACATGGGTCAGGATAATAAATGTTTGTTCAGGTGCCCTGTACTAGGAACGGACTGTTTTCTGTCTTGTCACAATGCATTAACTGTTGTGCCATATTTTTGTTAAAGTACTTGTCAAATTTTTCAGACCTGGCCTTATATTTTTTTGGTTTCTGATCCCCTAAATTATAAATCTTGAAAGTTATTTTGATGTTGCCTGCTTTAAGTCAGAATGAAAGCATTCCTTGTGTGCCTATGAATGTCTACCTCCTTTGGGAGATTCCTCTGACTGTCAGATGAAATGGAAACAGATCAATCATCTGTCACTTACAGTGTTAGATACAGTGAACTTTATCTCTTACAGATTCAAATTAAAATGCTTGTTCCTGGTACATGACAAGCATCTGCATTTGGGAGCTGTTATCTGAAGTCATGCTTTTGTAGGGTAGCCCATATATTTAGGTATATAATTGGATACATTTAGATTGGATGTAAGGAAAAAAATTTTTTACAGTAATAGTGGTGAAGCACTAGAGCAGGTTGCCCAGTGAGGTGGTGGATGCCCCATCACTGGAAACACTCAAGGTCAGGTTGGATAGGGCTCTGAGCATGATCTAACTGTGGGTGCCCCTGTTCATTGTAGGGAAGCTGAACTAGGTATCTTTAAAGGTCCCTTCCAACCCAAATGATTCTATTATTTAATATGGCTTGTACCTGGGCACTGAGTCTAAAAAACTCTAAATATTGCAAATTTACTACATGTTGGTGAGTTGTGCAGTTGTTCTGCACATTATAAACTTGGTATGAAGAATAATTTTGGGATTAACTGTAAACCGTCTATACAGTGGCAGTGCCTTAAGTAAGGTACAAGAGCCATTCTCCAGGACTCTTGCACACTGTTCTGCACAAATGACCGAGAGAGTATTTTCTGTTTGGAAAAAAAAAAAAGAAAGATATATTTTGGAAAAACAGAACACATTTAGACTAGCTGGAATGTATGGTAACTTCATTTTTTGTAAACAGGACGAAAATGATTTTGTATGTAAGCAGAATATTTAGAAGTATATTTTCTTATATACTTAGTATACTGAGGACAGATCATTATGTTTTCCTACAGGTTTTTTTTGTTTTTTTTTGTCTTTTTCCCTGAGACTTAAGATGGAGTTTACTTTGGCTTTCTGAATGAAATCAAACTGTCTTCAAAAATAACTGAAGAATAGTCTACAAAAGGAGGTGTTCTATCAGATGCGTCCACACACCAGAGGGACTCTAGCTTGTGCTTATCCTGGTTCTGCTGCATTTAAGCTCTCATTTGCAATATTGAATTAATGTAGGAGTTTGAAATCAATTATAAAAGGAGAGGATGACAGCTTGCTTTGGCTGTAAAGCTGCATACTCGTATTTTTGGCAGTAGGAAAAAAGGGCTGATTAGGAGAATCTATTTCCTGTATGTTCAAATATAAACCAGATACTCAGTCATGAAAAAAGTCATTCACTGTTTTCCAAAAACCTCTTCTCCCTCTCCCACACCCCCAGTGTGAAATAGTAGTTTGAATGAAAAACTGGGTAATGTATTAGTCCCCTTACATACAAAATAAGCATCAAGAAAAGGCGATTGTACTAATTCCTTTCTTCCTTTGTGGATTCAGATTGTTTCTGGCTTTAAACAGACAATTCCCTAATGGCCACACTAGTGGTTTTAAACTTTCATAGAAAAAGTGAAAATGTAATTACTGTACAAAAGATTTTTTTATCAGAAAGATTTCAGTTCAAGCAGTATTTTTTGACAATCCTGTTTCCACATCATTTTTCAGGAATGAAAGTCTGATCTATAGTAGTAGATGATGTGAATCCTCTCTGTTGATGATTCTACTTTCTTACGATCTTCTCTTTGAGTATTTGTGTTGTCATTCATATTTAGATATGACATCAACTTTTTTTCAAGTCTAGTGTGTGAGTACTTCTATCTGGTGTTCCTCTTTTCTTTGCCTGCATAGAACTGCTGCTGTTGTTTTTGTTGTTGTTTTGTATTACCTGACCTGCTCAAGTGGCATGGCTCTGAGTAGCAAGGGGTCTTAGGTAATCAGGGAAAAAGGTAGATTCTGTGTAAGAATTGAATACACAGTTACAGTCACATTCAGCTACTTCTATTGTGCCGGTGAATTACATAATGGGATTTTGTATGACATGATAGGGAAAGTGCAATATGCACAGGCCTGTTTATCTAGAGAATCTCTGCTTTCTAAGAAGGTTTCATGAAGCAGAACCAACTTGATGTTCCTGGTGGTTCTACAGCCAAGCTGGCATCCAGGAACAGAAGCAATGTTTTTCAGAATGGGTCTTGCCTTCCCCTCTATCTGAAAATATAACTGACACTGTGTTACAAGTAACAGTTCCAGAAATTTGTAGAGCTTTTGCTGAAGGAGGAAGGGGCATTACATTTATATGTTACGGAAGAAAATAGAAGTAGGTAGAAAAATGTGGTTGTACAGGTTGTTCTGTGATTAGCAGCTTGATGCTTCTTCAGTCCCGGTCCCTCAGTGCTATGTGAATCCTTTCTTGAGATAGATGTGGCCTTCTTCCACATAGGAGGAGTTATAACCAAGAGTATCTAAGAATAATTTATGAAAGAAACATTGAATGCCAGCATTCCACAGCAGTCACAGGAGCAGCAAATGAAAAAGAACCCATCTTGTCCATTCTAACCTACTCACCTGGCTTCCTATGGTTTGGCATAAGAATGGAGAAAAAAACACCATTCTTTCATTTTACTGATGTTTGCTGTATTAATTGTGACTTGGGCATGCAAACTTTAAGGCAAACAGCAATACAGAAACACGTGGTTGGGTTTGGAGCTGATCATACTACAGTTATGTGGCTGCTCAACCTTCTTCAAATGCAAACTTGTTGTTTCCATTAAAGGACTTTACAGGGCTCCCTAGACATCATATCTTACTCAGCTTACCATCTTGGCGTTTACAAGGGGTTTTGAGCACAATGCCAGGACCCCCAAGGCACAGCTTATACAGTCTGTGGGTGGGCTGGTTGAAGCTCATTGCCTATGCACAGACCTATATGTGAGTACCCCTGGATGGGACTCAAAACTCCTTATTGTTCATGGATGATTATGTCTGGAATAACATGCTCAGAACCTTTATTTCATTGGTTTGAAATCATGGTGAAGAGTGCAGCTGGAATGGATTTAAGGAAGGAACATCTTTTTCCCAGCGTGGGCAGCACCACTGTACTGCGTTGGTAGCATCCCCAAGTGCAGAAACCTCTGACCACTCTAACACAGTACAGACTTTTGAGAGAAGGGTGTCCCGCTCAAATGTAGACAGATTTCTTGTTCAGGTGTTCTGTGGGCAGATGATGCAACTTGATCAGTTTTCTGCTGCCCACATAGTCATGTGTACTTCAAGGCACATGGGTGAAATGAGTGTGCCACACTTAAGACTCTCATGTGTTCTCACTTTAATCACAATTAAAGGATTCACCAGTGAGTGAAGGAGGCCTTTGATGCCCAGTATGGCTGATGTTTTACTACTGGCAGCCTGAATAATATGTATGTTTATTCTGGAGACTAAATTTTACAATACAGTGGGAATGGTATAAAAATGCACAGCACATTTTTCCTCAGTGAACACAGAGTTAGAATCAGCTGCTTACTAAACTCCACATATAGTTTAGGTCACTGAAGATATAAACACAATAATCTTTTAATATAATGATAAAATACTGCTCCTTTATTTTTAAAGGAACAAAACACCCTAGAGATTATATGCGGGAAAGAAACACATGAAAGAGTCTCCTAAAATAGAGGCTTGGTATTCTGCTGAACTTCAGGTGGGAAGATGAAAAGCCTCAGATAAAAAGGAGAGAGAGAAAACAAGCAGCTCTAGCTAAAACTGGGTTTCACCAGGTCATTGGGTAGAATTTGGGAACTGGTAGATCAGTGTTGAAAGGACATTGTCAAGTTAATTTTTTTTTCCTGTGTAATTAGTTCTAATAAAAGGAAGAAGTAAAAAGGAAGAAGGTTTTATAGGTTTTTAATGTTCACCACCTGCCAGTGTTGTAGTTCTGTTCTGTAGGATTTTTATATTTCTCTATGCTGATGCAGTTGATACATGGAAGGAGGAAAACCCAGAAAATAGAAGACATTGTAAGAAGAAAAAATAAATATAAGGCTGGAACATAACATAAATCTTCTCATTATGTGGAAAAAACCTCAACAATTTGCTTTAGACCCTCAAAATCATTTACTTATTACTTGAAGGCTACAAGAAATACTGAACAACAGATAGGATGCATTATTTTTGCATTATTATTGTTTGACTTTTGTGTGTTGACTCATCTGTCATTGCTGTGATGAAGATAGAAAGTGACCCTTTTCCTTAGACACAATTACTTTGTGATGCAGTGTACTGCCTGGCCAACTTAATGTTTTTGTTAGTGAGTAAGGAAAGAGGAAGAAGAGGAGCAGAGAAGAATAGGAGAATATGAGTTTGCCATGAATTTTCCCTCTCTTCGAAGGGCTCTCCTGTTCTTTTCCAACTAGCCACCTTTCTGCACTGCATGATAGGACTGGCCATGTCCTTGCCTGTTCCTGGTTACACTGGCACTTAAGGCACTGTTCATTCCTGCTGCGAAATCACTGCAGGTGGAGTAGCTGTGCTTCTCCTTCTGTGCTGTTGTGGGGCACTGGCTGCCAAGCCTGTGAAGCAGGAGTGCCTTCCTCTGGGTTTAAAAGGAATGCAAAGCTCTGAACATTTTCCAGTGTGATCCTGCTCACTTTCAATGATCAGGTTTATCTGTTTACTTGAAACGCTTTGTATAGATTAATTCAGTTCTCTTTTTATAATGATTTTTGATGTTAAAGAACTGAAATTTCATGTTTACTGCCAGATTTGATCAGATTTCATGATAAAGGTAATTTACAGATTTTAGTAGTGATGGAGATTTATGGAAGCAAAAAATGATGCAATTATATACTTCAGTGTATTCAAGTTTAACTTCTTGGAAAAAACAATCACCAAGTTAGTTGAACGGTTAGTAATAACTTTTATGATTATGTGAATCTATCATGATTTTTAGTCAATTTTACCTGGTGTATTGTGTCCAGTTCTGCACTCCTGAGTACAAAAAAGACAGGGATCTCCTGGAAAGAGTCCAGTGAAGGGCCACAAAGATGATAAAGGGCTTGGGGCACCTCTCTTATGAGGAAGGGCTGAGAGACCTGGGTCTGTTCAGCCTGGAGAAAAGAAGACTCAGAGGGGATCTGATCCATGACTATAAACATCTAAGGAGTGGGAGGCAAAGGGTCGAGGCCAGACTCTTTTCAGTGCTGAGTGGTAATAGGACAAGGGGAAGCGGCCACAAACTGAAACATAGGAAGATCTGCACGAATGTGCATAGTAACTTCTTCACAGTGAGAGTGACAGAGCACTGGCACAGGCTGCCCAGGGAGGTGGTGGAGTCTCCTTCACTGGAAATGTTTAAGACCCTCCTGGACATCTACTTGTGCAACTTTGACTAGGGAGCTGCTTTGGCAGGGGAGTTGAACTAAATGATCTCTAGAGGACCCTTCCAGCCCCTACAGTTCTGTGATTCTGTAATTTCACTTTTACAGTGTTGTTTTGTTTGCTTGGTTGTTAATCTATTGATCTGTCATTATTCAATAGGAACAGCAATGCATGTTCTAAAAATTTGCATCTGAAAACTTGGGTCTGTTTGCATCTGAAAATTTTTATCTCTACCTTCTAAAAATTCATATCTGAATAGAAAATTTGTACAGTTGAATACCACAGCATTATGTAGAATGTATATGTATAGGATGCTTTCCTGAGCAGGCAGAGAGGTGTTGATTTGGTAGAGGCCCTGAGAGAAATCTTAAAACTTGTATAAGCTGACTTTCTCTTCCTGTGATATTAATCCTATTCTGAAATACTAAAAGAGAATTTTGCATTATTCAGGCTCCGTAGGACAGAGTGCAAACCTACTTAGGGGACAGAATCCAAACCTTTTATTTCCATAGCAGAGCAGTTTCTCAACCTGCTCACACTGGAACATCAAATGAAAAGCATGTCTGTGCCAGCTGGGATGGGAGGCAGCCGCTGCTTGGGGTCATGTTTCAGTTGACAGGTGGAAGTCAGGATGGCAATGAGAATGTCTTTGATGCAGTATTTAACATGTGCCCTTTTCCTAAAGGGAGAAGATCAAACAACAGGAAGCAGCTTCCTTGATTCCAAAATGAAACATGGCTTCTCAGCCCGACTTCTGTGCAAAAATCTGCCTCTCTTTTTCTGAGTGGAAATGAACTGGTGTTTTCCCTGCTGTCTGTTGACATCCATGTTGATTTTGCTCCTCTGTGAGTGTATCACATAGGAAATGCAGCTGGATCCAGGCTAGCTCTTAGTCTCTGAAGACACCTGTAGTTTCAGGGAGAGGGCGAAAGTCTCCTATCCCTCCTGTGTAGTTTATGCCTTGTCTCTGCTTTGAGCAAGCAAAGTAAATCCTGCAGTCAGGGAAACCTGGCCACAGACCAGAGTCTCTTGCATATTTGTTTTATTGTCCCTGTGAGCGATGTGCTCTGAGACCCTGGCAGTTCCCATTATGCATATAAACCAGATCACACCAGGTGGCCCAAGAACTGCAGTATGTTGTTGAACAAACCAATCAGAGGGAGCAGAGATGTAGCTTTCTGCTTGCACTGATCTTTGGGCTGTAGTTTTGTTGTCTCAGTGAACATCAAAAGAAAAAAAGTCTGCTTAACTTGTCCTCTGTTTAGCTGGGTGGTTGGTACACCATCAGCCTTGTGATTGCTCGCACTCAAGCCTCATCTACAATACTGAAAAGGTAAGTACTGAAAAGTGAGAATTTAGGGGGTTGGAACTAGATCCATTCTATGGTTCTGTCACTTCTACTACTGGTCTGGTATCTTTCACTTCAACTGAACCACAATCTGTTGTCTTTTGGCATAATAATGGCATACTGTAAACCTAAAGCATAATTGGGCTATAAAAGGAGGCAACAAAAAATATAGATTATGCAGGCTAAAGGAAAACATTACACGTGGAATCATGTTTTTCTTTTTGTGGTACTTCTTGTGACTCAGAAAACTGAAAGTGATGGTGGGGGATAAGGGAAGTGTATTAAGTTGTGTGCGTGTAGATGACCTAACATTTACAGTTGCTTGGAGTTATGGATGTAGACTGCTGTTCAGTCTTGGATATAGCAGTGCAATTGTTTGTTGTTTTAATGTAGGCATATCATATTTTGGTTTGGAATTCAGTAATGCAAGCATGAATGTATAATATATTCAGAACAATATAAGTCAGGTTCTGCATTTTCATTTTTTTTTAAAGCAATGTTAATTAGTCTGAACCATCTTGTTGAAATGTATTCGAGGTCAGGACTGCGTGCTGAGTTGCTGGTGTTAGTGTATTACTTTTCCTGTTAAGGCTTGCTTGATTTAAATGAAGAGAGTGCAGCCACCTGGCAGTGACATGCTGCGTACCAGTTACTTCTGCTTCTGAATGTCAGGAAATCGTACAGCAGCTGCTGGCAAGCAATCACTTGGCGTACTACAGCATTCATGCACTCGCTGGTGGCTTGATTATGAAATCTTTGTTATCCAGTAGACGTTGTAAGTAGACATCTCACAAAAGCTGAAATGAATCAAACCACATAAGTAATGATTAAAAAGTGCTTGTTCATATGACTACATTAGTGCTTGTAATTAAGCAGGATGTAGTATTAGTTACGTATATTTGTAATGAGCTAACACAATGAAAAAAAAATCCCAGTGTTTAACATGTTATACCACGCAGTTGATCTATTTCCATAAACATGGGAAATCATACTGTGTGGGTGTGTTCATCTCTTTCATAAAGGAGAGAGCAAATTATAAGTTCCCTTTTGCTTCTGTAAATAGGTCCCACATTAGCAGGTAGAGAGGAAAAGACTGGAAATATTTTTATGCCTGTAAGCTAGACTTCAGCCAATGCAAGTGCTGTTATGTGTCATCATCTTAATTTATGTGAGTAACAAACTCAAGAGTGAGATGACCCAGATCTGATTGCTATCTTATACCAGCATAAAACAGATGGACAGCAGCAGCTCCATGTGCAGCCACTGCACTAGTGTCAGCCTGAGATCGGGATCGAAAACATTTACATATTCGAGATAAGAAGGTGAAACTTTATATTTCACGTTCCTAGTTTTGAAAGAACTGTAAAGGAAACCATGTCTTAGCTGGGTTTCTACCTCTCATTTTCCTGCCATCTTTCTTGTACTGTGAATTATGAAAAAAAGGTAAGTTGGAACATAAGAGTAAAATATAAAGTTATCTGATACTTTAGAAAATGGATTTTCTCTGAATGGCACCTCTGCTACTGGGGATATATAGCTAGGTCTTCGTAATAAATATAGCACAGGGTGTCTTTGGGCAGTGAAAGGGGTATTCAGGACCTAGCACGGTCAGCATCTGAAATCAGCACTTCTTGTTTCCTCCGTGTTTGGGGCAGACAATAAACATACCAATGTGATGATGAATTTTTGGCTGTCTTGAATTTTAAACTGTGGGGAAATAAATGTGAATTTCACATGTCCTTTTTATTTAAGGTTAAATAAAAATGAAAACAGAAGAATGACCTGCAACATGATAGGTTTTGTCTTGAATCTCTGGATGAAAATCTTTGTATATAAAATTATATCCCTAAAGAAATGAGGGTCTTAGCCTTTGTTCATACGCAATGGGTATCCTCAACCTAAAGTCATGAAGTATGAGATGTTCTTATAAAACTGAAGGTACTATCTTGAATGCAGATGGAGAATCAAACAAATTACTTAGAATGAATAATAAAATGTGGCTGGGAGTTGTAAGGGAAGGTTGAAGTGCAACAGGATATTAAAATTATACAGTCTTTTAAAGGAAGGTAAGGTAATGCATAGGCATTGCAGCAGATTTTAGAATTGAGTTAGATACCAGATGATGCTTTCTTATATGGTTTTAGGCAAATAATTGAAACTCTAGTCTTCCATTTCCCATATATGAATACAAAGAGATGTTCATTTTTATAATGAAAGTGGGAAACACTGTTTGTTTCCCAGAAATTTGTGTAATTTATTCACATTGTATTTGCTTTCATGTGGAGCAGGATGTTGAGCTGCTATGCCATTTTATAAGAATGTTCTTGTGGCCTACAGAAATGAAGATCTTTTCTTTAGTCTCAGATTGAAATTCTTACATGTTTGAGCAGTCTTTATCTATAAGGTAGCTTTTTATAAAAAGTTACCAAATAAAAGTTTTGGTTTGTAGGGGATACAGAAGAAATACTTGCTTTTTCTCAGGTTAACTATTTTGTACCCAGCTTTTATATTTTGGCACTCCATTCTGTGGATCTTATAATCATTCATTACATTTTTTAGATTTCCATATAGACTGTGTTTTTATTTCACATGATCAAATTTTGTTTGGATTGCCTAAGTGTATATGATCTTCTAAATATGTGAAAATATTTTAAAATATTACTGTGCAAATTACTTAATAATCTCCTTCTATACAATTTCACCAGAGGAAGCAAAAAATTTAGACTAAAGAAATTTTAACTTGAGGCCACTTCCCATTTACAGATTTGTGTTTTAATTTTTGCTCATATTGAGTACAGAGCAGAAACAAATCTTGCATTTGGAATGCTAGAAAGGAACATGTACCAGTGTGAGTGGCTGTCCTCTCAGTTCCTTTCACACCAGCACATATCTCTGGGGCAGAGATCCTCTGTCTGAAAACAAAACTTGAACCAAGTGCAAATCCTTCATTTCCTGAAATCTCCTTGTTTAGTCCAACAAACATGCAGGTCAGCATGGAGGTTAAGGAATGGGAACTGAACACCATCTCCTTTTTCTTGGTCAATGAAGTGTAATTTGAGGCTTCTGCTTGTGTATCCTGCTTGGAGAACTGTCACTGAAAACAAAGACTGGACACTGGTTCCTGGAGATATCTGAACATAAAATGTTTTTACTGCATGTTCTGCTCAGTGCTGTGCTGTTTAGGGAGGCCAAGTGTAAATTTGCTGTATTGGTTAAGATGTGGTTAAAGGCAACTTGTGCTAACACTATGTAGATAACTTGAAGGGAAAATAAAGGAATAAAATTTGAGGTCTACAAATGTTCAGTGTCTTATAACAAAGCTCTTCGTGGGCTGACAATAAGTGAATCTCTCTAGAACATCAAGTCAGCAAAGAGTCTTCAGTGATTGATAACTGTAAAGTTTTGCACAAGACTTGCCCCACATACAGATGAAGGAACAATAAGTATAATTGCCTGTGATACCTAATAGTATTTTTAAATGTGTAAGAGACTAAATTAATATCTTCTACCCTGACTGGGAGATACAGCACACAAATATGTATGCTGTTTTGACTTGAATACGTTTTCTGTGTCTCTGTAGGTTTTTAAATAGGGAGAATCTAGTGGGTAGAAACTGGTGCTAGTAGTGTTTTGTTTAGCTACATTTCAGGATGCTAATTAATAATTAGGCCTTACTGATTATTCTTTAGGTTGTAATCAGATTTACAGCATTTTTACTTGCTTTTATTGATGGGTTCCGTTAGCTGGGAATTGAGTGCATCTGGGCCCAATCATGTACTTCTTCCCCAAGTGCCTAATTCAACTGACTGGGTTGTTTAGTAACAAGAAATAGGATGTTAACAGGCTCTTAATTATTTAATCTAACCACAACATGGTCATTATGAGTAATATGTAGAGGTTGATCAAAGCTTAAATCTTTGTCTCTGAGCAGAAATGCTGGAGAAGGAAGAAGGTATTTCTTATTAGTGACTCAATATGTGATATTGTAGAATTCTCGCCAAAGAATTGATGTTTGGCTTAAGTCAGGTGTAACAGTCATGCTGCAGCATAGTAACAAAAAAATTAACTGTCAGTTTTCTCATATACGATTGAACACTCATAATAAAGTTAATGTAATCAAATATATCCTTCTGTTCTATTACAGGTTACACCCATTTTACTTAAACTACAAAAAGAGAAGATTTCTTGAAAATTGAGATCTTCAGGTAAGGACAGATCTAATTATTTTTCTTTCTGAAGTTCGTACTTGTTAAAAATTGCCGTTGTCAACTGAACACAAAGGGTAGTTACTGTTTGTGACCTACACTTTGGAAAGCTGAAGAAAAGTCACTTGAGTTGTTGACAGTGATGCAGACTACTTGAGAAAGACACAGATAAATGCTTTTAGATGGTTTTATTATTTTGAATGCTTGGTACCTAGCGTGTCTTTCCAGGAATGAATGGTTATAGAATTGTCTTTGGACAGAAAAATGTGAGTCAGTTGAGAAGGTGGCTTGTGGGAAGCTCTCTGGACCAGATTTTAGCAAAATTACTGGTGCAGATTGCTTGTCATAACCCCTCTCATTTTTGGGGGAACACTAGTAGACTCAAACTTCATGTTCAGGAAATGTCCTTAGTCCCCTAGGGGTTATTGCTAAATAATAGCAAGTCCGGTAACTTAAGTTGTCCTTGTTTGACTGATCTCTCCCTTGGGATAAACAAGCAGTAGCTCTGCAGAGGAAAAATCAGCAGCTCTTTGTTTATACAATCTGTTAAAATACCTGCCTTGTGTATAAGGAAAAGAATTTGAGCATTTTCAGGAGGACTGTTGAAAGATTAAATAACTTGTTCATTGTGGGGGCCGTCCAAATTTGCTGGAGATGGCTCTGTAAAGGCATATAGTCACAGCTGACATAAAACATAAGTCTTTCTACTTTCTTACATAACGAGGTGGGGATCATGTGTGTTTTTACTTCTAATACAGACTGGTACAATATAAGTGAGTTCATGTATTTCTGAGGATAAGAGAAAAATCCACTAATATGGTAGTCATTTGCAAAACATATGAAGTTAGTACTTAAGTTATAAACTGTCAGTGCAGCGTTCCAAGGGAACTAAAACTTTCTGAGCCGCTTGATCTGCAGAACCTTTGCCATCCTTTCAGTTTATACTGCTTATAAATGTATTTCTCATCTTAGAGCTTATAAACACAATATGGAAGGTTGTTGAAATTGGATAATTATTTCTTTCCATACGTAGATAACTCTACGTATTTTTGACCCTATAATATTCTGTTACCTTGCTGAAGCATCATAAAGAGCCTGAAATAGAAAAATTGTGTTGAAACTCCTTTGGGCTTGCATTCTTGGAACATATCCTAGAGCAATTTCATGACTTAATTTGCATTTGGTGTTAGGGAATTTATAAGGCTCTAGTGCTTTGTTACTTGTGCCTAGGTTTTGAAAGGAAAAGAATGAATGCCTGTTAAGTTTGAAATAAAATTGAAGCCTTTTCTTATAAAAAAAAGATGTGTTACCTTTGAGGTGCCAGGAAGTTCATGGAAGTATTAAGAACACTAGAAACTATCTGTTATCTTTCAAAGCTTACAAGCTATAGAAATTAAGCACAAGCTTTTCAATTTTAATCTTTTATATAAATCAGTTCTACAGAATTTTTAAGACCATTAGAAGTAATCTATTGCCTTTCTGTTCTTTCCTAAATCTTTGTCTTGCCTTGTCTGCAGAAAATGATAGTTTTTTCTTGTTAGATATTCAAGGAGGTTTAACTGATTTTTAGAGATATTATCTTTTACAATAGACATTATTATTATTTTTTTATAAATGCAGTTCATTTTGAATCTTTTTAAGGTTAGTGATTTATTTATGCTGTGTAGTTGTGAGATAACAAATGCTGGGCCTGCTTCTTCACTGTCCTTGTTTGTCTGCTTGAAAATAAGAATACACAAGTAATACTACAATTTAATTGTATGAACATAGACATCACATTTAATTGTGCATCTTCATAGGTGTAAATGGCTTTACTGCTTCCCATTGAGGATCTTTTGAAGGTGGTTGGGTTATTCTATGCTTAAGATGCTTATCTGGAATAAGGAGCTATCTTGTGTTATATTTTAAGCCATTTCAGTTACTTTAGAAAGAAAATGTACTAGTAAGTTGAACAAAGGAAGAACCGTGAGTAGGTCCTTACTTTTTCTGTATAAATCTTTTTAATATTCCTTTCTTTGCTATTCTTTTTCATTGGACTTCAGATGATATGAGAATTTTGAAAAGGCATACACTCTGCTATAAGATTCTGTATTCAAAATGCTATAGAAGACTGTCCAGTCTTTGACAACAGCATTTTAACAATTTAACATACACAACTGAAATTAAACTGCGAGGTTTTAGGGACTGCTTACGTTTTGAATTCCCTTCAGTTGCAAAGGTTGAAGTAACTCTAATGCAGTATAGCTGTTGTCTTTCATTGCTTTGCAGATATAGGAACTGCAGTCTTCGAATGCTGTATATAAATGTTTCACTTTATACCTGCACTAAGTTTTGTTTCTTTTTCCTGTCATTTATTATCTACTTTACAGTAATAATAGGTCTGGTCTTTCACACACTGTACATCTGAAAAACCCATTCAAGCTTGTTTTTCCTTTGAGAAGGATTTAAACTTAATCGTGGTATTCCACAGATATTTCTTTCATGGAGAGAATGAATTATATAATAATAATAACTATTAATTATATTGTTAAACCTAAGAACTTCAACAGCTGGAATGATTTTCTGCTAATATTTCACATGGAACCAATACAGCTGAGATAAGGTATGCCTGGTTCATTTTATTCCTTATGAGTCATCAGCAGAACTGGATATCCATTTGCAGCCCTGCAAGCAGCCAGTATTGTGGAATCACCTTGGCAGTGCTCAGAAAAACGTCGTTCCACAGCCTGGGCTTGAAACCACCCTGATTCTTGAGCTGACTTTTAGTGAGTCTGCAGAGAATTGTCTTAAGGGAGAAAAAGCACCTCAAGTCTATTTCTTTTGGGTAGGAAAGAGTAAGAAGGTTGTGGTGAAATGTGGAGGAGGTGACTGTCACATGGATGAGCTTTGTAAGCTGGTGTCACAAGTTGAGCTGTGGAAAAAAAATTAGCAGTATTCCAAGGGAAATGGGAGGGTGAGGACAGGACTGTATGGGGAGAACTGGGAGGTGGGAGGAGGGCAGTACCTTTAGTCGCAACCAGTCAGCTCCACTCAGCTATCTCATAAAACTGCTTCTTGCACACTGGGAGGAGTCTTCTGGTCAGCTGAGAATAAATGAGTGAATGTCACTTGAGTGCCAGACCTCATGAAACATTTCCATTGCATTGGCTCTGAAGGATCATATTCCCCACAGTTCCCACCAGCTCAGAATTCTTTTAGACACTCCTGTTCTTCCTTCTCTTCAATCCTTTTGGCAGATTCAATTTGCACTGCCCTCTGGGGAGTTAATTATTTTCCTATTGGCCCAGACTACAAACCTCTGCACTAAGTGTTGGTGTGTTGTGTTGCATATTGGTGTTGATAAATCTTATTTTGTATGTTTGACTTATGGGTAATTTGATGTACAGGAAGATATATCCGAGTTGTGTGTGCTTGCTGAATATGTGGCACTCAGACATGAAATCTACTCTAGTAACAGAGTGAATAAGCTTATTCTTTTATAGAACTGAGACTTCATAAAAGCAGTTTTTATCATATGCCTTAGTATCATGATTTAAAATTAGATTTACTCAAAATGGAAATCCAGATTTGACATAACATGTAATGTCCAGTAGCAAGGAAAACTGAAAACATGAGACACGGGCATTGATTGCTGAATGGTTTATAAGCTTGTCCTGGATGTTCGTCTTTTTTTTCTACATACAATAAGAGTTAATAGTTATCATTTATGGATACTATGGGTGCTTGAGATGAGACGCTCATACTCATTTTACTCTACTTACCCCTGGCTCAAATCTTTTGGACGTTCAGTCAAATACATATAGCTACTTGCATACCTAACCCACTGCTTTTAACAGTCTGGAAATATAAGCAAAATAATAGGGGTCTGATTTGGCAGCTAGACTTGTGTCAACTCTGAAATTCATACATACCCAGTTGCAGGAGAAAGTGTTAAATGACCTAAGTGTGAATGTATCTGTAAAGTTATCTTCTTTTGTTAGCAATTTGAGGTTTTATTTGGAGTTCTGCTAGAAATCCTTACAAAGAAATTCTGAAATATGGTGGACAACTATCCTGCAAAGGTGGTTGTCGTGGTCTTCAATATTGTTTAATATAAAGTGTAATGTACTACGTGATATGTATAACTGACAAGAACTATAATCAAACATCCTTTCAGGTGACTTGGTAGTTATCACTTTAAACCAATTTGCAGCTACATTCATTCTTGGAATATCAAGAATTTATATATTTTTTTGTAATTATTTTTTTTTCAACTGGTATTTTATCATTGAGAATATAAGGTACAAAATTTGATAGTTTGAAAAGGAAGTTTAAGACTGTCGTATAAACTTCTTCTCAATCTCAGATCTAGAATGCTTACTTCTAAAATATATTCACTTTGCATGTGACCTTTTTGGTGTATTTCAGAGTATTCAAAATTTGAAATCGTATGTAGCTGACTTCATTGTAGTTTGGTAAAACAGGAGAGAAAGTGGCACCACTACTTTTTGCAATGTTCACAACTGCTGAAGAACTGAAGGTCTGCTGTCTCATCTTGAAGAACACAATTCTTGCTCTCTCTGCCCTTTCCTAGCAACAGAATATGCTAAAGTCAGCTTAGATATTTAAAGAAATAAAAATAAAAAGTGGGGTCAGAATATGGTCTTGCAGTTGCAGAAATGCATGTATGTTGCACCAAGTGCTGTTGCATACTGTTGCAAGCTGAAGTGTCTTGTGGTTTGTTATACTGATGATCTTAGTTCCTCCAAATTAAATTTCAGAATGGAGTCATGGAATCAAGTAATGGTTGTGCTTTTATTAAAAGGTGGGTGTGAGAGAGAGGAAGAAGAAAAGGAGGGAAAGATATATATATATTTTTTTTTTAAATAAAAATAAATTAAAAAAAAAAAAAAAGACAAGGAAAGGATATCATCACCACAGATCCCATGATGTCCTGATGGTCCATCCTCTGCCTTCTATTTCTGGGGTGGTCAAGGATGTGATGGGTTGAGCACTGCTGGCTGTGGGGTTTGGAGTGCCTTTTATGCCTTATGCGATGGTTCCTTCCAACTGGGTCAGGAACTGTTGCCAAGTACAGCATGCCCAGTATCGTAGGCTGTGCTCACGTCATTGCTGTATGTGCTTCTCCCTTCTCATGATGGTCTTGGAGGGTTGTGATTGGGTTGGGGAAGAGGGGGGAGGGAGCTGAGACTGCCTTTAGCAAGATGACCAACTCCTGTCTTCTTTACTCTTGTGTTTGCTGTGAAACTATCACAGGAGTGTTGTTGTAGGGTTTTTGTTGTGAGGCTTTCATGAGACTGTTACAGTTTTGTTTCACTAGTTGCCTGTTAACTGCAAGTCCCTCTCTTAACCAATTGGAAAGAGAGCAAGAATTCACAATGTTACAGTTCTACATAGTGTTGTAGCAGAATCTGAGCCAGAAAGAAAACAGCGCTTCATTCTCACACAGGTTAGGCGGACGCTTTTAGGTCACAGTCAGAAAATCCTTTCTAGTGATATATCCTTAGGGAGGAAGGTGTAGCTTATCAGAAATGGGGCAACATATATAGATTTTGAGGCAACTGATAACTACCAGATTTATCTTCTTTCCAACATAAACCTTTTTCTTTTTAATATACCTCATGGAATAGAAAGCATAATGTTTGAACAAGCCTTGTGCTTTGCACATTGAGGAGAGGCATGCAGGCAAGCTGCAGTAATAGGTGCAAACTTGCTACAGCTCCAAAGTAGCATCATGCAGAGGAGAAACGTCTGATCACTAATTTTAGGCCAAACTGAGACCTCAGTGGTGCTCATTCTAACTGCATATTTTAATTCCCTACTTAAGAAAAATATATCATCCCCCAACCTCCTCTCCACCTCTGCTCCCCCTCCCTCACGACCAAAAAAAAAAAAAAAAAAAAAANAAAAAAAAAAAAAAAATCACCATCTCCTTTGTCAGTGGGAGAGTTCCTACGTAGTTTAAGCCTGTGATTTCAAATTAGATTTAAATGCTTTTATGGCTGAAAATGAGGTTGTTTGACAGTGAGCTGGCTGTAGCTTTTGTATTTTGCTTTATTGGGTAGTTCCAGTAGTAAACTTAATTTACTGAAGGAAAGCTATGAAATGACTTTAGTTACCTGTTCTGAATATTTTTAAAGAACTCCACTCATTGCTTGTTTTTATTTTAATGCAAGGTACATGGTGCAACTTGTATACACATATTGTCTGAAGGATTTGAATGGCCTGTCTGTCTGATTCATTTTAATAGATTCCAGCCTCTTTCCATGACATCATTATTATAACAGCCTTCCTAGCAAATATGAACAGCTGCTGTGTATTTTTTTTTCCTGTGTTTTATATTAAAACAGTAACAGCTTTTCCATTCTCTACCAATGACAGCAGTAGGTTTGTCTGATGTAGAGCAAAATGAAAAAAAGTCAAAGTAAGGATCTGTGATGCTGTTAACAGGCCAGTAATGTAACAGGTCCCCATGTATGAATCGTTTCATAATGCAATAAGGGATTACTTATGCTGCTGTCATACTGGTCAAAGGTTGGTCCCATTTCCTTCTGCCTCTCCTCTGACCAAAACTGTGCATTATTGAAGTCGATGAAAACAGTGCTATACTCTTCTTCCTGGCCCAGAAGGCAATTTGTGTGAAGTATCTTAGTGTAGTCTTTTCTTTTTTCCCTTAATATCATTATTATGCAGACTGTGTATAGAGGTTTTTAAATTCTTAATTCAATTCTTATAATTCAAGTCAAGGAGACTTGCTTCATTGTTTCTCTCTGCATCTAGAGCTTAGTGATGCTGTAGAGGCCACTTTGCAGAGTGACTGTAGTACTGAATGAAGCTTGGAATTTGTTGCTATTGTTGTTAAGCCTAACTTACTATCACTTCCTCTAAATAAAGGTGTCAGGCAAGGATGTGGGCACTCATATCATTATACTACATTTTGTCTGGGCTGCTTTGAGTGGAGTCTCGGTATCTCGTCGGTGATATGCACAAACTGAACGTGGGTCTCTGTGTTCCAGTAAGTAATATCTGCATTTGATGTGACAAAAATAGAAAGTATATCCAAAACATCCCATTGACATGTCTCCAGATAGACAGCTGTAGCACTGCACATAGCAGCAAGATGCTTGTAGATCAGCCAGCTCATGTATCACCTGTATTTTCTGCTTGGAATAAGGAAACAACACTGGCAATTGCTGTTTAGTGCCCAGTAGGCTGACTGGGGCATGACCTGGCTCATGTAACCGCCAAGCTTCATGGTGTAATATGGCTATGAAAAGATAGACAGTCAGTTAATGCTGTTACCTTAGCTGTCTTTTACTGTGCTTTCTTTGTGTGGAAGAAGATCCAACAGCTAAGTGCCTCTCTCATCTCTGTGATGCAGAGGGATTGCTTGTACAGCAGGTAGATGGTTGTGAGCCAGCTGAAGATACGAAGAAAAAATCAATGCTAACCTTGCAATATGAAGCTAGATAAGAACTATATTGTCCCTGTCTGTGGTATTCATCAAATGATGCCCATTTTGTGGCTGCATATAGAGAATTAATTTCATAAAAGAAATAATAAATGTCTTCTGGGGATTATCAGTTACAAACTCTTCTTGTTCATCTGAGAGGAACTTTAAAAAAGAGTGCCTGACTTTTCTACAAAAGGGTCCTAAAATAGATTCAGAAGAACTTAATATACATTTAATACTAATATGTAAATTATATATAATATTATATTATAAATTATTATAGAATGCATATGAAAATTACCTTCTGATTTGTAATCACAGACAGCCTAATTCATAAGGTGAAATATATAAGGTGGCTGCCTAACAAAAAATAATTATTCTTTAATTATCAATCAAAAATTGATGTTTGGTGTCTACTACTATGGCTTTTGTGCCATAATAATGGAACACTGGGTTGGAGGGGGGCTCTTTAAAAACATTCCTATTTTTGAAAGTCAGGCCGCATTGGCAGGGATAGTACGATTAAAACAAATCCAGTTCCATACAAAATGCAAGTAATTTATGAAGGCTGTTTTTATCATTCTGTTCTTGTTAACATTAAAATAATTATAAAAAAAAGAAAAAAAATCTAATGCTTAGTAGAACAAAATCCATTTTATTTTCACATTTTTTAACAGATGTTTAGAAAGAAAATGAAGAAAGACCACATTACATAGAAAGCATTTTCAGATTATAGTTCTTATTACTACTCTTCTGCCCTGAGGAATTATCTCGTGACACTGTCATTAGGCTAAAGTTCATGAATATACAGGAATTTGTGGTCACTTACCCGTGCTACCTGAAAAAATTAGTTTCTTCTTTCCTCTTTCCTCAACTCCATATCATTTTAGACAGTTTTGCTTTCTGGTATTGCACTTATAGTCAGTTTGGCTTGTATGTAGTATACCATAAGGTTTTGAACTACTTCATATCAGTAAATAAACTTCTTTACAAAACTGTTTTTTCATTCCTCCCCCCAAACTGTTTCAGAGAGTAATTGTTATTTACATAAATATATATTCTAATAGATTTTAAATACATGTTGGAAGTAAATAATAAGACAGCTTACAACAGTTTTGTCTAAAAAATGAAGATATTTTGTAGATATTCTTTTTGTTTTTAAAAATGCAAATCTTGAGGCATTCTTTGGTGATGATTCACTTTACAATGGAAAAGGATTATGCAATAGTTAAAACCTACAATACATACAGCATGAAGTTGTTCGAAGGTAATGACTAAATCCATTTGATCTAGAAGGCAAATAAAAATTATGGAGGAATTCCATGAGAGTTATTGTAATTAAACTGTGTTACATCACTGGATCAAATATGGCTCATGTATTTGTAATTTGAAGAAAGAGATCTGGAAAATAAATGTTCTGTCCTTCATGAGGGGTATTTTATGCTTTGCTTTTTAGAACTCTGAAAGAAAACTCAGAAAGTATCTTGGTAAGAGAATGTAGCCAAAAAAATGTAATTAGCTGAGAAATCACCTGTCTTTTTCCAAATGGGAGCCTACTTAAAGGGATTAAACTGAAATGACTTTGCTAATGAAAGCATGTGTGTGTGAGAGGAGATGGCAGTGAATTTAAAAACAATTCAGTATATTCTATAAATAAATGCTAGTAAATAGTATGCTGAAAATTGTTTTTGTCATGCTACAATACAGGTGTTTTTTGATTAGATTTGTAGTAAAGCTAATGGTGGACTATGGGAAGAAAAATATACTTTAGTTAACCAGTCATGCATTTTCAGATATTTGTTGCACGCCCTAGTTACATTTCCTGAGAATGAAGCATGTTGATCAACTTTTACCCATTTTGCAAGGAACAGTCAGAATATCAAAATATGTAAGATGGGAAGGCCTACAGCATTTGAAAGGCTTTGTTTCTGTGTGCATTTCTCTGCCATGTAAGCATGTTCCTTGTGATAAATCCTTTAGGGTGTAGTTCACGTGTTGGCGTACCACATGCCAAGCCAAGTACTTATAAGTTTGTCAGTGTTGCCATAATATAGGGGAAAATTGTGGGTGAAAATAGTCTTATCTGATTAGTCTTACTAAAAATCTTCTATGGGATTGCTTTGATAATGCTTTATAATCAGTGGTTGTCTTTAAAACCAGTAACCTGTTCTCTGTGAAATAAACTAATGCCTGTTAAACAAAAAGCTGCTGAAGAAAAGTCAATACTGCTAGCCATCATTACAACAAAAAGTCGTGGTATCTCTTTTGTAACCTTGATGTTCAGAGACTGTTAAGCAGGACAGGGTTTATAGGCAGAGGGTAATACCTTTCATCAGATGAATCAATCTAGCTAGGAAAAAAAACAACACACAGACTTCCAGGCAACCAAGCCTCATTCAGATCTGTGGAAGAAAGACTTCCTGTGCCCAAAAGCTTGTCTATTTTCCAACTGTATTCATTGCTCTATGGAAATATGTTGCTTCTTCACTGAAATATTAGCATTCCTATTGGTACTGCTAGGCAGGAAACCAGCTTCTATATGGGCGTTATGTTTTGTTTAATTTTTTATACCATAGTTCTGCTCATGCTTTACCTGCCCTGCACTTCTCAGACATTGGGTCCTCCCTTTAGTCAGAAAAAGAGAAAATGTTCCTGTACAAAGATGACTTCTCAGACACAGACAGATAACACTCAGCTGAGAGTTGATGGCTTTCCTTTGCTTTGAACTTCGCACAAAATGGTAATTTTACCCTTTGTGGGGCTTGTTTCTTCCTCACTGCAGCTGAAATGCAGATCTGTTAGTGCTAATCTTTCTTATGTTGCCAGCCTGTGTGCTGGAAAGGCTTACAGAAAGGAGAATCCTCCCTTGGGCATCTCCCTGCCTTGTAATGGGTCTGCTTTGTGATATACCATGATGCTCCCCGGATGTATGCTCAAAAGTCTCCTGCCTGGTTTTAAAAAGGGCCCACCAGACACAAAATAGAAGACAAAAATATTTGGTGTCTAGATGGGAAGTGGATCTAAAGGGGTCTGCTGTAATATAAAAACAAAAGGGGCAGTGTTTCCAGCTAGAGCGCCAAGCATCTTGGAGTTAAATGCGGAAAATGTTTATAGTGTTGTATAGTTTTATTGCTTCAGACTGAAGGAAAACAGCTTTTTGAGTGACTTTCAGGGACTAGACTTAGTACCAGTGGGCTATCGAATAGTGGACTGAGGAAAACCTCTCCTTGCTGTAGGGTGGGAGTGGGGAATCTGTAGTAGTACTCAACTTTCTTTATGTATGAAGGTAAATGCTGGTTTTTGATTCACTGAGGTTCTAAATTCATAGGGATGAATTTGGTTGCAATGCCTGAGGCTGTTTGGGTGCCTGTGGCCATGAACTTAGCAGATGGGGTGTTGCTAAGTCCTCCCATGGGGATGCTGAAAGCAGCATGTGTGGCACTATGGCCTTTCCATTCCTCCCAATCACACACAAAAATGCTTATTGTGGTTTGGTGTTTTCTGCTGCTCATGAGCTACATTTTGCTTGGTGTTTTCTTGCCATGGTGGACACTACCATGTGTGGAGTGGTTACTGCTCACTGGACCATGCGTGTTAGCTGTGGTTCTTGTATCATTCTTGGTAGGAATGGCCTCATTTGGAGCAATGAATGTTATTAAAATGAAGCTCAGTCACAGGCTCATCAGTACCCTTCGTTTAGTAGTTTTTACTGCCTTTGCTGAAGTTACAGTGCTACGCTAATTCCTGTTAGTTGCTGAAGACTAATGGCAGGGTGAAACCAGAGTGGCTGAGGGGTCCCAAGGTACTGTAGCACTTTTTGCTGCTGCAGTGAGGGAACAGACTGTGCTCCCAGCCTGCTCCAGAAATGAGGTGTGATTGAGTCATCCTATCTCTTCAAGAATCTGGACCAGGAAGTGAAGCTTAGGCCAGGGCCTGAGAAATCTATCCTGTGTCTCTGGGCCCAGGCAGAAATACTTGAGCTGTTGTGCTCTGTGTTGTGTTCAGAGGGAGTGATTAAGGAGGCCTTGGATTTAAACAAGAAGACAGATGTCTGTATGTTAGGTGGACTTAAGTCTGAGAAGAAAGGTGTGAAGGAACAAAAGGTTCTAAGTGCATTGTCTCGGATGCTTTTTTTCTAGAGTTATGCATTCGTTACTTTCTGGTATCCAGAGGAAAATTATATCCTTGTGTGGTCTCAGTTGTTGTGAACTGGTTCATGTTTTCCTTTGGATCTGTAAGTATCTTTAAGAATTTTGACTTAATGTCTGTCAACTCTGACCATCTAACAGACCCTATTATGCTGAATCCTTCTTTAAGCTATGTGCTTTGAATCCCATCCTACCCTGGTCCTGGTATCACTTCGTGCTACCCTCTGACTGGGATGAGCGTAAGAGGGAGTTGCTTCTTAGTATCAACCTCCAAGTAGAAAGTGAAAAATCAACTTGAAAAAAGCCAGAACCCTATCACATTGTAGCAAAGAACATGGAAACTGTCCTTTCTGTTTTGAGTTCTGTTTTAGTGGGAGCAGTCATGTTCCCATTGCTGTTCACCATCCCCATGAGCAGTCTGGCCTTGATGCTGTCTTTGTGTCTTGCCTGGTTCTTTTTAGCTGCTGTGATCAGCTGCAGTTTGGCATAGTTCTCTGCAACTGAAGAGGTATCAAAAACTCTTTACATGTTTGCAAACATGAGAATCTAGCTTTAATGTTTATTCCCCGTTCAAGTTTAGAAGATCATCTTGCAGCCAAAAGATAACTTAAAATCCACACACTCCACTTGACAAATGCCAAGAGATTTTCTTTCAAGTCTTGATTAAAGAACATGTGTTGAGGCACAGGAGTGGAGAAGAAAAGCAGTGTACGCGTAGTGTGAATTACTGGTTGGTAGCTGAAATAAAAATGGAACAAAATAGTTCACTCAGAAGGGACCTACAAATATCATCAAATCCAACTGCCTGAACTCTTTAGGGCTAACCAAAAGGCAAAGCATATTTTCAATGTGTATAGTTGTCATGGTTTTATGATTTTTGGCATTGGTATTCCACATCATAACATCATGTAGTGCATTAAGAGTTAAAGAGTCAGTCCTCCAGCTCCATGGATCGATAGTTCTGGGTATATGCGTGTCTCAGAAGAGAAGAAGAACTGCATTCCCCAGAGGACTGTGCGATGCTTTGCATTTTTATGTGTTTCCACTCAGAGGGAAAGATAAAAACTGTCTGCAGTCATGGGACGCTCTCTTTCCTTTGGGATCGACTCAGCAGTGGGTGCTCACTGCCGTCTCGCCTTCAGCGTTAGCGTAAGGCCTTCGGTTTATCGGACACTCTCGCTCATTTTATTTGATTTATTAGCTTCAATTCCAATTATATTGTATTATATTGTGATATTTTGCTTTCTGATATCTTATTTAGCAAATTAGCTTTCCTCCTCAGATCGTTGCCGCTGTTTTGTTTCTAGGCCCATCTCCCTTTTCTCTTTCCCCCTTCCCCTTTCCTGGGACGTGGGTCTGTGGGTCCCCTGCACCAATCGTCACGGAACTGGGCCGAACCTGCTCGTAAACCACTGACAATACTGACAAACAAAAATACAAGGTACAAATAAATAGTAGGTATGGCTGAGAAAAGCCAAGGGAGAGACACACACAAAAAAAAAAAAACCAACAAAAAAAACAGTAGAGGAAGAGGCTGAAAAGGGAGGCCACTGGTACTAACACGATCTGTAACGTGTAAGGACTGTGTATGTGGGACGAATCACTGCTATCCAAATCTCTCTTTAAAAAATAATGAGACACATGCAGCAGCCACCATGAAAGCTTAATGTGGAAGGTCTACTGTAAATTACACTTCAGTGTAATGTGCACAGAGACTATGAACTTTGCAACTTGTGTCTCCTTGAGTATAATTTAAGGTACATGTGGTAGTAATTCAGAGACACTCTATTGCCCTAATTTCTAATGTATGCATCCTGTAGTCTTGTTGAATTCTGCCGAATCTAGGATAGTAATAATAAATAATGTCTTTTTTTTGCTTATGTAAAGAGCTTGGAAGCCAGCTTATTGCACCTAAATAGCTTTGTAATGATAAAATTCCAGCAATAAAAAATACAGAAGCAATGAGATTCAAGTCGAATCTTTTCTTTACTGTTGCTTATAAGACTAATATATAATAATTTTTTATTGCACACTGGTTTTTATATAACTACTTTGAATGTTGTGATGACAGAAATGATAGATTTGTTTGCTTCAATAAGTGGAGAGGAAGTACAGCCTATATTCTTAATAACTTTTCAGAATTTTGCAACAAAGATTTCTTGTTTCTGTCTTCATTCATAGCACCATCCTCTTGACAAATGCTGATTTTTTTGGGGGGTGTTATGTTAGTTTTGTTCCTCCGCTTCAGCAAAATTCCTTTGTTTTTTTGTTATCAACATACATTACAGGTCAAAGCTCATCTCTAGCTGCTATAAAGAATGTGATATTTGGGAAACCTTAGTACATGTACACTAATACTACTTCTTAATATTTGCATTTTGCAAATACTTAAACTTCTGTTCTCCAGAAAACTTTTGGAATGATTCCTTTTCTTTCACAGAACCCTTCATTATGCATCCTTACATCACTTTGCATCTACATGTGCTGAAGCCTCCTTGCATACCCATTTTTTAAGGCCCTTTTTCTCCTGTTGTGAAGAATGTACCCATTCCCTGGACATCCTTTCCTTCTCTTAGTTTGACATTTTTCCTGATTCGTCAGATGCATCTGGTGTTTAGTTTCTCTTCACAGGGGAGGCTTATTTTCTCTTTCTGATGATAATTCAAGAGCATCCTCCTCTCTGTTCTTCTGCCATGTATCTCTCTTTTTATATTTATCTTTAGGAAGAGAGAACTGCTGCTTTTGTCTAAGGTCATTTCAGTGAGTCACGTTATCTAATCAGTTTGCAACCTTCTGGTTTAGACTGCATTAAGTATCTGACGTTTTTCCATTGGACTCTATCTTTCCTTCATTGAAAAAGAACGAAGTAATCCCAAACACCTTCATATTACTAGCTATTATGACTAAAATTATTTATCTGACTCAGAGCTCGTGGTTACAATACGTAAGGTGTTCTGTTTATTTATTTTTATCTTGCATCCAAACAAAAACAAACAAAAAATACAGTATTTTTCTAGATGATGTGGTTTAATTTAATGTAATTCTTAGGATGTTCTCTTTTCAAATTTCACTTATTTGTAGCTTCTCTTTGAACAGCCTTCTTTTTAGTTTGATGAAGAATGAAGAAATATTGATTACCTTTGAAAATAATCTAACAGTATATCATGAACGTTCAGAAAGAAAAGGTTAAACAGAAGCTGTGCTTCTCATTCTTTATTCTCATGTTTTTCAGTTTGTAACGTACTCGTGTTCTTAACTATCTCTTCTTAATGCATTTAAGACACTGATAAGCAAAGTTAATTGTTAGAATAAAGAAGACAAAGACAAAATATATCATACGTTTAAAATACATATATGTTTTATTCCTTTATTTTCTATCTCAGAAAATGTCACCTTTCTTCCTCCCAAATGAATGTTGCTGTGCTAAGCCTCTTGTCCACCAACTTCAGAGTGCTCAGTTTGTTTCTGAACATTTCCCAAAAGTGGTATATGAAATATTAATGCAAAATTACCCTGAGACTGGTTTCCCCAGTTCTTCTGAAAGAAAACTAGAAATTGGTTCCAGAAGAGAGAAATCTCTGAGTTCTGAGTTCCTTTTTTTTTTTTTTTTTTTTTTGAGAAG
>VXAB01005329.1:476877-524077 GCA_013399175.1 Odontophorus gujanensis
CCCTGGTTGCCGTGCACGTGCCATGTGATCTCCCTCAAGATCATCTGCTCCATAACTTTCCCTGACACTGAGGTCAGGCTGACAGGCCTGTAGTTCCCCGGATCTTCCTTACGGCCTTTCTTGTAGATGGGAGTCACATCAGCCAGCCTCCAATCTTGTGGGACCTCTCCAGATAACCAGGAATGCTGATAGATGGTAGAAAGCGGCTTGGCAATCACCTCTGCCAGCTCCCTCAGCACCCTTGGGTGGATCCCATCTGGTCCCATGGACTTGTGGCAGTTCAGATGGAGAAGCAGGTCTCTGACTGTCTCTGCTTGGATCACAGGGGGTGCATTATGCACTCCGTCCCAGACTTCCAGGTCAGGGCAAAAAGTACCCTGAGGATAACTGCTCTGTCTATTAAAGACAGATGTGAAGAAGGCAGTTCTTGGTAGTTATAGCAGTTAGATGCGATGGTTTCTATTTTACTTTGTATGAACACATTCTGTTATGCCATGCAAGTTTTTTATCATGTGCAAAACACTTCTCTGCATTTGTGATGCCTGTCCCACTTCATCGACAAGGACAGGCAATAAATGCAATGGTACTTTTACCAACTGTTTTTCAGCTTCTCTGCTTTCAACTGCAAGGCACCCATCACTTGGCAGCATGGTTTCTCAGGGGGTTCGTGAAGATGGGCAGGTGATTCTGTGGTTTGCAAGGATTTTAACTTTGAAGCTCAAACTGTGGTACAGGACTGTAGATTCCTACCCTTAGTGAGGTCTCGTGCTTACTCATGCTGTGTGTAATTATGAAAAAGGCTGCTGTCCATAGAATGTCTAACTACTAACAGAAATTGTATGAGGCAATATTAATGTGTATTTTTCATCACACTGCAAGTACGTATGTGATCTTACTATGTGTGCCTTGAGTTCTTGACAAAAAATGCACCTTTTCCATTCTGGAGACTTTGTTTTTATAGGAAATGTGCTTGCAGAGCTTTTTGACATCCACGTTATCTGGGAATTAAAGCCTATAATTGTAGATAAATGATATTTAATTATGTGCTGTGGTGTGGGAAAGATTAGCCTACTCAACTGAAACAAAAGTGCTTCCTCTCCCTTTTTTTCCACCTGCTTGCAAAAAGCTGCACTTTTATTTTTTTTCTTTTTTATGACAAGCCTCATAATTACCATTCTGTGCCTGCTTTGGGCCTCTGGGAACGGCTGCAGCATCTGTAAGGCTGGCAGCAGAACAGTATTTCCAGGCAGGCAGTGTTGCAGGCACAGGAGCCAGTCCATGGCTTTGTCTGAGCAGCTGAGAACTTCATCCCGGCCATACCGTGGTGTTTGGTGACACAGGTCTGTGCCACGGGTAGGGCGAGTGCTGAGCAAGTGTTGGGGCCAATATTTATAGACCACTGCACAGCAGTCCTGGATAGAGAGACGGGAAGGGAGTGAAGGAGAAATCTTGGCTGAGCTGAAGGCAATTTTATCTCGGGTTCTTGTCAGTTAAATAACATGAAATAAATCCCCCCCTGTCAAACTTAATATTTTCTTGGCGAATTATAGCAGTCCTGCTCTGCATTATGACCAGGTGGAAGCGACAGATTTAAAACAAGAGTTTTGTGGGTAAGTAATTGATTTAGTGTTGTTTTTACCTCCAGCGTCCTAGCCAGCTTGCTGCCATTGAAGGCATAGCATCTGTGAGCGGGAGTTCAGTTTGTCTTTTGGTTAGAGTGTAGTGCTGCCTGCTGTGTAAGGATGTTCTGCGTGCAGTGATTTTGTCTACGGTTACAGGAATATCAGGTTGATTCTTCATTTAGCAACATGCCTGAAAAGGTCAGCTAACATCAGGAGAAGTGCACACACTGCTTCTCCTGCACAGTTGCAAGTGGTGTGGGTTGTTTAAAGCATGGGTACTCAGCAGTGTCTAGGCTGTGTTTTCAAGTATCCATTTCTTGGTGTACATAGTTGGTTGTACTTCCATGAAAAACCTGCTGTCCTGTATGTGCAGTTTTTAGTAACCAAACATCAGGAAAATATCTGCTCAAACTTTTGCCTGTTCTTGTATTAGGTAATCAGAGTCAATGCTGCAACAACTGCGTATTCCTGAGAAGAGCAGGACAGCAGTTAATGGATTTCACATACCTATGATTTTGCTTTTTATTTTTTAAGGCAAGTGGGCTATTAGAAGAGGAAAATCCCTGCTTTCTTGCATTGTTAGAGGTGACAAAGAACACACATCCCAGCAGGATATTTCCTGATAACAGAAGGGAAATGAGTGTTTACAGCAAACTGTTATAACCGAGGTGCAAGTAAGATTCCTCCTTGCCCACCTTCACATAGGCAGCTACATATGGCTTTTGAAAAATGAACTTTTTTCCATTACTCACAGTATCTTTTTCAACAGCCTCCTCAACTCACACAGGCTGCTGAGTTCATTAGTCTTCTTTGTTTGCATATTCTAGGGTGTAATTTTAAAAGCCAGGTTACCTAAAAAGGGGATAATTCTTCTAAAACTCTCTCCTGGCAGCAACATGTGAAATCTGTACAATTCAACATTTATGTTTACTATGGTTAGCTCAGAGAAGATTAATGTGTTGCTTAAAGAACACAGCATTTCCCTCAATGAAATTTATCAGTTGACAGCCCTGGAATTACTTCTTTAAGTTAGGAAAATATAGACTTTGGCACTGGTTGAAGATTTTTGGGGGTGAGTGGGAGGGTGGCTTGCAACTCCAGAGAGTGTTAGACACATACTGAATATGTGTTGAAAACAACATTGTGTTAGAATAACTTTAAGCCTGAGGTTCAGACTAACAAGTATGAGGAAGTGCTAGATAGGGTTCATGTTAGATTCTTAACTTTACTTGTTAGCAGAAGCATTTTGCACACACAGGGGATGTAACATAAGCTGCTGTCTACAGCTGTAAGATTTACCAAGCAAAGCATAAGAACAGAGGTGGTTTCCAGGTAAAAAAAAAGCAATTTATATGGGAAACCTATAGAAAAATGTGTATATATTTAATGAACATTATGATCATTATTTTCTATGTATATCATATATTCTGTGTTGAAACACAGTCACAAACACTAGAAATGTCAAAAAACTGCTCTGAGTGGTGCAACAGGCAAGAAAGAAATCTGTATTATATGGATAGTTAACACTAATAAACGTAATCTACTCACAGATTCTCTCATTCTGGAGTCATAAAACTATTCCAGTACATGAGCATTGTGAAAAATAAAATACAAACAAACAAAATACAAAAAACATAAACCATCTGTCTCTTAAGTGCTGACTTTTACAGAGGTGCGAAGAACAGCACTGTTACATTTCTTTGAGGTTTGTAAATAAATGATATATGCAAGCTGAAAGTTCTTTTTTTTTTTTTTTTCCTCTTCCTTACCCAGTTGTATCTGTGCTTCTGCTGGAAAGTGGCATTGGGTATTCTTTGGTCTAGTTTGTTGGCAAAGACAACTATTAAGAAGTGAGACAGTAGTATTGTTGAAAAAGGAATTAACATGGTGTATTTGCACAGAGTGGATTAATAGGCATTAGTCACCTTCTTCAGATCTTCATTGTTATGACTGCATGTCCCTTTATGATTTTATCCTCGACAGTTTTTACTATTATCTTTACTATTACTGTGCCCCTTACTACTATAGGCCCATTATTTACCAGTGGAGAATTTACATGGTCCTTACAGAGCATCAACTGTTCTTCAGTACAGGAGAATATATACCTGTGTGTATGTCATTATTTTATGTTAATGTGGCTTAACTGCTGGTAAACCACATGTTTAACCAGGGTCCATAAATTGCAAGTTGTGTATAATTGCAAGCTAGTGTATAATGTTACCTGCCCAGTCTTACAATGAGATGGATTGTTTGGCTTCCTGTGTAATTTAGAAAAACATTTTCTACTTTGTATATTTAAGTGACATCCAAAGGAAGTTGTGGAGAATAATATCAGGACTGCAGGTGTCCAGCCCTGGGGAAGTATGTAGTCTTTGAGCAGAATTTGACCTGTTACTAAATGTCTTGATATAATCATGCATGGACTCTGTAGGTATTTTTGTTCTTTGTGATGGAGTTTTCTTGACCCTTCCTAAGCCCCGCAGAGAGGAGCTTTGATGGCATGTTAACCTACTGATCAATGAACTCTGTGCTAATGGGTCACTGCAGAGGCAGAGATTTTCTCTCTGATAGCTGGGATTATCCATGGAAAGTCCAATTACCTGCTGGGATTTGGGTGAGAAAAGTAACACACTGCCTTGATATCACATGTGTTTGTAGGAATTCCAACAGCATTGGGTATTGCAGGAGTTAGTGCTGGGGCTGTTTGACTGTTGTTAATATATCTGGAAGGGCTGTCCAGTGATTACCTGCTAGGGAAGGATAAACTCCAAGGCTGAGAGAATTTCACATTTTCTTCCAGAGATTTTACCAAACTGATGGCTAGGAAAGATGCACTGGCAAGAAGAGTAGGGATTACTTTTTTATGATGCCACCCTCTTATTAATTGGAGCAGTTGTGAAGATACAGAAATATTTCGGAATCAAATTCCTTCTTCTTGTTTCCTTCAAATGGACTACTAGTGTTCACATGTGCACTTATTCTCTGTGCACTTATTCCACTGAAAAATCAATGTTTACTCTTACAACCTCCTTGCACTCTGAAAATTCAGGAAAATGAGCTGAAATACCACACAAGTATTTGAATGTCAACCCTCATAACACCCAAATGAGCCTCCAAATCTCCAAACTGGTAATGTCTTATCAATAAAATCTTAAATGGAATGGTACAGGAGCCAAAACCACAAAACAAACATCAGAATATTTTCAGTAAGATCATGTGTGGGTGGTGATGGTCATGGCCGTGCCTCTCTGTGGTCATGCCATGCCTGGAGTTGGATGCAGTTAATCTTTGTTGTTGCTTGAATGCCAAAAGTGAGCAAAGACAAAAAGAAGATAGGCCCTACTGTCAGTGAGACTACAGCCTAGCCAGAAAAATCACATGCAAAGGAAGGGAGGAATAGAGTTAATTAAAATAAAATATGTGTGTGTATTTATAAAGTTAACTTTGTGGAAATAGGTGAATGCTTTGGTTGAAAATAAGGCTTTGGAGTACTTATCCACGAATAACATACATAGTTTCTGTTGAATTTGGTGCTTTATTGTGGAGGAAATAGGGAGTTGAGCATAATTTTTGGTATCATTTCTGATGTAAGTGGTGATATGTCTGAGTGAGAGGGTTGCTTATGACACACTTTTTTTTTTTTTTTTNTAATTTATTTTATGTTATTTATATAAATATAATTTCTTGTGATCATATTTTACGGTTTGATTTGTATTTGCAAATTGCTACCAATCCTCTTATCAATGAATTTACCCAGTGTCTGAAGACATTTCATTTAAAATGATTATATGAATAGCATTATTAATGGTTACAAGGAGAGCACTTAATGTTCAAGTGAAATGCTGCTTAACTTGAGAGCAGGTACACATCCAACGACATGTTTACAGAATTTGTTTGTGGATGCTGTGACCCTTGACCACTGACCTTTATCAATTCTTCCCCACACATAGGAAGTCCAGTCTTATATGAGCAAGACATTCATTTAGCCACCAGTTCATTTAGGCAGACCTGGAATGCAGAGAATAACATATGTTCATTCATTAATGTTGGTTTAGAAGTAACACTTGTAGTGTGAACAATCCTTCTGAGGTTTTCTTAGACTAGAAAATGAAATGTGAGAACTTACACCATGAAGAAGGCTTAAGCTTGCACACAGTTATAAAAAACATGTGAATTTCTTATCTAATACTGTTTCCAAATTATTTGAAGTGTTTAAAATTAACATAAAATAGGTTTGAGAAAGGCTAGAGATTTTAATGTACTTCTTAGTTCTAAGGGGCCATCTTTGGTATTGGCTAACTTGGGCAGACTTGACCATAGTCAACCTCAACAAAAGAGCAGTGCTGAAAATATGAACCATGCAGAGAAATAACCAGATAGCCACTGTGTTCCAAGAGCCTTCAGGCTCCTCTGTCAAACTGACGCTCAATAATACATTTATTTTAGCAAGGAACTATTCCTAAAATATTCCTATTTTTCTTAGTCTTCTATGGTGAATTGTTACTTGGCTCGCAAGCTGTGTGTTTGAAATCTTCCTCTTAAGGTCACCATACCCTTTTCTTAGACTTCACAGTAGTTGCCAGAGCACTGAAGTGGGACGATGGTTTCTATTAAAATTAAAATAAGGCAACAAATTATTGTTGCTTATTGTATTTCATCCCACCTCAGAAAGCATAAGTGTAAAGTGTGATTTTTTAATTAACTAGCACATTGTCTTAGCGCTTTGACTTGGAAAATTACGTATCAGTATTTAGATTGTTTAGCAGATCATTCATTTCTCTTTCCAAGGCATAAATAATACCCTTCAACTTCCTAGGAATGTTTTTCTGCTTTCTTTTAGTAATCATATGTATACACAAAGTGTTAATCACCATGGTAAAATAAATGAAGAGTGGTGATTGAATAAGGCTATGCCATTTGATAAACCCATCAAAGATTTCCATTGCTGAGTCTCCTTTACTTCATCACTATAATGGCTTGTCCTTACATCCAGGAAGAGTTTTGTCTACTAACCTTGAAATATGTCTTTGTGTTTATTGTCAGGACCTTGCTGGCAAATTAAGCTTGACAATAAGATAGTAAAGGCAGGGCAAAACAGGGTGACCTGGGACACACAGTTCTGCTAAAATCTTTCAAGGTTTGTAGAGTACCTTTTCTTCTCCAGCCAATCAAATTACAATTCGCTGGCCAGTTCAGTTAGCTAATCATTAATGTGAGATGCATGAATTATTGAGTTTGTAACCCTTTCTTCTGCTAATTAATTTCTCTGTGTGCAAGAATACTCTTCCTTTGATTCAAAGTGTCTTTAACTGAGGCAAGCGCATTTAAAAGTGGCCCACATGTTTATGGAGGTGGGTCATTCATTCTTTGTGGAGCATGAATCATAGAACCACAGAATATTTCAAACTAAAAGGGACTCACAAGGACCACTGAGTTCAATTCCTGGCTCTACACAGGACCACTCAAAATTCAAACCCTATTTCTGAAAGTGTTGTCCAAACACTTGAACTTCAGCAGGTTTGGGCCAGGGCCACTGCCTTGGGTAGCCTGTTCCAATGCTTGACAGCCCTCTGGTGAGGAGCATTTCTCTGATCTCCAGTTTAACCCTTCCATGACACAGCTCCATGCTGTTCCCTCAAGTCCTGTTCCTGTCACCAGAACACAGAGATCAGCGCTGCCCCTCTGTTACCCTCTGAGGAACTGTAGGCCACCATGAGGACTCCCTTTGGCCTCCTTTGCTCTGGACTGGCCAAACAAAGCTGCTCTTCAGAGATCTTGTCTTCTACACCCTGTCCTATCATTGTAGTCCTTTTTTGGACATTGTCTCATTTTTTTTCCATCCTTCTTATATTGTGCTACCCAAAACTGTGGCCTGAGAGAAGGCCAAACCAGCACAGATCAGAGCAAGACAATCTCCTCCCTCAACTAGCTAGTGATACTGAAATAGCTAAGCTGTCACCTTGCTTTGGACAAATGAAACTGAGGATTGCAATTTTGGGTCTGGACTGAAGTAGGTCTCCCTATCTGTCAACCCTTTGCAGCCTGAGGCTCACGGGGGGTACTTCTGGTGCTGAGAAGGTGAGTGTGCATGGTGAAATGCCAATTCCCATCCTTCACTTGGGAGATTTTTCACTTTGAGTAATTCCTTTCTTCTTTTCCTGAAAGATACATTTCTCATCAGTTTGACACATGTGCAGTGTTTNTTGAGTTGTTTGTCTTAGGTGGTTTCTATTCTGCCACTTTTTTTTTTTTTTTTTTTTTGGAAGAAATTTTAATCAGGAAAGGTGTCTTGAGTATGGGACTGAGTTTTCTAGTCAGGAATAGAACAATGAAGACTAGTATGTCAATTAGAAAATACCTGATAGAAAGCACAGATGTGAGTAGTGAATGACTGAAGTTTAATCTAGTGAGTTTGTCTGATTCAATTCCTAATTGTGGGCCCTCGTTTCTCCTACTGTAGCTGAGCTCTTCCCACACTAGCCTATAAAATGCTGTGAACTTCTCAAGCCTCAAAGCTGTTTCTCTCAGTACATGTGCTGAGATGCATAAGAGGTTGGTGACTCTTCTAACATCTGGACTACCAAGTCTTTCATCTATTATGAACTATCTTAAAAATACTAATTTGTGCATGCAAATTCCTGAAGTTAGAGAAGGCTGGAATATATTCTTATTCCATGTGTGATTTTTGAAAAAAATGTTTTTGAAAGATCTTGGTTTCTTCTAGAGTTTGAATGGAAAAAAGGTAAATATATAAATTTTATATTATTTATATAATTTATTTTATGTTATTTATATAAATATAATTTCTTGTGATCATATTTTACGGTTTGATTTGTATTTGCAAATTGCTACCAATCCTCTTATCAATGAATTTACCCAGTGTCTGAAGACATTTCATTTAAAATGATTATATGAATAGCATTATTAATGGTTACAAGGAGAGCACTTAATGTTCAAGTGAAATGCTGCTTAACTTGAGAGCAGGTACACATCCAACGACATGTTTACAGAATTTGTTTGTGGATGCTGTGACCCTTGACCACTGACCTTTATCAATTCTTCCCCACACATAGGAAGTCCAGTCTTATATGAGCAAGACATTCATTTAGCCACCAGTTCATTTAGGCAGACCTGGAATGCAGAGAATAACATATGTTCATTCATTAATGTTGGTTTAGAAGTAACACTTGTAGTGTGAACAAACCTTCTGAGGTTTTCTTAGACTATAAAATGAAATGTGAGAACTTACACCATGAAGAAGGCTTAAGCTTGCACACAGTTATAAAAAACATGTGAATTTCTTATCTAATACTGTTTCCAAATTATTTGAAGTGTTTAAAATTAACATAAAATAGGTTTGAGAAAGGCTAGAGATTTTAATGTACTTCTTAGTTCTAAGGGGCCATCTTTGGTATTGGCTAACTTGGGCAGACTTGACCATAGTCAACCTCAACAAAACAGCAGTGCTGAAAATATGAACCATGCAGAGAAATAACCAGATAGCCACTGTGTTCCAAGAGCCTTCAGGCTCCTCTGTCAAACTGACGCTCAATAATACATTTATTTTAGCAAGGAACTATTCCTAAAATATTCCTATTTTTCTTAGTCTTCTATGGTGAATTGTTACTTGGCTCGCAAGCTGTGTGTTTGAAATCTTCCTCTTAAGGTCACCATACCCTTTTCTTAGACTTCACAGTAGTTGCCAGAGCACTGAAGTGGGACGATGGTTTCTATTAAAATTAAAATAAGGCAACAAATTATTGTTGCTTATTGTATTTCATCCCACCTCAGAAAGCATAAGTGTAAAGTGTGATTTTTTAATTAACTAGCACATTGTCTTAGCGCTTTGACTTGGAAAATTACGTATCAGTATTTAGATTGTTTAGCAGATCATTCATTTCTCTTTCCAAGGCATAAATAATACCCTTCAACTTCCTAGGAATGTTTTTCTGCTTTCTTTTAGTAATCATATGTATACACAAAGTGTTAATCACCATGGTAAAATAAATGAAGAGTGGTGATTGAATAAGGCTATGCCATTTGATAAACCCATCAAAGATTTCCATTGCTGAGTCTCCTTTACTTCATCACTATAATGGCTTGTCCTTACATCCAGGAAGAGTTTTGTCTACTAACCTTGAAATATGTCTTTGTGTTTATTGTCAGGACCTTGCTGGCAAATTAAGCTTGACAATAAGATAGTAAAGGCAGGGCAAAACAGGGTGACCTGGGACACACAGTTCTGCTAAAATCTTTCAAGGTTTGTAGAGTACCTTTTCTTCTCCAGCCAATCAAATTACAATTCGCTGGCCAGTTCAGTTAGCTAATCATTAATGTGAGATGCATGAATTATTGAGTTTGTAACCCTTTCTTCTGCTAATTAATTTCTCTGTGTGCAAGAATACTCTTCCTTTGATTCAAAGTGTCTTTAACTGAGGCAAGCGCATTTAAAAGTGGCCCACATGTTTATGGAGGTGGGTCATTCATTCTTTGTGGAGCATGAATCATAGAACCACAGAATATTTCAAACTAAAAGGGACTCACAAGGACCACTGAGTTCAATTCCTGGCTCTACACAGGACCACTCAAAATTCAAACCCTATTTCTGAAAGTGTTGTCCAAACACTTGAACTTCAGCAGGTTTGGGCCAGGGCTACTGCCTTGGGTAGCCTGTTCCAATGCTTGACAGCCCTCTGGTGAGGAGCATTTCTCTGATCTCCAGTTTAACCCTTCCATGACACAGCTCCATGCTGTTCCCTCAAGTCCTGTTCCTGTCACCAGAACACAGAGATCAGCGCTGCCCCTCTGTTACCCTCTGAGGAACTGTAGGCCACCATGAGGACTCCCTTTGGCCTCCTTTGCTCTGGACTGGCCAAACAAAGCTGCTCTTCAGAGATCTTGTCTTCTACACCCTGTCCTATCATTGTAGTCCTTTTTTGGACATTGTCTCATTTTTTTTCCATCCTTCTTATATTGTGCTACCCAAAACTGTGGCCTGAGAGAAGGCCAAACCAGCACAGATCAGAGCAAGACAATCTCCTCCCTCAACTAGCTAGTGATACTGAAATAGCTAAGCTGTCACCTTGCTTTGGACAAATGAAACTGAGGATTGCAATTTTGGGTCTGGACTGAAGTAGGTCTCCCTATCTGTCAACCCTTTGCAGCCTGAGGCTCACGGGGGGTACTTCTGGTGCTGAGAAGGTGAGTGTGCATGGTGAAATGCCAATTCCCATCCTTCACTTGGGAGATTTTTCACTTTGAGTAATTCCTTTCTTCTTTTCCTGAAAGATACATTTCTCATCAGTTTGACACATGTGCAGTGTTTGGATTCTGATTGTTTTAGTTGTGTGCCAATAAGAGCTGTGTCATATGGGTACTGGTTGATGTTCAACTCATTTCCTTTCTCTGTCTGTTCGTATCCTATGCACATGGCTTGCAGGACTGTGCAGGATGGGTTGAGACTAACTTAAATGCAAGTTCTCTTGGTGTAATAATGAAACAGTCTGAAAGGATTTTGCTTGCATTTTTACATTGTTTCTTACATGGCTGCCTTGTCTCAATTAGGCTTTAAGTCATGTTAAAACCTGAGGTCACTCTCCTTATTCAGAACACTTTCACTTTGTGTCCTCAGGTCCCTCCAGTCCTGTTGCTTCTGCTCCCTGTTTGTCCTCCCAAAGCAGTTTTACTTACCAAAAAGATGGAGGAACATGTGTATGGTGCAAGACTTTTATTTTATGTGCATAGGCAGAACAAAAATACTTCTTATGTCATAATAACAGAGTCTTCATATAGTTGGTACTATCTCAGTTTCTTAAATCACTAAATGCTGCTGTGCATCTAACAGTAGTCTGATAGTTTTTCTGCAGCTATTTTCTGTAGTTCAAGGAAAGAAATATACATGACTGAGAAGATATATTCTTTGAAATGCAGACATTTTCCCAGTTTTGAATTAGTCCAGCTAAGATGTTGTGACAGGGGAATTGTTTGTAAAGTGCATATATGGTCAGAAAAGGATTGTGTACAAATGCTATCATTTTTCTCCAGAGATCTAAAATCTGTCTCTATTCCAAGATGTATCTGCTTTCTTTAGTTCAAAAATAAACAGTGATGACTTTTTTCTGTTATTGGGTCTATAATTGTATGAGAAAATTAGCTAGAATCTATTTTGATTTTGTTGATCATTGACAAAATTATTAATGGTTTAATATGAGGAAGGGAGAATACAGCATGTCTTCAGGTGTGGTTTGTAAAGTGAGATGTTTGAAAAACAACTAGTTTAGCTTTTTTATTTTAATTTTTAGTTTGATTGTTTTAAACTTGTAGATTTCAAATTAATTGTAGGACAAGTATTGAATTTCAGTGTGTCATTTCAACTAAACCACTTTTTTCTTGATCAGTTGGGTCTTACTTGTCTCATGGATGTTTTTGAATATTTGTGCCAGTTAGCATCTTTACTTTTTCTACCCTGAGAACTCTTTAGAATAAAGTAATTTCTACCACTTACATATAAAGAAGAAGATTTTAAAGTCTTTGCTAATGCATCTGTCCTGTAGGAAAATGGTAAACTGTGTTTTACAGTGAAAGCTGAGAGTGTGCTAAGTAACTTCTTATGAGCACAGAAGGAATGTGTACCTTTTAATCTTAGAATAGACTTGAGCATACAGGGCTAAGCATATGAATGATAGGAAATTAATTGTAAAAAATAAAAATGAACTGCAATCTAGTTATACCACCTGTACTTCTGTGATAGGTTCCACCCTGTTACAACTGCCAGTGTTTTGTAAAAATGTGCCCTGGAAGAAGGGGCTCTTGGTCCTCAGGCCAGACATCTAGATCAGGTCTCAGTGAAATATTGAAAACATTGAAATATTGAAACATTGAAATAAGTGGTCAGTTTTGACTGAAGGCATCAGCCTAGCTCTTGAAATGAAATGAAATGAACTTTGATATCTCTTTTCAGTTCCTTTTCCATGAAATGAAGGGTGTGATTTAAATGACAGACAGCTGTGTTTTTGACAAAAAGGCCACTGGAGACAGTAGTAATACTGTCCTTTGGGACCCTAGCAAAGTTGCAAATCAGGAGATGCAGGAATGCAGGATCACTATGTAGTTCATTGTGAAGAATTCCCTCTATGATTTTTTTCATAAGTAGAAATCTAGTGATCCTAGTCCTATAATGTCCAATTTGATTCTTCCATAGATTTCTTATCTAGATTTCAAGGTAATTAGAAAAATGACAGTTTATAGATATCAAAAGTAAGCTCCAATTTCTTTTAATGATGAATGAATGAAGAATATGATTTGAATTAGACTGGAGAACATATCATAGAGTGGACTCACTTTTGATAACGTTATCTAAAACTCCTAAGTGTTGGGCATGTAAGGTACAGTTTTTTAATGGGAATAAAGGAGATATTTTAAGATTAGGTAAACTTATGCTGCATTTTGATTTACAAAGTGATGCCAGCCTCTATACCTAGCTGGAGAATACTGCATATGTAGTCAGAGAGACCAAGTACTCAAAGTATATTTAGAAACCTGCCTCTAAATATTAGAGATCAGCTTTATACCCTCATGTAAGGTGGAAAATAGCTTAATTGAAAGAATATAAATGCTGAAATTGTCAGAAAAGGAAAAAAAGAAATGAAAAAGTGCAGTGAAGCTAAGCAAGTTTTCAGTTTATCTAATAGCAAACTTCAGCATTAATGAAAGTTCACATTTATTGAAAATACCTGAGTACAATCAAATATGTACTGTTAATATTATCTGGTTTGTTGTTTTTGTATTTCTTTTTTGTGAAAGTGAGATACTTCTCCATAGCATATTAGAAATCAGGTTGTTTCAGAGATTTTGTTTCAGAGATCTTTTCATGAAGAAGGATATTATTTCACGTGGGTATGACTGGTAAAATTTGAGGCCCACATGGATGGTTTTAAAATATTTTGCCGCACAGATTTTCTGAGATTTTTTGAGAAAAACTTATATTTCAGTCATTGGCAGTATCATGCTTGTCATATTTCTTGGCCTTGTCATCTCCATTCCTTCAGAAAAATCACCTCTACTTCTTCTGAATAATTGCAGCAACACCTGCTGGCAAACTCTGAGCTGATACACTGAAAGCTTCCCACAGCTGACGTCAGCTAAGAAACAGTTTACATCCTTAGCAGATGTTTTTGATTTCTTTTTCACATGGGATCTCCTTTAGGTCTATTCTTTTACTACAGTAAGTGTCAGTCAGCTCTTTTAGGCTCTTTACTACTAGAAAATACATTGACTGGGTTACTGGCAGCAAGATTCTGTAGGTGTTACATAAGCATCTTATAGATTTCTTTTTCAATTCTTCAGTATTGCAGAATTTTGATTTTTTTTTTTAATTTTATAATTAGAAAAAGAAATGCATTACACTGTCTGTGCTTGAACTACAGGTCAACCTGATGGCATTGGCTCTAGTTCTTGGGTCTTACTCCATTAGTATCTTAAAGAAACTTTTGGTTTTATTTGTTTTTAACTTTCAAGGTGCTCCGTTCCTTGCTTGCTAAAATTCTTCATGGTTTTACAGGTTTATGACTTCTATGTTAACAGTTCTGTCTAGATTTTTATAGTATGTACCACAAAGACTTTGTTTTTCATTAAAAAAAAAAAAAAGACGAAATAATCAAGCAATGAAATATATACAGATAAATGCCTGTAACAATAGAGAAGAATAAACTGTCAAACTACAGACACTTTGGATATTTTTGTCATTGATAAGGAAGGATACATTTATTTTGTGTGGATTTGAATAAGCTAAAAATTCTACATTACTTGGAAGTTTTTCAGTTGCATTTTTTGGTTCATTATTCTTTGATAGGTTAGGTACTCTAGTCTTCTGATGCCAAAATGATATTTCTTCAGTATGCAACATGAACTAAGCATTGCTAAAGATTTCCGACTGAACCTTGATATATGACACCTGATGTTTGCCCTCTTTCCCTCTTCTGTAAAAAAAAAAAAAAAAGAAAGAAATAATAATAATAAAAAAAATTACTTTCTCCTATAAAAAAACAACATGAAAACACTCAAAAGCAGACGAGCTATTAAAGAATCCCAGAGATATTAAGCAAATCTTACTGCTTTATTAAATCTTGCAATTAAATCTGTCTGTAGATGACAAACAGCTAAAATCAGTATATTGTCCTTATGTCACATGTTTTGCTGGGCACCTTTATAAAATGCAAATCCACAAGGCTTTTAATTACCTGTTGTCAGATTCTGCTGTTGATGGAGATAACTGTGGCTCACAAAGCTTATGATTTGGCCTGTATTTTTTTAGGGTTTTAATCTCATACATCCAGTGCCAGAGACCCTTGGAAACTTTCTTCTTTCTCTGAGGCTGATTGATATCATTTCTTAGTTGCATATACTCTCCCTTAAAGAAACGCCTCTCCAAGGTGTTTGTTTTCATCCAGGAGAGATTTGTTTATAATTTGTACATAATCTTTTTCTACAAGGACATTAGTCCTCTGCCTTAGAATAAGCAGATCAGTAAATTAAGGAATTTTAGTAACACAAACTATATTACTGAAGTTTAAGTGTATTTGATCTACTGTCTTATTTACTGCGTAACTATATGGTTCTGGATATTCTATGGTTCTGCTTGCTATTACTTGTTACTGAACTGTCAATATTGTCCTGTAACATTTGAAGCAGTATGGCTGCTTGTACCTTCATTCAAATTTGAAGTAAATTCCATCTCACCCTGGGGAATGAACCGCATCTGTTATACTCAGGTCTAATACTGATTAAGAGTTAAAATATTTGCATAGGAAGCCCAATACCACTATATTTCTTAACAAGGTATGGTCAGCACGAACACATCAGATTGCATTAGTTATAAGTAAATTATAAACACCCTTTCCTTAGTGTTAAGATGCCAATTTATTAGCATTGATACAGTTTACTGTATTGTGTACAGCCATTCTTTCTTTTGTAAGGCTGCAGTTATAATTATCTCCAGGTTTCAATTTGTGCTGTACATGGCTATCTATGTGGTTTTTTGTACCCATTCCAACCACCTGTGTCCCATTACTCCCATTTGGTTCCCATTGCATTAACTTCCTGTCTGTATTACAGAATCAACTTTCATTTTTAAGCATTTAACATAAAGGGTCTTGTATGATCTTTATGTGCAAGAGAAAAAACACAACACACACACAAACCCCTCTCAATAAACCAATAATTTCATTTAATTTGTGTATATCCCTTATTCTTTGAAACATTGGTCCATAGGAAAACAGTATCAAAGTGTAATAATGCTTCTGGACACGGTGTCTGCATAAAACAAAGAATGTTTCTAAAATTTTAACTTTTTTAAAAAAGTTGTTACAGAATCACAAAAAAATGCTAGAAGAGATCTCCAAGGGTCAGCTGACCTACAGTTGTCCCATGGCAGGATCTTTATGCACTCAAATTACTCTAGAGAGATACTCTTCTGACCTTTTAAAGGGATACTCTGCCAACTTTACTGGTGTCTCTAGACCACACGGTGTGCAAAAAGAATTTTGTGTTATGCAGTGATGCCTGATACTGAAGCTAAATTTGCTCTTCTCTTTCTCACTGGGAATTCATTGGAATTTATGAGATACTTTCTTCATTTCCTCAAAGGCAAAAATGTATTTCCATCTTGGCTATTTTGCTATTTCACACAGGAATATAGCTTTTTGATATTGTTGTCTTAGAATATCGTGGAGGAGATACACAGTGGCTGACTAATTCCAGTAGTTTTGCGTTTTTGTTTCNGTGTATATCCCTTATTCTTTGAAACATTGGTCCATAGGAAAACAGTATCAAAGTGTAATAATGCTTCTGGACACGGTGTCTGCATAAAACAAAGAATGTTTCTAAAATTTTAACTTTTTTAAAAAAGTTGTTACAGAATCACAAAAAAATGCTAGAAGAGATCTCCAAGGGTCAGCTGACCTACAGTTGTCCCATGGCAGGATCTTTATGCACTCAAATTACTCTAGAGAGATACTCTTCTGACCTTTTAAAGGGATACTCTGCCAACTTTACTGGTGTCTCTAGACCACACGGTGTGCAAAAAGAATTTTGTGTTATGCAGTGATGCCTGATACTGAAGCTAAATTTGCTCTTCTCTTTCTCACTGGGAATTCATTGGAATTTATGAGATACTTTCTTCATTTCCTCAAAGGCAAAAATGTATTTCCATCTTGGCTATTTTGCTATTTCACACAGGAATATAGCTTTTTGATATTGTTGTCTTAGAATATCGTGGAGGAGATACACAGTGGCTGACTAATTCCAGTAGTTTTGCGTTTTTGTTTCTGTTTTCCACTAGACAAAGAAGTAATTGAGTGCTAGAGAGGGATTCATTTTCATGGTCCTCTAGTCCAGAGTCAGGTCCTTAAACTGTCTGTATGTATTTGTCTCTATTATATGCCTGTTGGGATCAAGAAAGCGAAGAAGAAATACGAGTCTTTGCTTCCATAAACTGAAACGGTACATAGGTTGAAAGCTATGCCATAAATACTAGAAATCTGTGAATATTTAACTTGGTTGGAAAGTGAAAAGACGAAGGCACAGCTGAAAATATTCACTGATTAGTCTGGTGTATAAAATCTATTATTGGAGCCATAGCGTACTTCTGTATAAAAATTAATTAGAACACAGCAAAGTGAGTCGTGATCAAAGAGCATATCTTTATTGTGAAATATATGGTTTCTGGAGACAATTCATTTTTAATTTATTAGATTCCATAAATTGTTTTCTGGTAGGTTAGGAACAGAGATATATCAAGCTTATCCACATAATACTGGCTATGGTAACTAGCTAAGTGAATTATAGTTCTGAAGTATATGCTTACCCTTTAATAGCAGTAGACATCAGTGGCAAAACAGCAGGGAAGTAATGCTAGTGCTTTTTCAGAATTTCAGAAACAGAAGAATGTGTGGAGTTTTTCTGCACTGACAAGTTCACCTTTATCAGGAGGGAGAGAATGAATCTGTCCTGTTCAGAGCAAATCCCCTCGCTGTCTTAAGTTGCATCTTTGGAATTGCCCCCCCTCCCCAGTGGAGTTTGTCTGTGTCCTGCTGCTCAGAAAGCAGCCTCTGCTCCAGCAGACTCATGAGGCCTTGCTGTGAGTTGCTTCATAGTGGTGGTGGTTCATATTAAAACCTTGAAAAAGTAAAAACTGCTCACTATTTCATTATTGGTTTTGGTTTTTCCTCCTAAATACAATACATACTGTGCTAGAGTCAAAGAAGATACTATCAGTACAAGCTGGTGTATGGAAGAATAGAGCACAACCCTGCTGAAAAAATACACGGGGCTAGTGGTGAATGGCAAGCTGGACATGAGCTGGCAACGTGCCCTCACAGCCCAGAAAGCCAACCATACCGGGGCTGCATTAAAAAACGTGTAGTCAGAAGTTCGAGAGAAGTGATCCTGCCACTCTACTCTGCACTGATGAGACCTCACCTGGAGTACTGCATCCAGATGTGGAGTCCTCTGTACAGGAGAGATATGGACTTATTGGAGCAAGTCAAGGGGAGGGCCACAAAAATGACCCAAGGAATGGACCACCTCCCCTGTGAGGACAGGTTGAGAGAGCTGGGACTGTTCAGCCTGGAGAAGAGAAGGCCCCAGGGCGACCTGACAGTGGCCTTTCAGTATCCGAAGGGGGACTGTAAGAATAAAAGGGGATAGATTCTTTAGCAGGGTCTGTTGTGGCAGAACAAGGGGAAATGTTTTGAAACTGTAAGAGAAGAGATTTAGATTGGATACAAAAGAAGTGCTTTCTACGATTAAGTACGGTGAGACACTGGTACAGGTTGCCCAGAGGTGGTGGATGCCCCGTCCCTGGAGACATTCAAGATCAGCCTGGTAGAAACCCTGAGTAACCTGAATGAGTTATAGACGTCTCTGTTCATTGTAGAAGTGTTAGATAAGATGACATATAAAGGTCTCTTCCAACTCAAAGAATTCTGTAATACTAAGATGTTAAAATTAATGTATACAAAAATTAAACACACACTGCAATTTTAGTTTATAAAAATAGTGGTTGCAATTGGATGGGGATGAGGGGAAGAGCTGCTCTCCAAGTTTAAAACCCTTGGTTTAATGGCTTCCCTTGCTGTTATCTCAATGGAAGAAGACCTTTTACTTTGAATCTCTGCTTGTTTTATCCTAGCACAAATTGGGGTGCTTAACAAAAAATATATATTTTGTGTTTCTGTGGAAACTGAACTTATATATATGACATATAAAGGTAACCCTTGCATTTTTCCTTTTTCTGTGTCCTAGTTGGATTAATTTTTAACTACAGTCCTTTCTGATCGTCAAAGATGATCTGGTAAAGGAGAATAATATATTTTTCCTTCAGAAGAATCATAAAATATTTGTTCAGCAAAGAGACCTGAAAGATGGACAATATACATTCTCCAGACTGTGTTTGTGTATTTGGTAAAGGATGTACGCCAAACTCTTCAGGAAAGCAGCAGGATATTTTTGTTTTAAGATTATTCTGATGTCTTTGGCCTATTTTTATGTTATTTAGAATATCTGGTAGCAATTTAAATATTGTATGCTCCATAATTTGGAACAGGGAATGAGTTTCTCAAAAAAAGTCTTTTGTAGATTTCCAGGTGTGCACATCTAAATCCTATGGAAGGCTACACAGCATCAGACTTTTTTTGTGGGTTTTTTTTTTTTTTTTTGAATAAATAAGCTATTTTAAATCAGCAGGCATGAAGCCAAGTTATAATAGAAGAATTTATTATAATTTAATAGACAAAGTAGACGAAGGATAGAATGGGTAGATTGTAATTGAAGTTAAGTGAATAATTCCAGTAAATAATTTATTCAATAAATTTATCCTGTTTTTCTACTCAGTGGTTGTTTTTACTCCCCCTCCTTCTCTACCATCCCAGTTTTTACAGCCCCTGAGCTTTTTCCTCTCTATCCAAAACGCTTGTTTTCTTACATGATGGGCTGTGCTGGCCACCATGGCAGCATAGCTACTTTGTGCCACTGCATCCCTTGAGGGCAAACCAATGAAATCAGAGGGGTTCCATATGAGATGTTCCCACTATGATAGCAGTGCTTGCCAAGACGTGGGTATGTAAGCATTAGTGCAATTTGCTGCCACTGTATACTGTTCTCACTTTGTTGAGTGCCAGCACTGCAATGGGCAACCCTTCAAGTCAATAATTGGGTATGTCGCAAGGTTAATTAGAGTCATCTGTGTCTGAAGAAACCTTCAAGATCAGAAAGTCTGACCATCAATTTCACCTATGGAGTCTCATTACTAAACCATGTTCCTCTATGCCATATCCATATCTCTTTTGAATCCCTCTGAGCACAGGTCTTCATTTTCATGATTTTAATCCATGATCTACTTTGAGGCAGGTCGCATTTTAGTTTCTAGAGACTGAAAATCACAATTCACTTGGATCACTGACATTTTCAGTTTTATTTTTGTGTACACGTGATGCTCTTTGGTTTTGTTTTTAATGGTTTTTTTGCTACCTGGGCAAAATACAGTCCTGATTACAAATCACAGCGCTCTATGTTACCAGGAGAGTAGAAAAATTTGTGCCATGCACGTTTCTTCAGAAAAATGCTTCTAGTCCAAGGAATTCATTTAGTGAATATGAGTTGTGCTGTTCAACAGTAAGCCTTCTGGGATTTTGTTTCTGTTACTGTAGATGTTAGCATTTTGCCTCTTGGTCGGTCTTGGCATGCAGAGTACTTGCCTCTGTTCCACCCTTTCACCACCTCTCTCCCCCCTTTCCCCCAGCTTTTAAAACTGTGTTTCCAGACTTAGGAGGCTTTAATCAAGTTTTGTCTTCCTTCAGCAGCTCATCCCTTCCACAGAATGAACTTCAGCATAAATTGATACCTATACTTTAAATTAGTTCATTTTCTTTTTCCAGTTCCCTCAAAGTTTCAAGCTAATCCTCCACACTTTATGTTAACAGCAGATGTAAGTTTTTGTTTCCTCTCCATATTGCTTTGAGTAGTAAGAGAGTTTCATGTCATATCACAAGAATTAATGTTCCTAACTGACATTGGAAGTGGGACTCGTTATAAAAAAAATCAAACTGCTGACATTACATAGCAATCACTATTACTGCTTCAGGCTGGTTGCCGACTTAAGTAGGCATCACTTCATCAGGATTACAATGGGCACTGCTTGCTTAGCTGATACCCAAGTAAATGAAGCAAAGTCTGGGATGAAATTTGTCCGGTAGCATGAACATGTACTATTCGATTTTGGAGCTCTGTGTCATTGAACTGGGATGCAGAAATTAAACCTTTAATGTAGCAGGAGATCAAAAATGAAGTGCTGACGACGTGTGTTCCTCATTTCCTCCTGTGGGAACTGCAGATTAATGTTAACTGTGCAGTGGTGAGCAGGTCCTGACATGGTTATAATGCTGCTGATATCAACCCTGTAGTTACTGGATTGAGGTCTTCAGATTTTAGTATTATTATTTATTGTATAATTTACGTCCCTGCCCTGCCCTTCTTATGTGTCGCATGCATTAGTGTCAGAATTGCTGTGCCTCAGTATGTGCTTTTAGATATTATCTCAGCTTCTTGCTCATGTAGCCCTAAGACATCCACCAATAATTTTGGAAAAGGGCTTTCACCTCAACACTGTGTACTTAGCTCAAGTCTGTAAGGATATCATATGAGGTTATTCATCCTTTCCATGCTGCCACTGTTTAGGGTTTCTTATTAAGTAAAAAATTAAGAAGGAGGTTTTATTTCTTAATGAGACTTGCAACTTTGTCTTGACAGAATGTGAAATTGTGCATAGAAAATCCATGAAGTATCATTTTGAATATTACTTCTCTAACAACTTAAAAACATTTGAGTTTAATATTAACTTATAAAAGCAAATGATTTTAATAATAGAATGTATGAACAATAGTCTAATCTGTTCAACCGTCTGGTGTGTTTTTTCATTGATTTCTATATTAATATTGGAGCAAAGACAGTAATTTCTGGTGCTTTTACAGCTGTGAAAACATGCCAATTGCAAAAACAGACTAAACTGTACCAAAGGACTCACTGTGCCAGCAGTATTTAATACTTCATTGTAGGTCCACTGTTTCAAACATCTGTCACTCGTTTGCTATATTTTTAATACAGAATTTTTAGTATAGGCAAAAAATGTAACTGTTTATAATAAGATGCTTTCTCTGCTACTGAGAAAAAAGCAACATAGTTAGGATTCTGTGAGAAAAAATATTTTTGATGATTTATAGGATTTGGGTTGTTGGCCTTAGAGTTCCATAAAATAGTGAGTCACTTTTATTGAAACAAACACGTTTCTAAGAACGTGGCTGTGGTTGATAAAGGAATTTTCTTAAAGTAAATACAGTGAATAGGAGGAAACTGGAAAGAGACAATGACCTTGTGGCCTCTGGGATCTGTTGCATGTTGTACATTATGAGAAAGTCATTGAGTTATCCAGGCTGCATGAGGTGGATGTAATGGTCTCTTCTAATATGACGGAAGATTTAGGAAATCGGCTGCACATGAAGATGGATGAAGAGGTTACTGCTGCCTGATGTAATATTTAATATTCTGAGGGTATGATTGGGTTGTTCAAATTGGAAGAGTTCTTGGGAAGTCATCTAATTCCATCTCACGGTCAAAGCAGGTAACTGGAAGTGGAATGGTGTAGGACAAATCAGCTTGGGCAAAAAATTCAGCTGTACTCCTTCAAACTCCTCATTCAGCTCATTCAAAACTGACACTGTGCACTGGAATCTTCAATTGCAAGGTGACTTCAAAATGAGCTTTCACATATCATAGAAATGCCACCACATGAGCACTGAAGCTAATATGCATCTTCAGACTGTGTGACAAAAGTGTTGGAAAGATATACTGGATTCTTGCTGTGAGTTAGTCTCCTGGCATGTGCAGGAACTGTTCCACAGTAGTGGAACAATTTCCACTACTATTTCCTGGATGAGCACTTCCAGGAAATTCGGTACATGAATTTTCACAGCTTTAAACGCATGCAAAAAACAACTATAAAAATGTTTGTGCTAGCTTTTATGATGAGCTTTGCTTTTGATGCATAACTTTTCTGTAGTGAAGAATATAGAAAAAGTCATATCTTTAAGGTTTTTTAAATTTATTCTTGTTAGAGAATACAACATTCCTGTGTAACATCTCTATGCTATTTTAAACAGGTCCGCACAAAAAGTACTGACAAAAGATGCCCTAAGTGGTCATGCAAAAAAGGTGGTGTACAGATATAGTGAAATCATGGCTCATGTACTAGCTATATACACAGAGACATGCTTTCTATTAAGAGTATGAGTCTGCCTGACATCTCTGTGAAAAGAGGACTGAAAATGTCATCTCTAACAGCATAAAAAGGTCTACCGTTAATTGTCAGGCATTTATGGTTTTGGGGCCCTAATTAGCTTCTCAGATGATGTTTTCTTACATCAGCCTGCTGGAGTTACATGGAGATTGGAAAACTAAATGTTGAATTTGCTATTTCCATTTGTGAAGTAAAGAGATCAGAATGGGAACGCTGTTGTGGCACATAAGAGTTTAATGGAGAGATTAAATGCTGTCTGAATTACTAGGAAAAATTCTATAGACCATTAGCATAGAAGTGCTTGAAATTTTATCCACAGTTGCATGTAATAAATCTTCTATTTGTTCATTTTTACATCTTAGTGTAATTTATTCAACAAGGATTTTTACTCTTATGTGTTAGACAAAGGGTTGTACCTTCCTTGGTATACTTCATAAGGGCATCTCCCTGCCTATGAAAATGCCTAAGAAATGTGCTAAATTAAGAACTTCCAAAAGCTGGGCAAAGGAAGCTGGTAGTCCTGGGGGTTTAATTGAGCCAGACTTTCTGATCTGTACCTGGAGTTGTTTGTATTTGGAGACGTTTAGCGAAGTCATGGAGAACAGAAAACCTTCAAGGCTGTAGCTTTTTCTGTTTTAGCATTCTCCCTCATCCAGCATAGAGAGTTGAATGCTATCCTTTACCCAGGAAATGTTTTCTAGTTGCTGTGAATCACAGAATCATAGAATGTCTGGAGCTGGAAAGAATCTGCAAGGATCATCAAGTTCAACTTGTTGTTCTCAGTGTAAAATAAAAGGGCAGAAAATCTGTCTGAACTTAGTTACAGATGCGAAATTTGTTTAGTGCTTTTCATTATTTTTTTTTTTTAAGTAGAAAATGCTTGTTTCCTCTGTATAAATTCAGTGAGATCAATAGGATCTTTAAGAATTCATTAAAATAGATCTGCTCTGGCAGTTTTCAGTGACGGAAGGGATGTGTGCATTTTTTGTAGAAATGTATGTAACTTCTGAGATGCAAATTAAGAAATAATATTCAACAATACATCTGATGTAGATGGTAATGACAATAGGAAGGGAAGGAAAGAATATGTCCCCCTTCATTTTCCAGGAGTGTTTTGGAAGGACTCCCACAAGTTTTGGCAAGCTTTCTCTTTTAGTGGAAAGCTGTATGGTTCATCTTTTTTTTTTCCTCAGTGTCAATGTTTTGCACAAACAAGGTGTTGTAAACCAAGGTATTGTTTCAGTGAGTGCTGTCGTGCTCATTTATAATTGGCATTTAAGGTAGATCTAGAATTATTTTGAGAACAATAATAATTATTATTTTTTTAGCCTGGAATATAGGGAATATATAAAATAAATAAGTCTACGCATACAATTTGTTTTTGAAGCATTTTGTAAATTGGATTACCAACTGCAGGAAATGATTTGTGTGTGTGTGTGTGTGTGTGTGTGTATATGTATATGAAAAATCTGTAGTTAACAAAATTCAGCAAAAGCTGATATAAAGTAAAAACATAAGAGATCTATTACATGTAGTATGCCAGGCATTCTGGAGTCCACATTTGGTATAAAAGCAATGTTCATGCACAGATTATGATGTTCAGAAATTTGTCAAACTATGTCAAAGACAAAGAAAATCTATTTTTCTTTTGAAAGAACAGTTGCATGCGCTTATCTAGGTCATCACAAACTACATATGTAAAGGCAAATTCCTCTGTGTGTCTCAGGCAAGCCAGTGCAGGCAGTTTCCTCTTTTAGGAATTCTTCTCCCATATCCTGAAGCAGATATCATGGAATTGTCTTGATGTCATCAATACTAAGCCCATGATTCCAGAGAGCTGTAGGTTGGCCTGAGTCCTGCCAAGGTAGGAAAATATTACTGAGAATTCCTGTTGTTGGCTGTTTGGTTACTTCTGCTTGGCCTCCATCCTCATAGGAGTGCCATGCTTAGGCATGCAGCTGTACAGACTTAGTTACTAATTAAGAGAATCTGATTTTAATGGAGTTACATCCAAGCTTAAGGGCTCCATGCAAGGCTAATTGAGAGATTTAGAGGGGCTGATTCAGTTCAGATTGTGATCAGATCACCCCAAACTTGTTGATAGTAAAACTTTGTGCCTTTTTGTAAGAATATTTAAAGCAAAAATAGTTCTTGAAGTTATCTTTTCATTGAGGACTGAAATAAACTTTTACATCCCTTGCAACTGTATGCACAGATAGCTGAGACACAATTATTTGTTTATGGTCCAGTTTTTTAAATATTGGGATATAGAAATAAAATCTCTCACAATACAAAGGACCTCATCCTCCCCAGGCTCAGCAGTGTGACTGAGCACACAGTTCCATTTGCGATACTGCGATAACATTTGCAAAGCAGCCCCCACGTAATAAAACGTGTTGATTTCATATGAGATTGTAAATGACAAGTTCTGTGTCAAATGTAGTTGCTCTTTGGAGGTAAAAATGGAAGCAGGGAAAATTAAGAGCCCAGTATAATTAAACATCTTTCTGAACTGTTGCATTTTATATATTATGTTAGTTTCTGAAGGTGACAGCCAAAGTAAATGTTTTGAGTTCACCCTTGGCTAACAGATTGACACGCGTTTACTATTCCATCACGGATATTGGAAAAAACCCCGCTCACCGTTCAGGAGAAACGCACTTGGCTCCTGGTCAAATGTGTTGCATGGAGGCATTTGCCCAATTAGTGTTTTAACAGCTGCTGAAGGTTTGTTTCAATGGGGAGAAAATTATTGAGCACAGTTTTATGTAATTAGTGGAGCATAAAACACGTGGTGTGTCTAATTAAATGTTTAAAACTATTGACATTACGTAGCTACTGTTGAAGTAAATGAAGTGGAAAATCGTTATGATTTTTTCGGTTGGTAAATTACTTCACAATACACTCAAAGGCCCATTTGATAAGATGAACTCAATCCTGATGGCTGGTGATGAGTGCCAGTGGCCTTTTCACACCCCACAGGTATGCAAGGTCCCACCAAGCTGCCTGGTGCTGTGTTCTGGCACTCAGAGTTTGGTGCTTCTGTCTGTAGCATGCTGCACCAAGTACAGGCACATCCTGCCCTCTCAGTTCACCAGTCCTGTGTGTAGAGAGTGATAAACTCTCTGTAGCGTATGGTGAAACTTCACTCCTTACTTTCTGATCCCAAAACAATAAAAGTCATTGAGTAGAGATTCAGCACTGATCTGGGGAAGAACGGTTTGGAATTCCAAACAGACTTACTTTTAAAATCTGTTGTATTTCATTCTGCTTTTCTTAAAATATTTGGATATTTGTTCTGTGTTTGAGCAGTTCTTGTGACAGGCACTTACATATAATTATGTGTCACGAGCATCGATTGTGTAATTAATTTAAATTCAGTTGCACTACCTGGCTGAAGATATTCTGTTGTAATTGTTATTTATAGGAGTATTGGAAAATGTTGACATTGCAAGCAAAATTTTGAAATGATTCTTTTCTGTTTAAATTACTAGAGCAGCTACTTAATGACATGCTTGCTCATGTTCAGAGCTTTTAAATTTCAAATGCAATGAAGAAGAAACAATGCATAACTAGGGAGAAATTTTCACCTCCACCTTAAATCCTGCAGAGTGAAAGGAACTACATGGGATTTACACGGGGCTAGCTGATGATTCATCCAGCCTTTTGCCACAGAGTGTGTATGGATCTTCAGGGCAAATTTATCATTCTGTCTTATCTTTAACAGCTATCAGTGTAACCATAAAATGAGCATAGGTACAGTGAAGAGGTAAATGTTTTCTGAAGTAAATTATCATTCAGTGAAATTAAGTGGAAAAATCTTCTGTGGTTTTGCACCTGACTGTCCATTTATTTTTTTATGACCTTCAGGTAACAATGAAGTATGGCTAAGGGGTTACTACATATGTCCATATAACACACTAGCACTATTTCTTCAAAGAAATCAGGAGTTTGCTGTTCTGCTAAGGTTGGTTTCAAAGACTGGAAAAAATGCAGAAGCCCCACATATGAAATACTAACTCGTCTTTATGACACAACTTCAAGCCTGTAGATTTTAGAGGAGGTACAGTTTTGAATGCTGTAGCAGGAGGAGAAGCTTTGCCATCAGCAAGTTTTGAGCGATTCTGACTGCAGCCTGATTTTTGTCAATAACTAGAATTCTGCCTAGAGCTTTTCTGTCTTTGAAGCTTTCTGGTATGGAATGGGAAATGGTCTACATCTTCTTGATGTACCTCGGTCACAGTTAGAAGTCCAGCTTTGTCTTTGAAAAGCCCTTTCAAACTTAAATGACAGAGCTATCAATTTAATTTTCCTAATATAGTTTAAAAACTACATGGTGACTTTAGGAGGAGTAGAAGTGGTCATTGTTCACAAGACCATGTGAAATAAGGGTCTGCAGAAGTCCCTTGTGTTGTCAGCACACAGCTTTTGGAGGACTCTGAGCAGGAGGTTGTAGGGCTTGAGCTGAAAGAGTTAATTTTCAAGTTCACCATGAGCTATGTTTACTGATCCTTTCCTATTTCTTCATGATAATTGGCACCTCAGATTCTCTACTAATTAATTGGGTTGCAAGGGGCAGGTGGCGCCATTCTATTTTGATAATCCCTGTCAGCAATGTCTGTATAATCTCTTTGTTTAATTAAAATGAATTTGTAATAGGGGTGCATGAACTCACGACAGTTTTTTTTTTCTGCCCTTCCTTTCTCTGTCTCCTCACTTTGCTTTGCACCAGTGGGAGCTCACTGCTGGGGGACAGCTCTGTGGCTGCAGCACCGCTGCCTTCTGTGTGTTGCTGTCACTCTCTGGTCTCTTTGGAAATGTCTAACCTCATTAACACTCCCTGAACCGTAAGCCATTTATTTTGCAACTTTTTGTTGTTGTTGTTGTTAATCTTTTTACATAAAGAACATCTGTAAAGAAATTCAAAAATTGTCTCCGACTTTAAAAAAATAAGTAAGTGTTGACTATTAAAATGATTTTGCTTAAAACCACAGTATTTAACCATTGAAACACAGTATTTTTATATAGACTCTGTTCATAAGTTTCCAAGGCCCTGACAAAAATGTAAAGGAAGCAAACATGAAACAAAAAAGTGCCAAAAGCATTGCCTATCTTAACTCATGATGGTTTGGCCAACGTGAGCAGGGGTCAGCTATTTATGACAATTGCTCATAGATGATAGATTTCAAAATGGAGACCTGAAAGTTTAAACTTGTGCTGACATGCACTGTTTCGGTGTGTGTTTTATTCTAATATTTATAATTTGCTAGTGCTAGCTGCCAATAACAAAGCAGAATGCAGTCTTGAACAGGCTTCCCAGGTTTGAAGCTCCCTCCTATTCTGAGGGCTTCTCTCTTGTTTTGCCTGGCTAATTTCTTGTTCCCAAGCAGAGGACAGAAAGTTGCATGAGCTAAAACAAAATGCAGTATTTGTTTTAGAAATACTTTGAAATGATAAGGAGATGAAGGATGCAGGCTGCATTTCCTGTTCGTTTGTTTTTTTTTCCTCTCTCTTTTTTTTTTTCCTTGTGCTTGTTTTGCAGAAATGAGACTTTCCATTTTGGCCATTGTTTATTGCTAGGAGATCACTAAAGCATTCTGTTAAACTTTTGCACTAATATGAATGTGCACGCTTCTGGAATTTGAAAGAAAAACAGGTGTTGTCTTATAGTTTACTTATATTGCTATCCGGTCTCTGTTTAAGAGAGGGCAGGTCAGGAATTGGTAGTGGTTGCTCACTCCTTCTTTACGTTTATTTGAAGCAGATGATAGATCAGTTCCTTAGTTGGTTTTGCCACAGCATCTTCCGTTATCCTAGGGTCTCTCTTTACAGGTAGTTTTGCTGTTACACTTCAGATGCTCACTTGTTTTTTTTTGCTGAAGCCATACATTCAGCTCATTTTCCTGTTCTGTATTTGCCAGTGATGAGAATAACTGGGAATATTCCTGTTGCATATACACAGAATTGAAGTGCTGCATGATGCCAGCCAGTATCATGATTCAGGATGTGTTTCATGCCTTCTTTCCTACAAGTTTCTTCCCTGGGGAGTCTCCCTGAGGTCCTTCCTCCCTTTTAATGGAAAAGCAGCCAGCAAGTCAGCATGAAAAGGTTCACAGCAAATAAAAATCCAGGCATCCCTCAGTGATCACACCAGAAAAGGCAGCTCATGTGCAAGAAATGAGGTCCTAAAGTTATGATGAAAACAAATGGCTTAGGAAGTTTCATTTGTAGTATTTTTTAAGATAAATTGCAGTGAATGAGCATTTTCAATAGGAAATAAGTGGGCAGTTCTGTCAACATTCCCCTGCAACGCTCTGAATGGCAGTGCAGAGCTGCCAGCTTTTGTGAACTCATCATTAGCCTCCCAATAACTGCTCTTTGTCTGATATCCCTGGTGTCCACAGTCAAATGATCAAATTAAAATGTATGCTTTCATGCAAAATAAAAGGGAAACTAGGTTTCCATTTCTCATGATGTCTGAGAGAAGTTTGAAAGCATGATCACCAAAGGCTTGAAGCTGAGTGTAGGGAAAAAATTTCTTATGTTCAAATAATCTGATTTTTATCAGTTCAGCTGAAGCTACAAATGAGCTTTTAATGTTAAATGAGAAAGAGAATGTAACGTAAGTATGGCCAAAGGGATAGCAGTGTGCTTTTACCTCTCCTGAAAATCCCAGCCTACAATGACGTAAGCGCTACTCCAAATGTATGGACAGTAGTGTACAACAATATGGGTCTTATTGCCTCTTTTACAAACTGCCTTGCCAAAAGGGCACTGAGTAATGCCAGTTTGGTACAAGTGAGAAAGTTTCTGTTCTGCTTCCTAGCATTTGATGAACATCATACTCAAAGTAGCATTTGAAACACATCAAAAAATCCACACCTTTTTCTGGAACTGGAGATGCACCCATAGATTTGCCAATGCCACATAAATTGTTATAATTTTTCCTGTTGTAAAATTGGACCTTTGAGGTTCAGGAGTATGCAGATGTTTAAAACAGAAAAAATGTCTCACTGAACAATGGCAATGAAAAAAAAATAAAATAAAAAAAAAAGCTAAAATTCCAAAGAGCTCAGTAAATTCAAATTCATCTTGTGGATGAGTATAAGTGTTAGGGTTCAACCTCATAGGTGGTGTCTACCACAGGTGACTACAGGATGCTTCTTTTTTCCTGTTAATGAAGAGTAAGGTATGCTAGACTTGATAGTTTGCTCATCTTTAAAATCTAATCTCAGTTTTTCTCATGTTGGAAAGTAAATTAATTATACAAATCTCTGTATCTGGGCCGTGTATTTCCCCACACCTATTCTTAAAATTCTTTATCTTCACAGTTGTTATCAAAGATGATGCTCAGCTCCCTCACAGTGATGAATCTCAAACTGATACATTGATAAAGTAAGTTGCAGACAGGTGTTTACTGGCAGAACAGATGTGCTGGTATTAATACATTACTGCTTATGTACTGGTAATTACAGCCTCTTTCCCAGAGAAGGGTAGCAGGATCAGTAAGTACTCCTCTTCTGCCTTTGCTGTGGTGCTCAGATGTTTTGCCTTGACTCACTGCTGCTGTCTGTTCAGACTAAGCCCAGCTGAACTCTTCTAGTTGAAGTAGTAGAACTGCTCCTTCTGACTGTTGAAAAGGTTTCTCAGGCAGTTTCATGGTTTCTTAATGAATATCTCATTATGTCTAGTTTGTATGTACAATGTAGATAAATAGATTCACAATTCTAGTTATGATTTACAATGCAGGGTTTCTATGAGAAGTATGTCATGTACTCAAAATATTCTCATTATAATGTAGATATATAATTTGTCATTTCAAGTACTGCCATTTCTCCTATCCTGTGAGTTTCAGGTTTCATGGATTAGTTAGGGTTCTTTCGGTTCCAGATTTAGTTATTTCTAGATTGCCACAGGCAAATACAAGCACATATGCTACCTATTATTTCACAGAATGGAGTTGAGAAGTGCAGCATTTGATTTCTTAAAATCCAGCTTTAGATGTGAATCATTATTTATGATAATTCCCAATTATAATATAGTAAAATGTGAGTGATCCTGTCTGATCTATTTATCCTATTTATCAGTGCTAAATGTTAGCAACAGCAGAGTAGTAATTCTGTTGTAAAGAATATCAGTCAGTATTTGGAAAAAAAAAAAAAAAAGAAGAAGGCAACCTTATGGGACCATTTATCCAAAACTGACATCAAGACTAACAAGCTATTGAAATAATCAAGATGCTGAGTCATGCAACATGAGATTTTTTTAACAAATAGGGCACAATTTATGTTTATTTGGCTCATGGAAGTGATTTTTAATCAACCTTCTCAACATATAACAGTCTTATTTTCCTAGGATCTGTTTGCATATCCCTTTTACTCCAACAGGCTGCCAGCACCAGAATGTGATCTGGAAACTAAGTAGTATTTGTTGTAGCAGAATTTTTTACACTATGGTGTTTGTGCTTTCATACTTAGACTGTATTTTTAAATACTGCATTTTAGAAGATACACAGTTGCCTTTTAAAGAAACATGGAAATAGCATCTTGATTTGTTAACAGTTCTGAGAAGTAACATTTCTTCAATGTCTCTGGATTTAATAAGCTGAATAAACAAACTAAGAGAATAATAATAATAAAAAAGCAATATTATTTAGTTCTTGGAGCCTACTGCAGATGTGGCTATTATTGTAGAATTATTGTCTTTTCAATATTTGGCAGAAAATCAGGATCACAGCTGGGAGTGACCACACTCGGCTAATGGATAACTTGCTGTTGCCACTCATACACTGCTGCATGGCTTCATATGGCCTTTCTCATTCTCTTTAATTCTGCATGTTGCTCTTTCCTATCCACTTCCTTTGACATAGCTTGCTCTTCATCTCCAGCTTTGAGGCTATACTTGCATTCTAGGCACACATACGAACTACCATCTCAAATAATGTTTGTTTTGAATAGTTATAGCACTTCAGTCCTGAAAATGAAGTGTTATCATTACTGTAATGGCCTTCAGTTATCAGAGAGGGACTGCAATAAATACTTTTAAGCCATATTTTTGTATCTTTGAGATTTAATGCAGCATTTGAAGTGTTTTAAGAACTATCAAAAATGTATAATGATCTAATAATTTGGATACTTAAATAACTACATTTCTTCTGTGTTCTTCTGTGTTAATTCTCAGACTTGTATCATACTTGAGCAAGCTTGTAGGTGTGCAGGAAAAAAAAAGTGGTGCCGTTTTCTAAACATTAGCTTGTGTCCTAGCAGGGTTAGAGGGCTTTTCATCTAAGATGAGTGATAAATGCATCATTCAGATCCCCTGTTAAAAAGCTATGTGTGAATATGGTTGAGTAGCTCTTAAGAATATGAAAGAAAAGATGGAACTAAATAAGTTACTTCAGCCACTGAATAGAGTTGTGGTAACTGCCTCATCTGTTTAGGGGAAATCCCTTGCAGAGTTTTTGAAGAGAATACTGGAGACAGAAAATGAAGACAGCACAGCTACTGTACTGATTTGTTATTCCTCAAATTACAAACCTGCTCCTTACTTAAAATCTGTGATCAGCAGGAGTTGGAGTGACCTAGTCTCCAATTGATCCTCTCCCAAGCACCATGTGTATAGGCAGGCCAGGTTTTTTTCCTGTCATCTTCTCTTCCTGGGATTCACAGAAAGCTTTGCATCAATTGCATTACTACACACAGATTTCCCCACTATGTTAAGAGGAAGTGGTTGAAATAATATATGCCTTTGGAAGCACCTTTGCCAAGCCAGGATCCCCATGTAGAAAGGAAACTTATATGATTTACAGTGGCTTATGGCATGTGAGCTCCTGGTTTATAGGAGTGCAAAGCAGATCAGGCAAGTGCTTGTGGAGAACTGGTGATCATAGGTGGTTAAAACATAACCTGAGCTCAAAATCTGTTAACTTCAGTGTTTTGCTTATCTAATGGTGAGATTCAGGAAGCAAATTGGTAGTAAATAATTGAAAACATCTCTAGTTTTTATTTGGACTAGGCAGTGCCCCTAATCTGTGCTTGATATTTGTTCTCTACACAATTATTATCTGTGATGATGCTGAGCTCCCTTGCAGTGCTGAATCTCAGGTGGGTACACTGGTAAAGCAGAATGCAGACAGATATTTTCTGCAGATGTGCAGACATGTACATATTACTGCTTTTCTGCTCATGGTTCTGACCTTTCTCCTGACGAGAGATGGTGGGACTGGTAAGTGCTTCTCATCTGCATTGGATGTGCTTGAGTGTTTTACCCCGAGCTGCTGCTGAGGCTGTTCAGACTAAGCCCAGCTGAGCTGTTTTGAGAAGTAGATTCGGGGTGGGGGTGTAGTTCTGTGAGAGACCAGAAATTTCATGAGGAACTGATGTGCTTTCTGTACTAATTTAAAAAATAGTAAAAAGCACTTCAAAAGAGAATCTCTGCCATGTTCTTAAAAAAGGAGATGGGAAGGGATGTTGTTGTTACCTAGAATTAGTATGTACCCTCAAAAACCCTATGAACGTAATAATCATATATCGTTCCATTTCTTTCTAATATCATTTTGGGATTCCTGATGCTTGGAGTCAGAAAATATGTCATGCTTTAAATTTTTCTCATTTATGAGGTATGCAGATTTGTGCAGTACCTTCCTCTACTGTTCACACTATAACTCTGTGCAGGAGTAAAGCAGCAGCATTCTTGTGATTAGGAAGATCGACAATAAAATTAAAGAAACATTAGTTTCTTCAAAGAAAAACCCAAGTGGAAAAAAAAAAATCCCTAGAATTTATACAGAATGTTTCTTTATTACAGATTTTTGAGCTGGAAACAGGGAGTATAGTTCAATAGATGCCAGAAATATCTATTTATGTGAGGCCATGAGGTACTGTGGTTTGCAAGAAAAAAAGGTAAACATCTTAAAGATAAAATATTATGTTTCCATAAAAAGCAAAGGGTATTTAATTTGTAATGTCACATGGTTAAATTAGCAGAGTTACAAATACACCACTAATTAGCGTGACAATTCAGTGGAACTGAACATCTTTGTGAAGAGATCATGTTTCATTCAGTTCTACTGTATGATTCCACAGGATGATTTCAAAAATAATAAACACGATCACAGCTGAGAGGAACTTCTTAAAAACAGGGTTGGAATATTTAATACTTAAAAATGGTTCTTATATGCAGTTTTAGCTGTAACACTTGCTCAAAATTGCTTTTGGAAGTTTCTTGCTTTAAAGTTAAGGGCATTATGTTCATGTATTGAGTAGACTGCCTGCATGAGTTGCTGCAAAGTTCATTATACTGCTAAGGCTGTCAGTGGTATTTATGGATATTCATGTGCAGTGAACCTTTGAACCTGAGCTGGTCATCTGAGCATTGCTTGTAGTTAGAGTGGTGTTTATGCTGAACATTGGTAGCAGTATTTAATTGCTCCCCAGGAAAAATAATTGCAATTTGAACTCAGTCATATAATTGACAGAGGGATTGAGAAAATGCCAGATGAACAGGAAGGATTGTCTTTCTTACATATTAATTATTACACTTTTCTTTTCAAACTCTTATTTTCACAGGGTATCTAGCTGAGTTTGAGAGTGAATGTGGAACAAGTATTTAATTCAAACCTGTACCATGTCTCTCTCCCATTAAAGTCAGTAATGGCAAAAATCATGCTATGGAATTAATCCTATTTCGGAAATATTTTCCAGGCATTTTTCATGTCAGCTGCAAACGGGAAAAAGAGTGATGATGCCATTTTGCAATGGAGAGGAGTGAAGAACTTGCCTCATGCTCATTTGAAGAATTTCTAATTCAAAGTATTGCAATGTTATCCCTGCTGAAGTTTCAGTTCTCATCATATAATATCAGATGAGAAAATCCTGTATAACGTATGGTATGTCAGCAGAACTGTTACGGTTTTGCTCCATGTGGTATACGTGTCTTTGGAACTGCATTTCAGAGCCCTTCTGCCAGTGTAAAGAGAGTTTATATTTCTGTAACTCTAGTGGGGATTCCTTTGGCTTGACACAATCCCAGGAATGTCTTTCAAACCATGTACATACACAGAACAGATGGCTTCCATGGGAAGCAGGAACTACTGTTCACCATGTAATATTTTTTTGCATTTCTTGGTAGCTTTCTGTCTTGAAATAATCCTTGCACAGACACTGTATAACAAAGTCTTCATTCCCTCCTTCTCCATACCTCTATTTTTCTTTTTCCTAATAAGTTCAAGGCAAAAAATAAAAATAAAAAAAATCAGTGACTATGCAGTTTAGCATTCAGAATGAAATCTGAATTACTGAAATTAAGTTTTAATCAGAAACTGGATAATACAGGATACTATGCTCTTTCTTTCAGGCATCGGTGCTATCTGTCCAGAACTCAAAACTGCAATTATTGACAAAAAACTAAGCTGTTTATGGCAAAAAAAATTTAGAATGTAATTTATTTTACTTGTAGTTTGATTATATGCCATCATTAAGTAATATCACAAGACATAAGTGCATGATGTGTTGTAATAGAATGCCGTACAATCAGGTAATAAGGTACTTGAAGGTCTCATTTTGTATTTTAAGAATGAGTCCTCTTAATTTTTACACTCCTGCATTTAAGAGATTGTGACCATAAATGGGTGGTTAAATAAGAAATGGGTTGCCTTATGCAAACATTGACTCATTGAATGTTTCTTCTGAGTCTTGTGGTCTTGCAGGAAATTGGCCTTTTTTGGTCACAGAATAGCAATAAATAGCTACAACTGCTTCTGTTGTGTTACCCACTCCTTCACATCATTGTCAATCTGGCAGTCAATTTCACACAGATTTTGTCAATATTCCCTTATCTTGATAAAAAAAGATAAAGGAAAGAAATGCAACTTCAACTTTAAATGTTTGCTTGGTAGATTTTTTTGTGATAAAATCAGGATTTGACCTTGAAAATGTTTCCAAGTTACTACAAAGACAAAGAACAGACGCTGTAAGTTAATATTCAGCTGCCTGTACAATAACGGATTACAACATAACATTAGAGAGAAAAAATAAGAGTAGTCTATTGTAATTATTTAAATGAAAATATATCATTGTGGAATTGTTACTTGGATACCACTCATATTCCTATGGAAATGTGTTTCCTTTTATTAGCAGGTCAATTTATTTGATGATATTACAGAAATGTAGGTTAATTTTAATCTACTGTTCTTGTGTCATGTTGATACTGTCCAGCTACATGTTTTCAATAAGCATGCAGCTTCTGGTGTCCAGTTCTTATTTTCCGTCTGAGTATTTGCGAGTGCTGAGATTGATGTGTCATCTGCAGGCAGAGAATATCTTTTAACATGTGCTACTTCTTTAGACGGTACATATGGGTTAAGTAGAAAAATAAAATAAAATAAAAACCCAAAAAAACAAAATTTATGAAAAATGTGGCAGAACTAAATCTAGATACATGAGGTACTCATTATGTTCACCTGAATGAACATAATAGGAGCTGAGTCCACAGAATGAGATGTCTTTCAGAATCATGTCTTTCCAAATTATGGGAAAATCATTCAAGAAAGGAAGTAGCAATTCTGGGTTTGTGTTTTGATCATGTTGGACTTGGGAGTCTCCTATTAACTACTGGCTTCAATTTGAGGCTGTGAGAATGACTATAATCTGGTGTTGGTTTAAGGTCAGTGACAGAAAAAGGTACCAGACTAGTATCTGATCTGGCCATGCAGATGTTGCTGAATTATCTCCACCACACAAAAAGTACACATACTGCACTTCAGCCTCTGCCTTTTCTGCGTGTTTTGACATAGATAGATGGAGTTTCACTGGAGGCAGAAAAAAAAAAAAAAAAAGCAACAACAAAAAACATTGCAATTTCAGTTAGGTTTATGGACTTTATGGTAGATATTTAAAGTTTCTAAGAGCTTCCTCTAATAATGCCTGTGAAAGCCTGCTGTAATTTCATAGAGTAAGTGTGTCCCTTTGTTCTTGGCATAGGCATTGGGCAAAACTCCATTTGTGGGGCTGGAATTCCAGCAGGTCAAGTGAATATTATGGGCAAACTTTCCATGATAACTGGCTGGGGACAGGTCAGCATCTCAAAACTTGTGTGGCATTTGTTGGTGTAGTTGCTCCTGATTGAAACAAGCACTCACTTAATTTGCAGTGAGTGCTCCAGATGTTGATTTACAATCTTCAGTTTGAGAGCATGGAAGAATTAGAAAGTGTGTTGCTGCCCCATTCAATGAAGCTCATACAGATAATTCTATTTTATGAGAGTTTAGAGAAGTGTGTTTGTTTTCCAGATGAGGCTGGAGCCTAAAAGCTAGAGCAGCTATTCGCAAGACGTAGAGACTTGCACTGCATGAAGATTCATAACCACGTCTGTCTTAAATAAGGTGTTACAGTAATGCAAAAAATCTTCCTAAGGGAGGTCTCAGACATGAGAGCTGCTCTGAAAGGGGAAGGTACAGCTTTTGCCATTATTACTGAGTCCCTTCCACACTAGGGGAACAATGGACAATTTTCATTTCAGTGGATTAAAAAATGTGAACCTCAGTGGGAACTTAGACTGAAAACAGCCAAAAGTGAATGTCTGTAGGGTGAGTGTTTGAAAGACAAATTCTGCACAGCCCATAAAAACTGTGTTTAATGCCTGCTCAAAGTGCCACCAGGGCAATCATAAATAGTGACACCTATATTAATAGCCTAAATAAGGCAACCTGTGCTTTGATCCTGCAACAGCCTAGTGTAATGCTGTGCTATAGAGGCTTGTCCTTGTAACAGCAATGAGATATCCTCAGTCCTGGTTCTGAGGGCTGGGCACTGCTGCTGTTGGTGGGGAACGTGCCTGCTAAGATCCCGGGTTGTGATTACCAGCTAATTTTACACAGGCCATCCTAGAGCTGCTGGAAACATATAAATCACTGCAGAGCTGTCCTGGATGTAAGCCATTGAAAAGCTCATGAAAATATTTGTCATCTGGACACCTGAGCTCTCTTATTTGCAGGCTTTAAACCAAATTTTGCATTGCTCATTTTGGATGAGTTTAGGTAGGCAAGGTGAAAAAGTATTTTTGGCTATTGGAACAGGAAATATGCATTTGCCGTTTAAGTGCATGTAAATAGGGAAAAATCCTATTAAACTGGAATTGATGAGACTACATACAGTAAAATGAAAAATTGTCTACTTTGCTCAATGTAGTTGGTACTGCCTTTTTTTTTTTTTTTTTTGTTTGTAATGAAGCCTATTATTTTTTAACCTGTGAAACAGTATAAGGCATCCAAGTTGTTGGTGGTTTTTTTTTTGTTTGTTTGTTTTGGTTTGCTTTTGGGTTTTTTTGGGTGTCACTCCTTACTGTGTCACTCCTACCAGTTCATCATCAAGATATCTGGGCTGAGCTCTCCTCAGTGAAGCTTCTGTCCACTTTGAAGACATGCACAGCATGGTTTTGAAGATCTAATAGGAAGTGTATCTATAATGTCTTTTTAATCATTTGTTTTTAATCACTGCTTTGTAGGCTTTTCTCCCCATCCTGTGGATGGCTAAGGAGAAGGAGCAGCCAGGCTGGTGGTGGAACCTGCACTGCAAATCATGACTCCTGCAACTCAGTGGAAATGGGTGCACCCTAGTTGAGCAAAGAAGGGTTTTTTCTACATTTAAATAAAATGATATATAGGTAAAGGAATAATGCATAGTACAATTTTCCTGTGGAATATATTAAAGATATTATTGTTAATGCTGGTTTTTATCTGTAGAAAGAGACAGCAGAGAACTGTATCTTAATATTTGCTCCAACTTCTCACTTCGAGCTAAGCTTTTGGCTCCTTAAGCTGTAAAGGTTTGCTCAGCAAGGAGGAGAGGTTTGGGTGACTACTTTATTTTATGTTTTTGTCAATGAAAGGGTTTAAACAGCCAATCCTCACTGCAGTCATCTGGACTAAGGAAATCCTGTATGAACTGGAAAGTGTTAGATAGGATTTAATGAGATTATCATTAACTGTTACTTCACAAAAAAATCTTAACCCCCAGAGCAGCTGTGCTGTGTAACTGGGGACAGGTGAAGGAATTTGGAAGACTCAAGAAGCTGCCTACTTATTTAAAGAGGCAGAGCCCAGTTTTGTTGGGTTCAGTATACATGCTAGCTAAGAAAACTCAAGCAAGCAAATAAAACCTTCCATCAAAAAGGGACTGCTGTTAAAGTAAAATATTTAAAATGTCTGTTTATCTTTAATAATATTACAGAAGTAATGCTGAAATTACTACTTGAAAATTCAATGTGCAGGCTTCTCCTTGCCTTCAAGTTCAACAAGCCAGTTAGAGGTGATTCAGAGACATCATGTTGTGTCCATATGGTGTTAGAGATTGCTTTGAGGTTTTGGTGTACCTTCTATTGCAATACAAAGAATTTAGTAGCGATGAAATGAAAATGACTTTAGAATGTGCTAATCTGGAAAATACAGCCAGGATTTATTTTGATGCCAAGCACTGCTTGTGGTTTTTGCAAGTTTGAAGCCATTAAATAAATTTGATTTCTGCGTGTTTGATGTCTTCTGTAGTGCTGGTGCACCTGTCATTAGAAGAGTTAAAAATAGTGCATGCAAGTTTTGGCATTAAACCCCCAGCAGCGCTGGGCACCTAAGAGCAGTGTGGTTCCTCAGGGTGACTTGCTACCCAGCCACTGGGCTAAAATGGCAAATGGACCGACCAGCTGTTTGGCTCAGTAAAGGAAGGTGGTTTGAACTAGAAGTTGTTCACCAGGGAGAAGTTTGTAAGAAAAAAGTATTCTTTGTATTTAATAAGAGTTTTGGTGGGTGACTATTTTGAGTTTATAGGATACTTGCCAGATCCATCAGAAATACTTTTTTTCCCCCAGAATGTAAATCTATTTATTTGTCCATTTGTTGGGAGAATAGTTTGGATTCTGAAATGTAAACTGTGATAAAAAGAATTTCATAAATATGCAACTGTGTGCTACTGAGAAATTCTGCCGTAATGTGAGCACAATTTATTTTATAAAAGCATTGCCAATTATTTTTGTTCATGCTTAATACCCCTTTACGTTTTTTCTCTGCCGTGAAATAAGAAGAATTTCATGACAGAGTTGATTATTGATGTAGGTTTAAACTTGATGTCTTGTTAATTCAAATGTCTGTGTTGGCTAGTGTTACATGTACCTTCCTAAATCTTCATCCCTTTCTCTTGCGCAAAGCTGGGCTCCCTGTGGCATCATGGCTGCGGGTACTGGGAAACAGTACACAATAACCATGTTTATAGTAATACATTCTCTATGAGAGAAAAACTAAAGACCTGAGAAATCATTGTGAATCTCTGAAAGGATTATTTGAGGTGCTACAGAGCAGTTATGGGCCTCTCCTCTGTACCTAACCATGGTTCCCTTTTGTTCCTTCACATTACAAGTCTTGCAGTTGTATTCCTCTGTGTGTTCATAAGGAAAACGAAGGATGTGGAAGCTATGATGCTCATGCTGAGTTAACTAGGAAGGCAGTGATGTGCTACTTCTGGAATTGCGTTTGCATGTAGTAAGCTCTGCAGGACAGAATGACTTCAGAGAAAGAAAAAGTAATTACCTAAATTAGTTTAAGTCAGAAAGAATCAAGCAAAGCTGAGAGAGATTTGCTGAAGTGATACGAATAGAGATAGGTTAAAGTATTTTTGACAAATGCTCATTATCAAATATACAGTCTCAGTATATTTCCTGTATATTTAATCAACTGAGTACAAAAAATACCCTTCTTATCAAGTCAGTGAAATCTTCTGCTTAGCACGGTGAGAAAAACGAAACATTAGACTCAAAGCAACAGGTAGAGCTGACTTCTGGAAGTGACTGTGTTGCTCAGTGCGGCATCCTCCCCAGGAACACTGCTTTTGTATTTTGCAATCCCAGCCTATATAAAGATGCAACAGAAATAAGTGAGTGGTTAAAACACAAAATGGGCCATCTCCCAGAGGAGAGTGGGATCTCTAGCAGCTGACTAGAGAGGGCTTCAGTAACTGGAGACAGAAAAAGGAAAATAAAATAATATGTATTTAAAAAATAAAAACCTAAGGCAAATTGGATTCTTCCATTTAACCTTTTACATAATAAAAGACAGGAGACATCCCAATGAAATTAAAAAGCGATGAATTTAAAAAATAATAAAAAGCATATCTTTTTTATTGGAGACAGGAATACAGACTAACTGAGCTGTTGGTCTTAGCCATGTCAGAGTTGTGTGTGACTTTTTGGGGATACCTTTAGCCTTTGCAGTAAAGCAGGTTTTTTCTTTGTCCACTAGCCTGCTCTGTAGTAGGAGTTGAGTGGTGGTGGTGGTGGAGTTATTGTGATAGGGTCCTCAGCTGTTTGAGCTGATGGCTGGTACATGGTTTCCAGTTTGTGAGGCTCCTGCTCTGATGTCTAAATGTGCAGGCAGAAGACTGGGTAGACTACATTAGGCTGAATATGACAGAACACTATATATAATTGTTTCTGCTTTAGTCACATACATCCAAACTCCTTCAACTTTCCTAATTACACACCTTTTATGATTTTGATTCCTTACTGAAATATACTCAATCTAGCAAGGAGCTTTAGAAAAGGTGAAGACTCATTCTTCCTTTTCACTTTTAAATCTTGATCTCCCTTGTCTGAAAAATGTACATTTATTTGATAATTGGTAATTCTTTTCAAATGCAGAAGTTAACTTTTAATGGAGTGAGCACCTGTATATAGTCTTTGTGTGTATACTCGTACTACCTCCCTCACAATAAAGTACTCGAATTTCAAGAGTATTACTCCTCGGGTTCAATCCATAGGCCTCTTCCTGTCTTGGCAGCGTGCTGCTCCTTCCTTTTCTTGAGGATCAGTCACATTTGGCACACAGCTGAGAAACAGTTTTAAATTGGAAGGGGTTAAAAAAGAAAAGGGGGAGTGGGGGGGTGGGGGTGTGCTTAGATGCTTGGAAGAGAAGCAGAACTTCCCCAGAAGTTCACAGAATCATGGAATGGCTTCGGCTGGAAGTGATCTTAAAGACCATCTGATAAACCATCTTGCCACGGGCAGGGTTGCCACCTGCTAGGTCAGGCTGCCCAGGCCCCCATCCAACCTGGCCTTGGATGCCTCCAGTCATCTCTGGGTAGCCTGTGCCAGTGCCTCATCATCCTCTGGTGAAAATGTTCCCCCTGATATCTAATCTAAATCTCTCCTCTTTTAATGTTACATCACTCTCCCCTTGCTCTATCACTGTGAATGTAAAAAGTCAGTCTCCCTCCTGATTATAAGTTCTTTTTTAATATCAGAAAGCCACAATGAGGTCTCCCTGGAACCTTCTCTTCTCCAGGCTGAACATGCCCAGCTTCCTCAGTCTGTCTTCACAGGAGAGCTGCTCCAGCCCTTCGATCATCTTCATGGTCCTCCTCTGGACCCTCTCCAATGTCTCCACATCTTTCTTGTGACTTAGGTCCCCAGACCTTGATGCAGTACTTCAGCTGGGATCTCACAAGGGCAGAGTAGAGAGGGACAGTCACTTCCTTCACCATACTGGTCACCCCTGTGTTGATGGAGCCCAGGAGACAGTTGGCTTTCTGGGCTGCAAGTGCACACTGCTGGCTCATGTCTGGTTTTTTGTCCACCAGGACCCCCAAGTCCCTCTTCCCGTAATAAGATAAATCATACTGTGAACACATTTCTTAACTTGCAACCACAAAGTCTCCATCACTGAGTGCATCTAAAACTGAAAAAGAGAGACACACTGAGCTCTTCAGAGCATCCTTGGCAAAGACGTCAGCTAACAAATGCGTTACCATCATTTTTCCAACTTTATGAAAAATTCCTTTGTTCAGTGTTACTGCTGTGGGGACAGCTGTGAAAGAAAGAAAGTTTACATGGTGTAAGCAGGTTTCAGAGTTAACAAACATGTATAAGCAAAGTAAATTGTACCTTGTTCTGTGAGTTATTTTGTGTCTACAGAAATTGGGAGTAAGAAGTGTTTAAGATCTAGATAGGATGGTTTGGGGTGTTTTTTGTTTGTTTCTATGAATGTCTGCAGTCTTCTTTTGTCTGTAAGGCTGATACTCCATGGAAATTTAGATGTTACAAATTAAGTTGGGCCCTGCTGGTAAGTACATTTTAGAGCAGCACATGCATCATCTGCTGTGTGCTCTTATTTCCAACTGACTGTATGTTGCAATTTTGAATAAATGTGCAGACTGAAGCAGACTATTTAGCAAACTAGTTGTAATTCTCATGGTATCAGGAAAGCTTAAACAGAGGTGTCACTCATCGCAACAGATGAAACATTTCAATGGTGAGCTATGTTAATAATATATTCTTTACAAAAGCATGCATTATTTGAGGAAATGAGTAAGTATTTACTTAAAATTGTATGTGATGAACAATAAGCTTCATGAGTTCCTAAGGCTGTCATTTGTGTTAAGACATGTTCTGAAATTACTCAATTTTTAGGAATGAATTTTAAAATGACTTTGTCTATAAATATGTGAGAAATAAAAGAAAGAAGTAGAGTTAGGGTTTTTTAAGCGATCTGGCCAAACCCTTTGTTCACTTTCCCTCCTCCCTACAGTCTCTCCGACCAAATTTGTTAAAGACGAATAGTTGCCTGTGGTAACTGCAGAGAATTTGTTGAAAAGCACACTTTTAGAAGACAATGGGCCCCAAATATACTGTGGCACAGCTTTAAACTTTATTAAGTCTGTCTTGGACTAGCCTCTCCTCTCCCGAGTTAAATGGAAGAAAAGTTTGGCAGCCTCCACGCTGTGAGCGTGATTGATGCCCAGAACATCTGAGGGACTTTTGTGTCCAGCCCGCTCTCCATGAGTGCATAATGTGTGAATGCTCAAATAAGGTCAGCCCTTATCACATGTAATCTAGGCCTGAAAGCAGATCAACAGTGACAGTCATACCCCATAAGTGAGAACACAAATCTTCCTTGCATGCTTTGGGCAAGTTGAGGGATTTTCTCCCTTCTTGCTTGCATTTTCCCCTTTCCAAATGGGGGGAGGTGATGGAGGGAGAACAAACTTTGGCAGCACTCTGGAAAACAAAACAAAACACTACAAAAAACAAAGTAACCAGGAGGAAATACGTGCCTGGAATAGTGGAGAGGTTCTTCAGCCATTCTGCATACAGGATGCCGAGGGTTGTTTGTAAGGCAGTGGCAGATCCCTGTGCACCAGGGCTGCATGAGGAAACTCTCCACACGTGAAGTGGGAGGGAAGAAATTTGGGCAAAAGTTGTTCAAGTTCCTTCTGCAGTGCCTTTTAAGAGTCTTTCCAGAGATTTCTAAGCACATCACAGCTTTTGTTGTCTGCCTACCCCTGGGTTTGAATGCCCCAGTTTTTCAAAGTAGCGTGAAAGCATCTTTTTGTTCTTTTTGAGTTTGTGCACTGTGAATGGGAATGTTATGTTTCTCCACAGAGCAAGCAAAAATATTAGAAAGTTGTATCTTAAAGAATTTGGTTTTGCAAGTTCTTGTGGAGAAAGTGTCAGTAANTACAAAAAACAAAGTAACCAGGAGGAAATACGTGCCTGGAATAGTGGAGAGGTTCTTCAGCCATTCTGCATACAGGATGCCGAGGGTTGTTTGTAAGGCAGTGGCAGATCCCTGTGCACCAGGGCTGCATGAGGAAACTCTCCACACGTGAAGTGGGAGGGAAGAAATTTGGGCAAAAGTTGTTCAAGTTCCTTCTGCAGTGCCTTTTAAGAGTCTTTCCAGAGATTTCTAAGCACATCACAGCTTTTGTTGTCTGCCTACCCCTGGGTTTGAATGCCCCAGTTTTTCAAAGTAGCGTGAAAGCATCTTTTTGTTCTTTTTGAGTTTGTGCACTGTGAATGGGAATGTTATGTTTCTCCACAGAGCAAGCAAAAATATTAGAAAGTTGTATCTTAAAGAATTTGGTTTTGCAAGTTCTTGTGGAGAAAGTGTCAGTAAGAAGGTCTTGTATGAAGGGAGAATCTTCCATTTGTGGCTGTTACGTACTGTAGTTTGGATTGTTGTCTGAAGTAGGGAGAAAAAAGCAATGAGATGTTAAATCAGACTCAATTTGTGTTTTGGCTTAGAAAAGTATTTTAATGGGCAAAGAGCTTTTGCAGAGCACAGAATTTATAAGAAATAGCACAATTAGCAGGAAGAAATTAAAGATGTGGTTACATCATTGATGACATTAACAACTATGGAAACAATTATGTCATCTTCTGTGATGTAGAAATATCTTTTCCACATTTATGATATCTTGAAAATTTTCTTTCTGTTTTTGGAGGTACAATTTCCCTATCAGTGTAATCACCTGCTTGTATATTATGCAATGAATAAATGTTACAATACTGACCTATTCCACAGGACTGAGGGGAAGATCCATGAACATTGACAGCCTCCCTAGAAGTTCTATAAATACAGCACATTACTGCTTGCCTTGTTTATTAATTTGTGCTGCTTTGTGCTCTAATACCAACAGGAGCGCCCTGCCCCTCATTAGAAATGCGCAATAAAAAAGATTGCTTAGTTTTTACAGCTCACACCTTTAACACTGAAGACATCAGAAAAACATGATCATAATGTCTCTCTGCAACAAGCCTCTCTTTCCTTTGCTTCCCATAACTGAGTTATCACCACATCTCTGCTCTGCTGAAAGGGATCGTGTCATTTTATGCTCTGGTCAAAAGTACTAGAGTATGGGATGGGAGACCTCTTGTGTCATCAAATCAATGACCGTAGCATCTTGAGAAACAAACCATTTGCAAGGCTAAATTTATCCAGTTCTTCACAGTCACAACCAAGAGTTGTGGTGTCCATCTCTTGCGTCCGAAGTAATGATTCTTTTGCACCTTGCAGTCCAAAAGCTCACTGAGCATCATCCTATCCTTTTGTTGAAAGGTGTATGATATGTGGCCATTTGGGGTTTTTGGATAAGCTCTAATGCTTTTTGTGCTCACGTGGAAGATTGGGAAGAACACATCAAGAATGTTTTTGTTAAACACAGCGTATACATTAAATGTGACATACAAGAATATTTCCCATTCAAACTGATGTTAAGTGCAGAGCAAACCTGTAATTAGAACTCATTACAAAATAAATAGCATAGATACTATCATGTTGCCCTATATATTCCAATGAAAACACAGACTGAAAAGTTGTATTCTCATAAATGGTGTGTATAGAAATGTATGTTTGCGTTGCTGTCACATAGCAAAATGACATACTGATCAACCAGGTGATGGATATTTAAACAAGCAGATGAAGAAAAGAAAAATAAATACCCCACATCACTGGGCAGGCAAGAGCAATGCTCATTTGGCTTTTGGCGTCTGCACAAGGCTTAGGAAGATGACTTTTGGTCAGCTGGATTTTGCTACTTTGTGACTATGTGTTGCAAGACAGCTGCCAGGTGCCCAAGTTGTACCTGTCATTTCCACTTTGCTAAGCACTGTCAAGGATGTGGGTCTTTGGCTCACTCTTCTAGTGTGAAATACTCTTAAAACACAGTAGTGAGATTTGCCCACTGAGATGCCAAGCTCCCATTAGCTGCGGGATAAGAGAGTGTCAGTGCCAAAATGAACAAACTCGTCAAAAAGAAGCTAATGAACCACTAAAGCTGTTTTTTCTCGCCATTAGTGTTTTCACTACTAATTGCTACCGTTTGCTCAGGAGTGAATTTGTAAATTCTTAGCGAATAGTACACTGCTCTTTGTTTGTTTGTTTGTTTGTTTGCTCAGCGGTAATGTTACGGACTGTAACATTGTCCTTCAGTCTGTAATGTTGCTGTTGTAGTGCTGAATTCAGTGTTTTGAGGATCTCACCTCTGTTTTGGTCATGAACCTAGATCCGTTTGATGCCAGAACACTTCTAATGCCTGTTGCTGTGCCAAAGAGCAGACCTGTAGCTGGTTTATCTGTTGGGATTGCATTCACTTACCCTGCCTGAGCAACTGGTAAGGGATCAGAACTGGTGTATCGGTGGAAAGTAGCGTTTTCTTGAGAAAATATCCACAAGTAGTTAACGCGGAGGTCCAGCAGCCCCCGCCAGCTGAGGCAGCTCGTCTCGGGCTGCAGCCCAACCTGCGAGCCCGGCTGAGCCGCCTGCAGCCCCGCACACATGCTGCAGGAGCTCATTTAGCGCCTGAGCGATGCCACCGGCTCCCCCGCTGCTTCCAGCAGTTGTCCAGTGACGAGCTGCGGGGCGGGTGTCTCGCTCCGCTCACTCTCTCCCCCTCCTCACCTCCTACCGCTGCCGCTC
>VXAB01005330.1:0-87648 GCA_013399175.1 Odontophorus gujanensis
AAGGAAGGAAGGAAGGGAAAACAAACATAATCATCCAAGTTTTTCATATAGATTTTTAGTATTATATTTCATTTCAAGTTTTAGAAAAAAATTCCACAATTTGTGGAATTCCTTGGATTATTATGTTTTCCACATATCTGTATTACTACTAAGGAACCAGCAGTAACAACCATTTAGAACTCATGAATCCAGTAATGCCTGGATAAAAGCTAAAAAAAACCATTAAAACACTGTTTATCATAATAGCAAGTGGACCACAGATAGTGATAATTTTTTATGTATGAAATAGATCCAGCATGGTGGTGTGTCAAGAGGTTTGTAAGGGACCAAAGGACATGCCAGAGTGATCCACATGCTTCTTCTTTGCTCTCAGCTCCCAGCTGCCTCAGTTTTGTCATCACTGAGCAACTTCACAAGTCTCAAATTTGACTCTCTTCTGCCCAAACTGCTCTGAGTGCACAGCCTACAGAATGAGCTCCAGGTCAAAATTGGCAATTCCCTGCCTTTTCTCCAACACGAGTGTCATTTGAGAGCTCACAGAGGATGTGGAGGCCCACGGCAGCAGTATCCCAGCTCCTAGATTTTTTGTTAAGATATATATGAGCACCTATATGGGAGGATGGAGGGGACAGATAGAGAGCCATTCTGTGTAAGCCTTTCAGGTTAAATACAAGGAAAACCAGCTAATTGAGTCAGAGAGTGAGCATGAGGGCATTCTCTTGGAAAGGCTATTTTTAGCTTCATCTGGATCATATTAAGTATCCACTCAGTGATGTTACAAGGCCATATTTGATCCTTCCAAACAGCCTAGGCAGAAAAAAGACTTGAGCAGTGAGAGCCCTGTTCCCAATCAATTACTGTAACCAATGTGATGTCAGTAGTGACAAATGAGAGGGAAATTATATTTTTTCAGCTGTGAACAAAAGTATTGATCTAGTTTCAGTGTTGAACTGAGTCCTATGTCCACAGATCCACAGTTGCATTTGGAAGCATAAATCCAAAATTTGCGGGATGTTTTTTCAGTCACATTCCCCCTTGATTATGCATTTTATATCAGTCGTACCAGTCAGTTTTCTAACAAGTGGCTCAGATTTGATGAATCAGTCTGATCCTCTGTAGCATTCCATCTCCATTCCCCTCTTGTTGTGCACGAAGGGCTAAGGAATTGAGGACAGTGGACTCTGTCTTGGGAGCCTCCACTCACCATACTCAGATGTGAGCTGCTTTTTTGCAGTAGGCTGCTAAAATTTACAGAGCTGTAGATGTGAACTGTCTTTTCAGTAGCCCGGGCCCAGGTCTGCAAACCCAGCTTCCTTCACTAATGAGAATTCAGTCTTTATACTTTTTTTTTTTGCAGCTGTACTATTCTTTATTAAGTACAAATTCTGGATTATCCTGGATGGAGCTTGGCAGGAGAAACCTGGATTTAGCAAACCCAGACAACAGAGGAAATCAGAGAGAAAACACCCTTATCTAAGCCAGGTGTTGCTTTTTTTTCCCCATTACGAGGTAATGCATAACTTAATTTTCAGTAAAGCAAGAGGAAAAAAATATCTTAATGTTTATAAAAGTTGTTAGTTTGTTTTTCAAAGTCCTGTTTTTCCCTTGGTACTAACAGGTCACATGTTTTATTCTACTGCTCTGCTGCTCTGACATCTGATGAAGTGCAAATGGAATAAGGCAGAGAAAGGTGCGCCACAGCATAAATACTTTCTGAAGCAGGATCTTTATATGCTGCTCATCTGAAGTTGTATAGCACTTCTGTGGGTTTTTAGGAGCCTGGGTATGCAGTGCTTTTCTGAAATTCACCTTGTTTCCATAAAATGAAGTGCTGAAAAGTAACAATTCTTGCAGTGATTTATATCTACATAGTTTGTAGGGCATTAGGTCAATGAGATGGGCTGGCAAAGAATGGTAGATAAAATGCTTTTCCAGTATCTGTAAAGTTGGGATATTTGGCACTTTACAGGAGATGAATATTCCATATTGAGAGTTTAAAACTTTCCATAATTCTTAAATATATAAATTGAAATTTTGACACCATGACATTTGCCACGTAAAAAGGAAAAGTCTCACAAGTATAATCATCTCCCATATTTTTTTTGAACATTTATATGAATTTTCCAAGTAATTCCTTTTGAATTTTATACATTATTACACCAGGTGGCAAACTGCAATGGAATAAACTGTACAGTACCTCGTCATGTACTGGAAAAGCATGCAATATTTAGCAATATATCCAATAAATTCTACACTTTCTGATTTTGAATGCATTGTTTACTAGACTACTTCATCTGGGTTTGTGTTTTCTCTCTTCATGGACTCTATCTTCATTATGTGGATCAATTTGCAGCATTCTGTGATGGTTTTATCAAAAGCGACAGTGATTTATTCAAAGAAAAATTCCTGCCCACTTTTCATGGTAGGTTTGGCAATTATCTCTTTTCCAAAACTTGCCATATGATCCAAGAAAGAGGACTTAGGTTTAAGAGGCTCTGCAGCTGTTTGGCATCTGATATTGGGAGCTTATTATTATTAGCAATTTGTGATCTCTAACCAGTCAGATCACTCCTTTCTCTAAACATTTTTTACTTTTTTTTTTTTCTTAATAGGGAATGTAAAACTTTCCTTCTTTAAATTCCTGTTGAGGGAGGTGAAGACATTTATTTTTCAAATGTTAATAAAATGAATTTTATATTATTATTTCAATGACTGATTAAAAATATTTATACCATGCAAGTGCTTCTATGCATATTATAGGGTGTTTCATTTGTGATCCAGTTGAGATAGAACAGCTCCATTTCACTTAATGTCCTACAGCATGAACAGAAATTATTCATAGAACTCTAAGTAATATAAACTGAAGTACCTCTGGGTAAAATTTATGCTTATGGTTTTTATGGTTTTTCATTATGGTTTTTCATTCTAAGGGAAAGAGATTTGTGCTTGCAAGGACTCAGGGAAGCCCTGTAGCTTGTGTTAAGCAGGAGTTCAGAATAACTGATCACAGTGGTCTTGTTGGTCTTATACTTCTTGAGCCCATAACAAGTAACATAACTCATGCAGACCCCGTTCTCTCAACTCCAGTCACAATGAACCCACTCAAACTGGTGGATGACTTTACTCAAAATTCTCACTTTCTCTTCATTTACCAAAATAGGCAAGTAAGTCTTATTAATTCGATTATTAAGGGTAAGTTCTGAGCACATTTCTTCAGAACTGTTAATATAAATAAACTTTTTTGTTCTGGTCATGCAGAACGGTCTTCCTGAACCATGCCATGATCAGCATTGGACATAACAATGGAACCACAAAATGGAACCACAGAATTGGACAGAGGTCAGAAAGCTCAGTTTTCTAAGTAAATCTATGTATAGCACCAACACCAAAGGACAGTGCCATTAACTGTGCTATTTGAAATCAAGTCTCACTCAAACATTTTTCTCAATATGAATCTGAAATAATAGATGGAAATGTTTCCTTTGCCACATGTTTCCTTGGAATGTGCTTATACTGAGTCTCCAAACCGTACTGGGGTGAAGCTCTTAGTACAAGAGTCTTAGTTTGACTCAGTCTGGATTAGCACTTGGCAATATATTAGCTGCAGCTAATTGTAGTGTTTGCTTTTTCTGTAATTGGTCTTGAATACGTATTTCATCAGGAAATCCTTCAGAAACTATGCAAATATTACTGAAGTATGAAGACTCTTGAGACATTAAGGGAGTATTCAATTAAGCATTCTGAAGGTGAGTAAGCATGGTAGACTGTAGGGCTATGAATAAATCTGAGGTTCAGTCTCTTGCCATAATTATTCAACAGTATTATGGAAGATACTCCAGGTTAAATCAAAAAGTCTTACTTGAAAGTCTCTTCTGTTGCATTTACTTCACTGTGATCTTGCTGAATTCACTAAGCTTTCACTGGACACTTTTTGGGTTAGTTGTATAAGTATGTCCAAATCAATGCTTGTTCTGTTGAACGATCATAAGGAAAGATGTGCTAAAAAGTAAATTTTTTCTATCTAGTTTTTTGATTTCTTGAATTCTTTTCCAGGACTCTGTTCTGTACAATGTAGATGGGCTTCCAAGATTGGTCTTGCACTCAGTTTGCTACTAGTGGGCCTTTGTCCAGTCATCTCGGCCTACAGAACTGGCAGAGTATGCTCAGAGCATCTGGCCAGGATCCTTGAGCTATCCACAGTGCAGAAAAATATTTCATAAAAAATAGTGATCTGATTCATTCAGCTGAAGAATAGTTTCAGCATCGTGTTTGTGAGAAATCTTGTTTCCATCAAAAAGTCTTCTTGCTAAGACCAATTACATTGTGGCTCAAATGCTGCTTTTATCAACTGCTCAAAGACAGCTCAGCTTGACCCATTAGCTAATGTCTGGGAATCCATCAGATCAATTTCTAATTCTGGCATGAATGACCATAGGAAAATAATAATCTAATTTTCTGTATTTTCAACTCCTGTGCCTATCCAAACTGGGTAATTTACATAGACTCCATTTAAAAAGCACTTTGAGATCTGCAGAGTACCAGTCTAACAGCTAGGTGTTATTATTGCTCTCTTCAGCTGATGTTCTATGTGACATCCATGACTTCTAAAGGTAAAAATAAATAATGGAGTTATTTAAGCATTATTTCTCCCATAAAAAGAGGTGTGGATGTAATTTTTAGTTCAGTACAAAAAACAACAGAAGTGCTCTGGCAGGTTCTCTTCAATTAGTCACAGTGATAAGTCTATTCACTTGCTGTACTATATTGCCACAGAATCACTTTTAAAGGCTCCTGGAAACACTTCTAGAGGGGTTATATCCCATTTTATATCCACTGAACTTGACTGAACAAGATTTGAAGTAAGCGATGTTCCTTGTGATGCATCTGATTTCTCTTGCTTGTGTTTCACCTACAAGACTCCCTTGTTGTCTGTCTTATCCATGAAAATTCATGATAAAATTCATACATAGTTCTGCAGAAACTCTATGAAGAAAAGTTGAGGAACTGAATCATAGAGGGTGTTTCTCTTGCTAAAAGCATTGCTCCAGAGAGTAATTCAAGCCCAAGTAATCATAGAATTGCACAGGTTGGAAAAAACCTTCAAGGTCATGAAGTCCAACTGCAACTGAACTATACCACCCTACCTTTATCAACCCAACACTGAATCATATCCCTGAGCATCACTTCCAAATGGATTTTAAACACTTTCAGGAATGGTTGAAATTTTTTATTATCTCACAACCACCTGTGGTTCTCAAATGAGAACAGAGGCCTGACCCATAAACACTTCTGATTCACCTCTGGAAACTCATTTAAGCTCCCTTGTTTAACTTTGCCTGGAGCAGATGTGGAGCACTCGGACAGTTGGCTATGAATGGAGGCAACTGCAGGAACCACCAACTCTAAGGCAAGCAGGTCCCTGGCTGCAGCGTTATTACACTATCACAATGAACATGGCAAGAGGGAAAATGAAGTGTGACTAAGGTAGTGCTAGCACACATTATCTTTTCTGCCTAGAGGTCTGCTGCTCAAATATCTCTTGAGATACAGCTCTGATGACTTCTTTGTTGGGAAGTCCTTTTTTGCGGTCTATAGGATGCGCGTAGTTATCTAGACAAATCACTCACCCCGTGATATTGTCCTGATCACCTGTTTTTCTCACACCAAATAAACCTGAAATAGGTAGACATTCACTTATATTAATATACATATATACATATTAATGTATATACGTGTAATTTATATATTTATATTTATATAGTTTTAATGTATGTAATGTGTATATACATATATTCCATGAAACATTAGATTACTGTGCATACACTGTAAGACCTGTTTTTTTTCTAAGGAAAAAGGAGAAGTATATTCCCGTGTGCTATCCTCAGAGGGAAGGCCTGTGCTCAGCCAGAGTAGCTGAGTTATACATGACTAGTAAAAGTGTAAAGCACGAAACTAAGCAGCAGTTTCTTCTAGATAATGACACCACAATTAACACAAGTGTTTCTCCATTCCTTTACAGTATAGTGGCTTGTAAAGTCCGCTCAGAGTAATGACATCTGATGATCTGCAGGCCAAACAAAAAGTAGTTATTCCACTGTTTTATATGAGTTAAGGTATAATTGGTTTTGGATTTTTTATTAAAAGACCTAGAAGCTGCAGTAGCTTATGCTTTCAATGACTGAGATATATCTGTGGTATCAAAAACGGTGAATGAAGGAGCAGTTTGGTTTACATCTTTCTTCCATTCTGCTACTGCACAGACCTGGAGAGAGCCGAGTCTCACTGCTCCTACAAAGTGATGTTATCCTTACAGCTACTTGAGTCAGCCAAGCCATATGGACCATGCATTTGAAAACTGACCTCTGCTCGGATCATATTTTCACAAAATGTAAAAAATGACAGGACCATTTCCTTTTGTTTATCCATTCCCTTGTTCAAATAAAAGAAGTTGAAATAGTATGAAACATGTTGAGTTTTGCTATCAGTTGGACTAACTTACATAGCTATAGAACTATTTTAAGTATTTAGAACCTTTAATTAGTATGTTTTCATAAACGGACATTTCTAATCTCTCTGGACTTTCAAGCAGATGTTTTTGAATTAGAATCATTCTATTTCAAAAGACATCACCGGGTTTATTATAATATTTAAGTAATTCATTCCTTTTGATCACGATATTGTGACATACCTCAGACATCTTCATTGTTTGTGCTCATTCTTCAGACCTCGAGTGAAAAATGATATCATGTTGGCACTGAATCAACTAGTTAGACTGGGCACTGGTCTGTGTTAGGCAGTGTTTATTAAAATCAACCTTATAAACAATTTAAAGCTATTATTATTACACGGGAGGCCTTTAAGTTAATTTGTGCTGACAGAAATAATACAAGCACTGATCTGCTTCTCCAGTCTCCTGAGAAAGTAAGGGCAATTGTTCAAATATCATGCATAAAATAAATAGTTCCATTTTTTATAGTATCTAGTCCAGAAATTGCACTTGACTGAAGAAAATATCCAACCAAAATAAAAAGTGTGACCGGAAACAAGGTACTAGGAACATTTCTTCATCACTGCTGTGATGTTATATTTAGTAGAATCGGTGCAACGGTGATAAAAAAGAGGGGTCATTCCCAGCGACCACTTTGCTGCCACTTAGATGTCTCCATTTCCCAGCAGAGAAAAACAATTTTCTGTGGAAGAGAAGAAAGAAACGTTTTCTATCTTTTAGACAATGTGTTCCTGCCTCTTTGCACAAGTCAAAATTCTTATATGATATCAAACATTCAAAAAACACAAAAGTAAAATTTTCATCTGCAAAAAACTTAACTCTATCCCAAATAGTCAAATCCTTAGTTCAACAAACATTTAAGTGTTTGCTTAATTTCAGGATAAATTAGACATTTGTGTCAGTCCTCTGCTGAATAAGGATGATGTTCTGAATCTTTCGACTCACTGACTTTTTTACTTTATTTATTTATTTATTTTTTAGCAGCATTGCCAAAGCTGCAGGTTTCAGATTTGGAGACTGGAATGAGCAGAATGTGCACACAATAAATTTAGTCTATGAGGGTATTTCACTGTAGCATTTCAGACAGTAGTTTACAAATAGAGTAAAACCTTCTAAAATATGAAGGCACCACTGATATCTGGCCTCTGTCAATAATATTTCTATTTTCCACCCTATTTTATATAATATGTATAATTGATCCTTCAAGGAAAATAGATCATTACATGTTCAATTTCTCTCTGAATTCTTTGGTTTCACTTTTTCCAAGCTCTTTCTATACTTCAGAAATACCAGAAGATTTTACTGTGAAATAAGCTAAGAATATCTATTTAACAAAAAGATAAAAAAACCAACCAACCAAACAAAAAAACCCTATATTTATTCGAAATGTTCATTTTTTCAGCTTTAGATAACATCATATTTTAGGCAGTCTGATTAACGCCCTGAAAACTGCACAGCTTTCAGTCATTCAACAAGTCCTTATTTCATTGCTTCTTTATTCATCAAGTTTTCTAGGCAACAGAATCAAAAGTTACCAGTCAAAAGGATGTAGAAAAAGAAAAATCTCTTCTGTGCAACATACTTGGCAAAAAAAAAAACCAAAACAACTTGAGAGAGTGTTTTTTTCCTTGTTACTCTCAGAGAATAACTGTTGTTTCCAAAGAATTCAGCAACCATGGCTAATAAATAAGAAATTATTTAATTTCTTCTTTGAAGTCTCACTGGACCCTGAACTAACATCAAACTCAGGATGAATTCATGGGGAGTAATGAAAAGCAATTTCATGATTTATGAACAGAGAGCAGATCCATCCTTATAGCATGTGTACAAATACATGGCCGTGCCCCAGTGCAAATTTCAAACAAACAGTATGATTCAGAAGAAACAGTCAATTTGCTCACTTCTAGAGAACTGGCAGCCAGTTCAACGTGATGAAAGTTCAAAAACACCATAATTTAATTACCACGTTCAAAGTTAACAAGAAACAGGGATAAACTTTCCTAGACTAAAATTATAAATAAGATGCAAATTGACAATAGGAGTGAAACTTTAATGAAGTACAGTATTCCACACTACCAGGGAAGTTAATTAGATGGTTAATTTACACACGGGTTCAGTTGCTGACTTTCTGCAGTGCAGTGGCACCAGTTGCCCTGTTGGTAGTTAGCAATCAGAAAGGAGGTTTATGTGTTTGGGGCTTTTTTTAACATCATCAAGCAGAATTAAGAAGAAAGAAAAAAAAAAAAGATAAGAGAAAAAAAAGTAAAAAAAAATAAACATTCTTGGAAAACCAATGGGACTTACACTTCTGAATCCCCCTCAGCAAGCAGTGGAAAGTTTTAAGCAGAAACTGAAACCTGAGAAAGCATTTTTCTAAGGAAAAATGGAAATATATCTACAGTGCTCTAGCGTGGCCTGCCTGGTGCAACACCACACGTGTGCATGGGATTTGTTGGTGGAGTAGGCTCTATGCTTTGGGGTATGTATGGACCATTTGATGGAGTTGAAGAACAATGAGAAGGAGTCTGACTATTATAGGCACAAATTCCCAGGCTTCTTCCCAGCCAGCCTAAACCTGCCCATTGCCATTTTCTTCTACGCATTCTAAACAAGCTCTTACAGCAAATTCAGCAAAGCTGTGACACAGCCCTCAGCTCTCTCTTGGCAGAGATCAAATCAAAAGCACAGCAAATAAATTACTGAGTCAACAGTGTAAATGGATTTCTTACTATATTAACCTTTTGACTATTGACCATGCCATACTTTATGCTATTTCAATCATCTTCAGGCAATGAAGTTCCAACTTGTTTAGCTGCTTGATTTCCCTACCAAAAAAATAGTAAAAGAAAAAGTAAAGCAGAGATTGTTCATAATTACATGAATGACTTTGCTTTTTCAACTGTCTTCCATGTTAAATTATTTATTGTGTATAAGGTGAACAGAAACCTAGGAACAGAATCCCACCATTTTAACAGCTGCACATGAGAATAATTTATTTTTTTTATAGATGGTAAAATATATGCTTTCTATTTTTTCGTATTTGAACAAAACAAATGGAAGAATGAGAGAAAGAATTTTATTAGAGTCTTATGAAAAAAAGTTTGCCATGCATATTTTGTTTCAAAATACATTAATTGTAGTCTACTAAGATCAAATAAAACTACAGCATAAAAATAAAAAGAGTACATGTTTTCTCTGTGCTCGGCAGGATTATTCAGATTTGTTTTTTCATCAGACATCGTTAACATAATACATTGCACATGTTACACAAACTGGCCTTTTACAGCATTCCTATATTAATCTTCAAAGAAACATCTAAATGATCTTCCACTAAAAAGGGAAGAAAATGCTAAATGTACAGTGCGTTAAAATAACAGAGCAGCATCATAAATGTCTTTGTACGTTTGCTTTTCCTTGCTCAGTTTACCTAGATTCTTTGGCAAGGCTCTGTAGAAGTAAGCCAACGGAGATGTACTTGGAGATGTATTTGGAGATGTATTTGTATTTCTTTTAAGTAACTCGCCACCTTGACCAGCTGCAAAATTCCCAAACTAAAATCAATGGAGGCAGAACAAACTTTAGAGGAGAAAGGCTTTCCAGATGGGCAGATGCTTAGAAACGTTTGAGCACTTCTGTAATGTTTGAATCCTTTGCACAGGGATGAAAGAAATACTGTATGTGTCAATGGAGGTGACGGTAATGAAAACAAATTAAAGAACTGATTAATCCCAACTGTATATTTGTGATGAGCCTTGCTCTGGCTCAGCCCACATCAGCTTCTGTTTGAATAATTCTTGAATACAGATGCTTTTTGAAGTGAAAATAGCAATTTAAGCTTTTCGTGTGTTCACTCAGGTTATTATTAATGATGGTTAACAAGTGAGAAGAAACTCAGTGCTCCTGTTCTTTTTTGCAAGTAGATTTTGCTTGGGTGATTGAAGCAGTTAAGTCTTCCACCCTTTCCACTCCAGTAACTCTAGAGTTACTGGCCTGTAGCAAGGATGGTTGGATAAAGCAGGAATTCAGTCCAAAATTAACAGAATTCATAGCTCCATATACAGCAGAAACTGTGACAGCATCCCCAACAACCAGCAACCTGACCTGTGAAGCACCACTTGAACAAACCATGATCAATACTCCTTGCTTCACCGGCACCTATCTTTTGGAGAAGTTGAAAAGTAGCCCTAAGAATCCCCCATAGCTCTTACCTAATCCAGGAAACATGCACAAATGACATTTCCATTGTCTAGAGACTCCACTTAATAAGCCATTAGCTCAAGATGCATTTCAAAAGGCATGTCTACATTTTTGAATAGAAAGGTCAGACATGGCCTCAGGATCAAATAGTGCAGACCAATCCGCTCCTACCAATCCTGCCCTCTCTCTAGAGGGGATGTTTTTGCATTTCAAAGCTTTTAGTACTAGGCACATGCATTGCTCCATAAGATGACCTTGTGGCAAAAATACACAAACATCATGTTGTGCATGATTTTCAGATCAGTGTGTCTGAAATGAGATCCATGTTGCAGTACTCCAGTGTGCTTTTACAGCTCTGAACTTAGTTTTAAAACGTAAGATGCAGAATGGGGCCATGCAGAATTTAAGGACACATAGCTTGCTGGAATCATGTTGGAAGGTTGTATCAGCCAGTCCCCAGGTCTTGTCCACCTACTCTGTCTGGAGAAAGCTAATCCCACATCATGGCATTGAAGAAGTTGGAATGACCCAAAGCAGAGACAAGCAACATGCTAAAAGCAAACCGTGAACAATCGATGCGTCAAAATTATGCTTTTGCTTACCATTTAGTGCTGTTCCCACAGAGTTTGTGCCACTTTAAATACACTTGTCAGTATAATACCTGTAAATTAGTATGTCTTAGCACAAAAAATACAGTGACAAATTAAAACCAAAAATACTTGAGATGTAAATACTCAACAAAGCAAACGAGCTGTGCACAAGCATATAGTCAAGCAGTTTACTAATGAGAATGGACTTGAGTATGCATGAAAAACATTCTGTGGTGTCTAATCTTAATTCCCCTTAAGTAAGAAACAAGTATGGACAAGTTTGTTTATCCTATACACTAGAACAACTGGATATTTACATGCTATTCTGGGAGCTCTGAGGTTGAGAACTTACACCACTAAAGTCTGTGGAAATCCTTCAGCTGATTTCAAGTGAACTTCGTTTTAGACTGGAAGAGAGAATAATTGATAATCTATTTTCATTCATCCTGTTTGAGTGTTGTGGTTTAATCCTGTAGGCAGCTCAGCACCACGTAGACATTTGCTTGCCCCACACCACCCAGTGGGATGGGAGAGAGAACTGGGGGGGGTGGGGGGAAAGTAGTATTTGTGGACTGAGATAAAGACAGAATAGGAAGAGAGAAATAATAATAATTATAATCATATAAAAATATTTTAAAAAGTAAGTAATGCACAATACAATTGCTTACAACTCACCAATCGATTCACAAATACTTCCATGATTTAGATGGGTAAGTGGTACTAGAAAGAATCACCCCCATAGAAGTAGGAATCATGACACAAAAGTGTGGCTGAGAAGGAGTCAAACCACCTAAGTCTAATCATGAAAAGTTGGGGTTGGGTTCTTCATCATCCAAGTGTCCTTCAGCATCAGTGTTGAGATGGGAATAGGTAAATCCTGCCAGACAGAGTATCTATTCAAAAACAGGGACTGAAGAGAAAGGGAGTGAATGAAAATCAGATGTTTTTCTCTTACCTGACTACGCCTTCACATAACTTGGGTGACCAAATAACCCCATGCACCTGACTCTTAATTCCTTGATAATGTGTACCACAGAGCAGTTATTTTGGTCCCTGGCATGATACTGGCCTTTGCCAGTATTTTCCCAGACAATTCTCAAGTGCAATCAAAATGTTCCTACTTGCCAGAAAACATCTTGAAAATGCAGTTTGCAGAAACCCTGTTGTGTAAGACAAAGAGTATGCAAGAGCACAGATGCATACTGTGATTCTCCAGCTGGCCTCAGTGCCACCGAACATCCCAGGCACATTTAATTTACTGATCATGGTAGAGCAACAGAGGCAAAGCATTGAGAAGTACTGGAGTTGCCTATGAATGGACACATAATTGAGTATAACATTGAGTTCTTGTTTCCCCATTTCACAAAAGAGGTAAAAAATCTGATAGGATGTGGAGGAGAGCCACAGAAATTATCTGAAATCTTGGAAAAGTTCCTCGCAGAGAGAGATTAAAGAGGTTCAGTTTGTTGAGTTTAATAAAAACATGTAGAGATGAACTCAGTGATTACAATGTGTGAGTATCACCACAGGGAGAAAACACTGAGTAGCAACAGCAGTGCTCTCCTAATAAAAATCATAATCAGAGGTGATAGCTGGAGGTGAAAGCCAGACAAATTCAGGCAAGAATCAAACCACATATTTTAAAGAGAGAAGGTGATAACCGTTGCACTACACTGCCAAAGGAAGTGATGGATTCTCCAACTACTGATGGCTTCAGATGTAGACTGAATGTCTTTCTAGAAGATAAGCCTTAGCCAAACACAAATTGCTGGACTTGACACAAGGCTAACTGGTTTAAATTAAGTGGCTTGTGTCATTCAGGAAGTCAGACTAAATAATCTGAGGTTCTTTTCTGGCTTTAAAAAAACCTATGGATCTATAAAGTGCAACTGTGTAACTGTGAAATCTAGTCCAAGAATAACACATTTTGATATAATAAGACTTCTATAGTCCAGTGCTGCATTAGTGGACACAATTCCAAGTGATCAGACCATAGCTATGAAATTGAAAATGAATAAAGCATGACGACATGGTGATACTAATAACAATACCAATTCTCCATGTGTTTACAGGGTCAGTCAATAGAAACTGCAGCACAGTCAGAGGAGTTTTAGCATTATAAAGTTAGCAAGAGAAAATATACTTCAGTTTTCCAGAACAGTCTCTGGATGTCATGGAAGTAAATTGAAAAATCACATATACTCTGTTAACACTTGAGGGGGGGTAGGGGGCATTTTCTAGCTCTGCTTGTTCCACTCAGTTAAGGAGTGACAGGGTGCCAGCTGAGGCACTGAAATTCCATCAGTTACAGTGTTTAATACTTGGGGCAGCTCTTGGCACAGTTGTGGCTCCAGCCAAGCAGCACTTTCCGAAACAGCTTTTTGCATCATTCAGGAGTCAGCACGGGCCAAGTACACTGCTGGATAGCCATCTGGATGTACCCACACTTTTTTTTTTCTGGTAGAACAGTGGATGACTGCAGGAAAATTGCCCCACTATTCCATTTAGCTTGTGGCTTAGGAAACACGTCCTGGCATTTAATGCTTAGCAAAACAGATGCAGCCAAATGAGCTCAAAGAATCAGCTGCTCTTCAGGAAGACAACTGTGCTCTCAATTCCTTCCCTATTTCTGCTACACAATTGTTTACAATATGTATATTTTAATTTCACATATAAGTTACAGTGACCTATCTTTGAAGAAAATTAGCACTTTCAAAACTGCTCAACTGCCCTTATAGTTAAAAAGGAATCTTCCAAAAAAAGGACAACTGCAAATTGAATCATAAGATCTACTTTCTGAAGTGATCCATCACAGAAAGATTCAACTAAAAGCAGAAGAGCCTATAAATAAGGCACAGTCAACACTTAACCTTTAGAACTTTAGACCTAACAGTGGGATCTAAAGCCAGTATTAGAGAGCTTTCAGGCACATGAAATTAGGTACTGTGGAAAAATAACTCAAAAGAACTCCACACATACACACATGTACTGAGAAAGAAGCCAGTGCATAATCTTAAGCATAGAAGAGTGTCTGAATATCAAGCTCCCTGCAGAATTTAAATAAATAAAAATATATAGGCGAGTGTCAATCTTCTCGTATCTTGTGATCTGTTCAGCAAAGCATTGTTTCTCTAATTCTTTTGCTTCCCAAAATGACCACTGAAAGCCTTTTCCTTCATATTACAGCCAGAGGAGGTTGTGTTTAACAGTAACTTAATAATGAAGTGCCCAGAATCAGCTAGAATCAGCAGGAATACAAGTTTCATGAAATGGGGAAGGGACCTTACAGAAAAAAACACTAACCTAGAGATAGATGCTCAATGCTCCAGTCCCTGAGCTTTGAGGCTACAAATTAATGTTGATTTCAGTGGCCTAAGCCAGAGGAGAATTCAGTAAGAGTCTGAAGATAAAACATCAAGACCAATCCAGGTAAGAAAAATGCTTAAAAATGGTAAGTACATGATTAATTTGGCATACCTCTTTCCTGAATATTGTTTTAATATAATTTTAGACAGTCTGTTGTACAGTACTGTTTATAGCCCTGTGTAAGCTATTTAAGGTTCAGCCAACCAAGCTGCACGATCAGTAAAAAGACAATGCTACCACACACAGGGTTATTCGGAATAGTGAATACCATACGCAAGTAAATAATCTTCCAGATGGCACTGGAAGAAAGCTGCAACTCTCACTTTCATTTCCACAACAGCAAAAAACATTCCATGTTTAAAGTAAACTTTTCCAGAAGAGTAAAAGATAAACTCTGCGGTGCTTTTTCTTGGTCTTTCTCTTCGACTTCAGCCTTTTTTTTTTTTTTTCCCTCAAACTAACAAATAAATAAATAAAGCGAGTTGGTCACGTTAATGAAAAATCCCAATTTAGACCACCATAGTACAAAGCACTCCCTCTAGGCAGCATCAAAATTCCATGCTATTTACTGAACAAAAGGCAAAAATGAAATATAATATTTTCACTCATCAACTTCTGTTAACAGTACTCCTAAAAATGAACACCTACCACATTAAGCCATTTCCTGTCATTTTACGGGTTTTCCATAATGAAGAAGAGTACTGCTTTGTTGAAACGTGGCTATTTTCACATTTACCGATGTTTTAACCCTTTATTTCCACTCCTAAATAGCAAAGCCCTCAGAAGCGGAAACAAAAAACAGCTTTGAAAGCTTTTCTAATTATTCTTTTAGTGTTTTAGGGTAGCCTCCCTTGAATCTGCAGCACACAGCGAGCTGTCTCCTGTTCTACTGTTCCAGGGCTCCAGTCTTAGCTGTACTCCTGACACACAACTAGTTCTTAATGTCATCTGGACAGTACACAAAACGTGAAGTTATGTTTTTTGCAAGATTTTGCTTGTAGCAAATACCTCTATAATGCACACTTACATGTTTTTACAATATCTGTAAGATATTGTCAAAGAATCCTTTGAAACAACTTCAGGCATTTGAAGTTTTCCATTGGGGCAGATTGAAAAATAAGGAAAATTAAACTTTTGATGAAAATATAGTCTACACAAAATAAGCATCTCCTCTTTCTCCTCAAGTATTTTCAAAGCCAGGTGAAGTCTCAAGCAGCTTGAATGCTATTGACTCATCTGGACCTGCAGGATTTCTGCCATATCTATGAGAAAGACTCTGTGGCAATACACTTCAAGTAGTGGTGGACCTCCTGCACTATTGTCATGAGGCAGACAGAGGAAACCTAAGAGATGGGGAGGAATGGAAGCAAGCCCCTGCTCAGTGTTGCAGGAAAACCCCTTTCTTACCTACCTCCCCTTCTCCTTCTCATGTTCTCTTACACAATAGCTTTGAGGCTCTGGATCTTGAGGGACAGATAAGTGAGGATGATGTGGAAGGTCCACCCAGGAGGTTGTCCAGGGCAAGGAGGCTGGCAGCAGTGGAGTCACTGAGGGAGCCTGAGGGCTCAGGGACTTCAGGGGATTGAAGCAGTTAGCGCACAGAGCAACTGTACAGGTGATGTTTTCCTCTATCCCATTAGAGGAAGGGAGAGATACTGAGAGGACCAGGAAACTGCAGGAAGTTTTATCTTATTTATTTATTTATTTATTTATTTACTGTGAAGCAGTTGGCAGATGGCTACAGATGGGATCCAAAGGGAGGAAACGATTCTGTCCCAGGAACTGTCTGGGTTCATTGACAGGGCTTTAATCTAGGTTTGAAGGAGGAAGGGGTTATAATGAGCCTGTACACAACAAGGTGCAGGATGACACAACTAAGTTGGAGGGACAAGGGGCTAGCAGGAACCCTCAACCCACTGCATTTTATGAAGGCAACAGGGAGACTAAAGGTAAACATTTCAAAGGAATTAAGGAGTTGTCCACCAAGATGGCGACAAGGCCAGCTGCTAAACTGAACTGCCTCTACACCAATGCATGCAGCTTGGGAAATAAACAAGGACTTGGAAGTCACAGTACTACTGGAAAACCACAGCATAGTTGCTGTCACCAAAACCTAGTGGGATCATTCCCATGACTGGAAAGTGGCTATTGATGGCTCCAAGCTGTTCAGAAGGGGCCGACAAGGAAAGAAAGGAGGCATTGCCCTCTACATCATGGAAGGAATAGAGCATGAATCTGTGTGGTGAACTTGACACCTCTGAGAGACAGGATGCCATCCAGAGAGACCCAGATAGGCTTAAGCAATGGGACCATGAGAACCTCATGAGGTTCAATAAGTCCAAATGCAAGGTCTTGCCTGGATCATGGCAACTATTAGTAGAACCTGGGGAATATAAGGATAGAGCACAGTCCTGACAAAAAAGACCTGGGGGTATCTGTGGATGGTGAGCTGGACATGCGCCAGAAATGTGCCCCCTGCAGCCCAGAAAGCCAACCGTATTCTGGGCTGCAACAAAAGAAGCATGGCCAGCAGGTCAAGGGATGTAATCCTGCCCCTCTGCTCTGTGCTGGTACGATCTCTTCTGGAGTACTGCATCCAGATGTGCAGTCCTCAGTACAAGAGAGACATGGACCTGTTGGAGTGCAGCCAGAGAAGAGACACAAAAATGATCCAAAGGATGGAACACCTTCCCTATGAGGACAGGGAAGAGAGGGCAAGGTCACCTGATAGTAGCTTTTCAATATCCAAAGGGGGGGTATAGGAAGGGGACAGACTCTTTAGCAGGGTCTGTTGTGACAGGACAAGGGGAAATGGTTTCTGATACATCATGCTTTAAGGAGTCACCATCCAACAGATTGGTAGAGTTCTGCTGCCCAAAGCTAAAGCTAGGATACTGGAATCTGCAAAAATGGAATGTTTAGGTGCCTGACTCTATAAACTTTTAGTGGGACTGGGATTTTAGACTGCTTGCTTTGGCCATGAAGTAGATGGCAAGAAATGCTAAACCAATTATAGATTTCAAACAGGTGAAACCCTTCTGACTCCTTAATGGCAAATAAGCTATCAGTTCCTTCCCTACCTCATTTAACTAAGCTTCTTTCACATTATTTGAGAATATGTGTAAATGTTAAATGTAAAAAGAAAGGGATATCAACCGTGTTAGGTGGTTTGTGTGCTGGCCTTCCCCAAGATAACCAACTAGGGTTCCTTCTCCGTATTACATAGGACTTTTGGAATCAAGTAAATACTCAAATCAAATGTCTCTGAAGTGAATGAATTCAATTCCAGCAGGTATGAGTCTGCTAGTGGTAGCTAACACGGTAAGTAATAAGTATAGAGGGAGGTCATTGCTTCTGTTATGAGAAATAGCTGTGCCGTTCTGGGAGACATCAAAAATAATAATTCAACTGTGTAGCCCTCCTGGACCTTTTTGCAAGTCAATTACCTTTTAAGAGATTAGTTTGAAAAAGGTATGTGAAAAAGGGAACAGACCTCCTACTTTAAAATTATTTGTATGGCTCTTGTAAGTTGCTTATTTTCTTTATAGCCTCAGGTGGAAAGAAATTAAGTGAGCTTAAGGTGGGAATTATCCACATTTTTAAGCAAAAGCATAATCCTACCACACACTCACAGGGCTCAGGCTTTGAAGCCTGTGAAACATTCACATAGTAGGAAGCTTAGGCAAACTAGACAACCATGAAGAAAGAGAAGAGAGCTTAAAAACTCATGTTCTTATTGCATCATGGAAAAACTGACCATTCACCTCATTAAGGGGGAGTATTCTTACTGGAGATCCCCTACTGGGTTTATAAACTCGCCTTCTGCTTGAGCTTTAGTGCCTGAAAGAGCAGTGTTGTCCCTTGGGATAGATGTTGGCCTTAGTAGCAAGGTAAGGAAGGTGAATTATTGGGAGAGTACTTTTTTTCTTTAAATGTACATAAGTCTATCTACTTAAACAGATGTTTAAACAAGTTTAAACTTAAACAGCATATAAAATAAATACACGCAACTACAATTTTAGCTCGTTTACAAGAGCTAGGTGTGTGCAGAGGGATGGCTTGTAGTTAGGGCCTGGGACTGAGAATCGAACGAGAAAAGAAGAATTAAAAGTTCCTTCCTCAAACTCTTGTTCTATCCATGAGGGAAGTTAGGAATTTGTTTACAAGGATGCCCTGTAAGCATCCCAGCACAGGTACAGGATGCTGGTGTGACATTGCTGGTGGATCAAGCAAATGCTCAAATTCTAATAATTTACACAAGATAGCTGAAGGTGTGTTTTGGCTCTTGAAAGAACTGACTCTTAAAATTCATGTATATCAAATACCTCAACAAAATCATAACCTCAGCTGTGGCTTTCTTGCATACCTGCAATGTACTTACTAACAATGTAGTTAGCCTCAGTACCTACCTGTGAAAGTTGTTCTGTCCTGGTCTTTACATGCTATCCCTGGCCACTCTCTACCCCTCTTCACCCCTTAGTTTTTCCAAGTTTAATTCTTAATGAGAAATAAGATCAATCTGACAGCAGTGGTGTTCAAATAGTGGTGCTCATATGGTGCTGAGTGTGGAGGGAAGCACTCAAAACGTGTCCCACTTTTGCCTTTGACACCCAACAGCTCCTTATCGGTTTACAGAATAGTAACATGTAAAGCTTCCACATCTTTCTGGAGGCACTGTAATACTGGGATGAAGGGAGAAGTGGCTGGAACATGACGTTGATCACTCCAGCAACTCCAGGAAAAGCCGTTTACCAGACAAAACTCACATCACAGATGCATGTCTGAGCCTAGTAGGATCCTGTATAGCATAGCATAACATAACATAGCATAGCATAGTATAGCATACATTCTAAGCCAAACTGTTTCCAACCTAGTTTGAATCAACAGTACTAACTGCACAGAAGAGCTCTTCTTTGGTTTTGTACTTGAGTAAACACTGCAAGATCTGTCTCAAAATCCTAGATGCTACTGCAATAACAAAAGCATCATATAAATAAAGAGTAGCAGCAGTCTCAAGAGAGCAATCAAATCTTTCTGGTGCACAGAGACAAATTACATTAGACTCTGAAGGTGACAAATGTTAATACTGTTGGATGTTGGAAAATAAAAGCTGATGTTTTAGTGCCACAGTCCCTAACAATCCATCTTTTCAAAATGTTTCCAGACATATTCTATTTCATTAAGACTATCACATAATTACTCCTCTACCCTGGAACAAGGGCTTTAATCTAGATGTGATTACAGGAGTTTAATCATTTTCTGACTAAGGCTCGTATTTCTGCAATGTTTTCAAAGATAAAGCACCTGGTAGTTGTACGAGGCATTGCATGTTATACAATCATACAGGTGGTATATATTATTCCACATCTCTTATTTCTCTGTACATCCACATTTGCTCATTTAAAGGGCTCTGTACAACATATCATGCAGTCTAAAAAATTCACACACTCCTATTCAGAGCCGTTCTTTACCACAGTATTTCTAGACTAGTCATCTTCACCTCCCACCCAAGGCTTTCCTATCAAGAGGACTAGGTTGGTTTCAGCTGAAACAAAACAGAAGTATTACTTCAGTACTGCTACAGTAGCGCCGGGAACACAAACCCATGTTTGGCTCAGCTTCTCTTTATCTCTGTCCTTTGGCAGGTGAAGTGCACTATATTCTGTTGGATCAAGACAACCTGCAGTTTGTGGAAACATTTCATTTTGCTGTTATCCTGCATGCCAGATGTGTTAGTGAACACATATAGCTGCTTTAAGGGTTCTACGTCCAGCTATTTACAAGTATTTAGAACAAAAACATGAAATGCAAAGACCACAGAAGAATCTTCTGTATGCATGTTACAAGACTCTCTCTAGCACTAGAGAACTTTGTTTAACACTCAGTGTTTTGACAGCACACCCATCTCCACACCTTGCCTTACAATGAGTAGAACAAAGGTCAACCTGTTAGAGAACCTCAGAAACCTGTTTGGTTTCATAGCCTGTGTTGTGGTTTTCAAGAATGCTTCTTCTCCCACTCAATTATTCACTCATCCCAGGTTCTGCTGGCAAAGGTAAGGGTAAGTAAAGCCCACTTGAGTGAGTTCAAGCATGCCTGGAGGCTGAGTAAACAACGAAAGAAAGGATCTCAAAGATGGGGTTGCTATCTGGACTTGTGTATATAAAGGTATGTAAAAAGCATCTATGGAATACACGATGTATTATTAATATTCTTTCCCTTGAGTAATGCTTAGAAAGGAAAAGCACTGTGCAAGGGTGCTCTGAAATAAATGCCTCCTATTTTGTGGTGTCGGCCCACAAGATCAGAGGCAGATGTCAGTGGATGGCAGAAGACATCGCACCTTCCCACCAGTGTTCTGTTAGCATTATTGCTGTGTGACAGATGGAAGAAGGGGGGGCAGTCTGACAGAATGGCGTCTGACACTGAAGTGCACATGAAGCAAAAGTGTCACAGAACTCCTCCAGTGGAAAAAAAATCACACCTATTGACATATTGATGCTTGCTGAACATTTATGGCGACCAAACCATGGAAGAGGTTTTGTTCTCAATGATACAGAACAGTGACCCACTTCATTCTTCTAGTAGGTATTTTGTCTTTTGAACTATTATACAAAAGGAAAAAGGAAAGGTTGCATGAATTATATGAACTGAAATACACAGTACAAAAAATTTGGGAAGAAGCTGTGGAAGATATATAAATAGCTTGAGAGTGTCTCTAAAGGCTGTCTCTGCAATCTCCAATCTTTAAGTAACAATAAACTGCATGCATTAGATCTTTTCCAGCAGTATAAATCTCAATTCCAGATGTTGATCCTGTTAATATTACAAGCGAAAATGTCCTGTGATTCATAAAAATTTATGATTAAAAATGCTATGAGAAATCACCTGCCATTATGAACCACAATGAATATGTGTCCAAAGTTATTGCAAAAGACATTCTGTCTATTTTATTCCCAGAAAAAGGGAAAAATGCTCCCCGTGGTTCAAAAAAACGTATAAACTAAGCAAAGACAGTCCCCTCTACTGAGAGTAAGGAGAGACTCCAATGGAAAAGGGAATGTTGGGGAACAGAATGTGCATCCATCTTGGGAAGGGGTCAAAAGGGAGAAAGGACAGAATCAGACTGCTGCTGCTGCCCAGCAGCCAGAGGGGGTCCATGTGTACCAATATATGGTAGTGATCCCTGCAGTTATGCAGAGGAGGCTTTTGTCCCAGCAGACCCCTAACAGGACCCTACCATCACAAGCACAGTAGCTGCCCAAATGTGCATCAGTATGCTCAGAAGCCCAGTGCCAGAGAGATCACCTCTGCCACGCGGCTGCTATGGTTGCCTCATACTCCTCTGCCTACAGAGGACATGGGCCAAGCTCCTCCGTGTAGGCAAAGCCCTATATTCCAAACTCTGGAAGAAGTGAGGTGAGGAGTCCCACAGGGAGATGACCAAACATGGACAAGAGAGTCTCACCTTGGGATGACAGAATTGCTCACAACTCCTAGGGAAAGGCTGCAACCATCTCAGGAGACAATGAGGAAGGACTTAGTGCCATTTTAAGCTGAGACTCTCTCAATGGGAGCCATCAAGACATGGTGCCAGGCAAGCAAGCGGACAGTGAGAAAATGAGACAGAGTTGGATGAGTCCTGGGCACCTGGGGTCACTGGCTCCTGTTGCTCATGGGAAACCAGTCTGTGTGCTGCTACTTTGAAGTTCAAAAAGCAGCTGCACCCTTTTCTCTTTGTTCCAAGCCCAGCCCAGTGCAACTTTGCTCTTTCCCTTTTCGGTTGCAGCATGACCTAGTGAGACATGGATCCACCAAGCAGCAGATGCCTGCCAGGACCACCAAGGAACAGGAGGTCTCCCAATAAATGTGTCTCTCAAAATGTGCTCATGAATGTCTTTCTTTCCTGTGGAGGAGTATGATTACCTGCTCACTGCTTGTAGCTCCTAGCTGGGCCCAGGTGAGCAGCTCTGCTGGCACCGTTTAGAAGAGCAGATGACTAGGATGACCCTCCAGGTGCCTGAGAGCAGGGATGAGGGCTGGCCTTCCACATGAAGCCTTTAGAGGCAGTGAGGACTGTCCAGTTTGCTGGAGGCCTTTGCACAACATTTACACAATAGGTTTTGGGTGTGAGAGCAGAGTAAGTCCTTCAGGACAAGTGACAGAGAGAAATGAGCTTGAGGGTCAGCCATGGGACAGAGAAAGTGGAGGCACCCATGTCTGTTCTCCTGCCTGCAATAGAATGAGCAGTGACCCTGGGAATCGCAGACAGACACCTCTGTGAGCACCACTTCTCCTTCTTGCTGTGGGACAGAACATATTTTATCTCCTCCAGAACCCCTGCCTCTCCCTTTCAAGGATGATTACAGTTGTGCCACAGAGGTGACCTGAGGGCCCTGGAAGGGCGGCAGGATACCAGACCTGTGCTCTGGAGCTCATGTGGAGCTCCACCTGCCCAACTACATTCTGAGATGAGAAAAAGGTCAAGGAGGATATGAGCAGAATCCCTACATAAGCAGAAGATGGAGCAGTGAGGGCTGGCAGATAAGAATGGCGGCGAAGAGCTCTTGCAGGTCCCAATTTATTTCACCATGTGTGGAAATGCTTATTGTGGTCTTTACTTCCCTATACTGAACAAATCTAAATTAGTGTTATAAAATCAGTTAAATTACCTAGGTTAAGTCACCCTTGAGTGTGAAAGTAGTCACAGTCCAATTGCCCTACCTTTATTTCCTAGAATCACAGAATGGCTTGGGTTGGAAAGGAACCTGAATGTCCATCAAGTTCTAAACCCCCTGCCACAAGCAGGGCCACCAACTTCTGGATCTGGTACCTCACCAGGCTGCCCAGGGTTCCATCCAACCTGGTCTTGAACACCTCCAGGGATGGGGCATACACAACCTCTCTGGACAGCCTCTTCCAGCACCTAACCTCTCTCTCTGTAAAGAACTTCCCAGACATCCCATCTAAACCTTCCCTCCTTGACCTTAAAACCATTCCCTCTTGTCCTATCACTGTCTACTCAAGTAAAAAGTTGATTCCCCTCCTGTTTATAACCCCTTCTCAGATACTGAAAGGGTACAATGAGGTCTCCTCGCAGCCTTCTCTTCTCCAGGCTGAACAAGTCCAGCTCACTCAGCCTGTCTTCATGAGGGAGGTGCTCCAGCCCTCTGATCACCTCCGTGACCCTCCTCCAGACGCTGCCCAAAAGCTGCACATCTTTCCTGTATTGGGGCCCCAGAACTGGACACAGTACTCAAGATGAGGCCTCACAAGGGACGGGGAAGAGGAACAATCACCTTCCTGTCCCTGCTAGCCACCCCTCTTCTGATGGATCAGTTTTATATCCACAGGACCTCCAGGGTCTGCAGGGTACTCCTGAGTTCTCCCAGTCTCTATACATATCTGGGATTACTCTGATCCAAGTCAGTGAAAGAATGAATGCTAAGGTTTTTTTTTAAGATTTTTATTAAAGACTATTCATTAAGCTGTATCAGTCAGACTTACCTAATCTCACTACTGAGTTAAAAGGGCAGTCAATCCAAATGTACTAAAGAAGCATATTCTCTTCAGTGTAATCTGGTTCAAGACTTGTAAACTTTGCATGGACACAACTCATGCAAAGTCCTACTGAGACAAGACACGTCAAGTATGTTTTTAATGAAACCCGTGGCATCTGTGTTTCTAGAAACAGCAAGTTCAGCATATGTGAAAATAGAAATACAGCTTGCACAATTAAGTGTATGTATTCACTGAACAGCAGTTACATTAAACTCAACAAGTCAACTTCATACTTCATAGCTAAACTGTACACAGCTCAACGGCTTTGTTTACGGAAGCATTCAGTGGACAAACCTCTGAGTGGCACTCATGAGGCCTAATGATTACAGTACAAGGCATAAGTAAAACTGTGCTCCAGTTTTCACCATTATGGCTCAAAAAGACAAAGATCTTAGTGCTAGGTTCTATTTTTAAAACCATTTCACAGGAAAAGCATTTCACCACCAACAGCCTACATTGTCCAGTGTGACTAAAAAGAAGCAGAACATGACCAGTAGGCAATGTACACCACAAAACCCAGTTTAGTTTAATTTTTATTTTTAAACATGACTTTCTGAGCAGATTTAGTCAGAAGTTACATTCACACCCTCAACTCTATTACAGGTTCTTCTTGAATGCTTGTGCCTATTAAATAAAGATTATTTTAAAACAGAATTCCAGCATGAATCTCTCCTCTATCAAACATTTACAAGCACTGACCTGTGTTCTCACAGCATTTAAGGTGAGAGTTACAGTTCCAAATATTTATTGCATAGTTATCTGCTCTTTTCTTAGCAGATAATCCCTGGCACTTATTTCAATAATCCAACCATCACTTCACTTATATCCCACAACTTTCTTGCAACCGAGTCATCCATGGCTTTGGGCAGGAGTTCCTCCTCTTTGCAGTCCCCAAAATATTTCCCAGACACACCTTCAACATCAGGAGAAGAGGCCAAATAAATTGAAGTCTGAGCTCCTTCCAGAGGTGTTTTGAAGAAAGCCCATGACACCAAATTGAATAGGGGTTTTGCCAGTAACGGAATATTCACATATCTCCCTAAATTCGTTCTGACAATACCTGGATGAAGTGAATTGACAGTGACTCCTGTCCCTTCCAAACGACGGGCTAGCTCCCTTGCAAATAATATGTTAGCCAGTTTACTCCGGCTGTAACAAAAGCTTTTACTGTAACTCATTTCACTGTTCAAGTCTTCAAAGTTGATTTCTCCATACTTGTAAAGCTTTGAGGATACCACCACAATCCTGCTAGGAGCAGAATTTTTGAGGAGGCCCAGAAGAAGGTTGGTGAGCAAGAAGTGACCCAAGTGGTTTACACCAAACTGCATCTCAAAGCCATCCTCTGTCTTCATGTATGGACACTGGAATATCCCTGCATTATTTATCAGAACATCCAGCCTTGGCTCTTCCTTTAAATAGGAAAGAAAAAAATAATTTAGTTTTATAATCAGTTGTCATGCAAAACATACTACTATGTTTAATATTTTTCATTACACACTGTTAGAGGGAAATCACTTCCAGTTTTCTAAATGGTAACTTTGCAACAGTTTCTAAAGCATTACTGAAAAAAATAAAACCACCAATAAGCTAAATATTTAACTCCAGCATGCTTCCAGTACATCACTACAGGTTTGTATTTACTGTGAACATGTGCAGACAACACAATCACCTGTTACTCCAGGCTGGTAACTTATCTTTGTGATGCATTTGTTTCCCTCTAAGAAGTAACCTGTTTATTATACTTGAAAAAGCACATATATTTAATGCATGATAATAGTTTCTCACAAACCTCAGTCATGGGCAAGGGCTCTGCCATAAAAAAGTCATGCAGATAAAGAACAAACTGCATTAACTATTAAATATAGAACATCACCACTGAAGAGAATCTACTGAATTGTAGATCCCTCATCTCATTGTGGAGCTCATAAAATCACAGAATGAACAAGGTTGGAAAAGACCTACAAGATCATCCAGTCCAACCATCCACCTATCACCGACTGTTCTCACTAAACCATGACCCTCAACACAACATCTAAACGTTCCTTGAAGACCTCCAGGGTCAGTGACTCCACCACCTCCCCGGGCAGCCCATTCCAGCACCTGACCACTCTTTCAGAGAAGAATTATTTCCTAACATCCAGCCTGAATCTCCCCCTGGTACAACTTGAAGTCCTTCCTCGCATCCTATCACTAGTTACATGAGAGAAGAGGCTGACCCCCAGCTCTTTACAACCTCCCTTCAGGTAGTTATAAAGAGCAATAAGGACTCCCCTGAGCCTCTTCTCCAGAAGAGTTGTGAAAAGCTTTGCAAAACAACACTTTCATGGCTTTAATCACTGTCTTATTTTAAAATTATGACATTTTATTGTGCTGTTCGGTGCAAAGTATGGAGCTGAGCTCATGACAGAAGAGCTCATTACATTACTAATCTCAACACGTTTCATACAACAAGCTGAATCTAATTGGTATACTCAAGAACATATGTCTACAGGACTAAGGCTTGCAATTTTTATGATGTGCTCAGCACATGCTGTTTGATGGATTAGTATTCTGGTTCAAGTTCAGGAAACCTAATTAACAGAGAAAGTTGTACAGATAATTTAAACATATCTATAATTTACAGTACATCATGTATTCCATATACCAGTATCCACTCAAAAATTAAGAGCTTTCCAATTTACCCCAAACAAATTCTTTACAAAAATAGATTAGACTAAGCTGCCTACCTAAACTCTGAACTCAGCGCTTTCACACGACTGACACAAATGTGAAGGTATCACAGGAATTCATGCTTGCATGACTCAGAAGCAAATGCATTTACTCAACAGAAAAAGCAGAATGTGTTTTCTTTACTGCTAATTCTTTAAAAACAATGTGGAGGCAGCAGACAGACAAAGGTCACTTTGGGTCATGTTGATGATAAAAACAGAGAATCTCAAGATGAACTTGATACTGTTTATTTTTGACTGCCATTACCTGCAAAGATGCTTAGAGATCAAAATCCAAACTTGCTCTCGTCACTCAATTTAGTGATGCCAGCACCTGATCATGCACAAGAGGTACCTCAGCCTCTGATTTCTGCAGGACTGTTTCACATACTTCCCGAGGCATTACCAAAGAGCATCAAACTCAGTTCTCTTTACCCGAAGGCACATAATGGCTGTTACTGCTAAGCAAGGACAGAACTGAAGATCTGACCTACTGCACATCTTCTAACTAGCATTACTTTACATTAGAAAACACTGCTTTACAAACTTTTTGTCGCATCTGACCAGATAATTTATTTCACAAGAATTAACACCTCAAGAAATTCCACCTGTGATATATTCTGAGACTCCAACATTTACTAATCTCAAGTAATGTGAACAATGCTAAGTAGCTACTATGACCACACCCATCAAGAGATTACAAAACACTGCTCTGATGGACAATACTATTCCCTGCAGCTTCTGAGGTTCCTTTCATTTTCTCCATTCTTCCCTAGAGACTCCAAATATCTTAAGTCTTCCATTTTTTTTGCAACAAAGCTAAGGAGTGAAAGATGTAATCATCCATATTTTTGGAATAGAAAACTCTCACAAAGAAAGTTAGGCTGTGGGAATGCACTGTTTCTCCATCCTGAAAAATATTTAAATTATTTTCAAGCTATCCTGACAACTTCTTTTAGTATTCTTCATCTCAAAAATAAAATGCACAGAAAAAAAACAAACCAAAACAAAACACAACCATCCCCCAGACAACAACAAAAACAAAACAAAAAATGCAATATGGAATCACAAGTTCACAGGAGACAATTAGTATTAACCGGGGCATAACAGCTTCTTGAAATTCCTTCTCATTCGGTTGCTTTTGGGATTATTTAGAAAATGAAGGTTAAAATGCATGTCAGTATTTGCAGGGCTGCTTTCTCTTACACTGCCCATTTACCATTTACAACCACTTCTGTTGGCTTTGCCGATAAAGGGACAATAATAATTTTACATTTCTGGATATCATGTAGTAAATATAAAAACGTTAGGCAGTGTTTATTTTCTAGTGTTTTTGTATCGATTTGTATCCATACATATTTTCCTAGTACAGTGAAGCAATATTAGATAGACCTTATCATTGAATTCAAATGTAGGAAGATTACAAAGCTTCACCACAGAACTTGGCTTTTTCCAAGATTTAAGTTTACAAAAGATATTTGAAAGTCAATGCAACACAGTCTCTCTCAATTTTTATTTATCACAACAGAATCTGGACACCCTTCAAGTACTTAACAAGCAGTTCTCCAAGCTGTACAATTTACTAAGCCTGGTTTCCTATGGCTTTGCATCTCATGCACAGCCTGATGCTGTCAGATGAGTGTCTCAGCCAGTGCCTTTCATGGAGTGGAACACATCTAAAGGAGGCCCTCAGCTGAACTCCTATATATATGTTTCCATTGACAGAAAATGGTTTCAAACTAAGAAATGAGAGATTCAGACTGGATATAAGGAAGTTTTTTTACCATTAGCATGGTAAGGCACCGGTACAGGTTGCCCAGAGATGCAGTGGGTGCCCCATCCTTGGAGACACTCAAGGTCAGGCAGGATGGGGCTCTGAGCACCTGACAGAGCTGTACGTGTCCCTGTTTATTGCTGAGGAGTTGGACCAGATCATCTGACCTTCAAAGGTCTGTTCCAACTCAAATGATTCTATACGGAAGAGAATGTATTGGCTGTCCCTGATCTGCCTACGCTCAGGTTTTCAGGCCATCTGCAGAAATGTTATACACTCAAGACCGTCCATCTACTAAACTCAGGTACTGCTGAGCATGAGTCTGTGGAGGAGGCAGCAGCACGGACACTGCTGTGCGCGGCTCACACAGCGAGGACAAGGTCGAGCTGTCAGACCAACATAAAGCATCAAACACAGGTTGTTTTAGACCAAGAAAAAAACAACCCAGAAAATGACACCCAAACCACCCCATCCAGGCAGAAGGCCGCTGGGGCGGTAGGCCCGGCACACGCCGCGGGCGGGGCCGTACCTGGAGGACGCGGTGGCAGAAGGCGCGCACGGAGCGCAGCGAGGCCAGGTCCAGCTCGCGGACCACCAGCTCGCCTTCGCCCTCCGCCGCCTCCCGCTCGCCCAGCTCGGCTCGGATCTCTTGGGCCACCCGCTCGGCCCGCGCGCGGTCGCGGCACCCCATGATGACGCGGGCCCGCATCCGCAGCAGCTCGGTGGCCGCGGCCCGGCCCAGCCCGCTGTTGGCGCCGGTGATGATCACCGTCTTGCCCCGCATGGACACCCCGGCTCCGGGGCGGGCCGCGGCCCGCAGCCAGCGCCAGGCGGCGAGAATCAGCCCCCCGCCCAGCAGCGCCGCCGTCAGCGCCGCCGAGGCCATGGCAGCGAGCCGAGCCGCGCTCCGCCCCGCACAGCCCCGGGGCTGCGTGAGCACGGCCCGCCGCGCCGCCAAGCATTGTGGGGAGTGTAGGCAGGAGGGCTCGCTGCTGCACGGGGCGGCCGGGAAACGAATAGCGACGTCCCTAGGCGGGAGGTGCGGCGTTTCGCTCCGCGTAGGGCAGGGTTCTGGCCCGAGGTCCAAGCCTTTATAGCGTTCTCCCATCTAAAACTGGGCGCGGTAACTGCACGGTTCCCTGCCTTTCCCTTCCTGGCCCTTGCATACAGTTTGTCATACAATTTGTGCAACCCCCAGATCGTCTCCAGCCCCGATTTTTTATTTTCCATAATAATCAGGGAAGAACGACTGCATGCACAAGTACAGGTTGGGAGATGACATGCTGGAGAGGAGCTCTGAGGAGAGGGACATGGGTGTCCTGGTGGATGACAGGTTGGTCATGAGCCAGCAGTGTGCNCCTTCCAACCCCTACAATTCTGTGATTCTGTGAAAGCTCTGTATGTGTTTAGATAAGAATCCCCCTTAGTTTGAATGGCATTTCAGGGAAAGAGGTTATTCCCTTGTCTAATACTAGCAGGTTTCACACCAGGAACCAGAGAAACATCAAGATTGGAAAGACCAGTAAGACCATCTACAACAACCATCAATCCATGCCCATTACTGCTCTAGGCCAAGCCCTCAGAGTGATATCCACCTTTTTCTTGAACATCTCCAGCAGTGGTGGGTGACTTCACTACCTCCCCGAGCAGCCAGTTTCAGTGCCTCACCACTCTTTCTGAGACAAAAATTTTCCTAATATCCAATTAGAACCTCTCCTGGTGCAATCTGAGGCCATTCTTCCTCATAGACCAAGCTGAGCAGTGTGGTTGATACAGCAGAAGGAAGGAATGACCCTGACAAACTCAAAAGGTGGGCCCATATGAATCTAACGAGGCTCAGCAAAGCAAAGTGCAAGGTTTGTACTAGGGTTGAGGTAATCCCAGATGTGTATACAAACAGGGAGAAGAACTCCTTGAGAGAAGCCTTCCTGAGAATCACAGAATCACAGGGGTTGGAAGGGACCTCAAGAGATCATTGAGTCCAACCCCCTTGCTAAAGCAGGTACCCTACAATAGATTGCACAGGTAGGTGTCCAGACAGGTCTGGAAGATCTCCATAGGACACTCCACAACATCTCCTTGCAACCTGTTCCAACAGTGCTCTGTTACCTTTACTGTAAAGAAGTTCTTTCGCATGTTAGCACGGAAATTCCTGTGTTTTAGGCCATTGCTCCATGTCTTATTGCTTCACACTGCCAAGAAAAGCCTGGCCTCATCCATTTATCAGATCCCCTCTCTGTCTTCTTTTCCCCAGGCTGAACAGACCCAGGCCACTCAGCCTTTCCTCCTATGAGAGATGCTTCTTTATGGCCCTCTGCTGGACTCCTGGCAGATCTCTTTTGAACTGGGGAACCCAGAAGTTTTTACTGAGAGAGTGGTGAGGTGCTGGAACAGGTTTCACAGAGGGGATCTGGATTCCCAGTCCCTGGAGGTGTTTAAAGCCAGTTTGGATGGCACCCTGGGCAATCTGTTCTAGTACTTGATCTAATGGCTGGCAACCCTGCCTGTGGCAGGAATGGAATGGAACTTGATGATTCTTGAGGTCCCTTCCAACCCAAGCCATTCTATAGTTTTATGATCACAGAATCACAAAATCACAGAATTGTAGGGGTTGGAAGGGATCTCTAGAGATCATTGAGTCCAACCCACCTGCCAAAGCAGGCTCCCTACACCAGGTAATCCTGGATCCTATCACTGTTACCTGGGAGAAGAGGCCAACCCCCATCTCACCACAACTATAAGGTCTCCCCTGAGCCTCCTCTTCTTCAGACTAAAAAATCCCACTTCTCTCAGCTGCTCCCCATAAGACTTGTGCTTCATCAACTTTGTCACTCTTCTTTGGACACGTTCCATGTACAACAATCTGATCATTCTCCTTTGATGACCTCAGGAGCAGCTGTGTGTTCCTTTTTAGGCTCCTCGGCCTGTCATTGTTCCTCTGATCCTTGCTGGGTTTAATTTGATTAGATGTTAAGACAGACAACATAGCAGAGCCTTTCTGAGGCACTGAAGCAGATAGAAGGTGTCAATAAATTTAAGCTACTGGCTCCTAAAATTCAGTTGAAGTCTGAAGAAATCAAAGGCTGCTGTGGAAAAGTATGGCTTCAGAGCACTAATATTTGAAGTGCAGCCTTGCTGCTTTGTGGTAAGTGTTACAAAAGTGGTCAAAGAGCTTTGCCTTCTGCTGCAAATGTAAAATGGAACCTGTAATAACACACTTTTAGCTAGACTGTATTGTTACACTTAACTCATTTTCTATAGTCTCTGGAGCCTTATAAAGCTGTCAAATTTTGAGGCTGACCTGTCATATTAAAGGATAGATGACATTCACATCTTTAATACTCCTTGTTGAAGGCTGAATCTTATTTCTCACTTCCCTGCTTTGTTTTCTCAGGACCTGTTCATCTAAATCCAGAAAGCATCCAGACTTAGGTTTATAAAGATCCCATCTCACCTACATCATGAAGACATGCAGAATGTGCCCTCCTGTCCCCACCATACCAACTTAGCTTTGAATCTTCAACCCAATATTTTTTTTTTCAGCCATCATCTTCACTTCATTTACTCATATCTTACCTTCTCTAAATCCAGGCCATGCTGGACCTTCTCACAGGGAGACAACATTTCTGTGAAGGACACCAGAAATAAGCATTGTTGCTGAAGAAGCATAGAATCGTAGAATATCTCAAGTTGAAAGGGAACCCAACTCCTGGCTCCCGAATTTCAGGACTACCTGCAATTCAAACATTGCATCTGAGAGCATTGTCCAAATGCTCCTTGAACTCTGGAAGCTTGTGTCTGTGACCAATGACCTGGGGAGCCTATTCCATGCCCACCACCTTCTGGTGAAAAACCTTTTCCTAATCCCCAGCCTGATCCTCTGCTCTGTTCCTTGTGAGGGGCTGTAGGCCACCATGAGGCCTTCCCTCAGCCTCCTGGATAGCCCTCTATCGCTATGTATGTACAGACCAAGAAAAGATACAAGAACTGGAAGCTCCTAACGATGCCAGCATATTTGTGGAATCGTAGAATTATAGAATCATAAAACCACCAATGTTAGAAAAGACCTCCAAGGTCATCCAGTCCAACTGCACGCAGCCTTCACATCTGCAATGTTAACAATGCATGGATGTAAGATGACTGATCATGTTCTGCTTCAGTAAGGCAGGGTCAGTCTTTTTGAAGTTCACAGCCACGCATTTTGTAGTGAAGGTACATGTGCATTTTATACTTCACAGCTAAGGAATATTTTTTGGATGCCTTGGAGAGCTGATTCTGAGCTCTCATATGAAAACATCTGTTAATAACTTTCTTTTATTATCTCCATTTGGTGAGGTAACTCTATCCCATTCTGGCAATGACCAAGCCACAGTTATTCATTTCTTCCTCATCTTCTGGTTGAGCTATAGAAATCTGATATATTTTGGGCAAAAAGTCTTTAACACTTATGAAATTCCAAGCACACCAGAACTCTGCAGTACATTCCATCAATAAGGCAAGCTAGTGTGTGAACAGAAAACCTTTCCAGTGCTTTCTGTTCAAGTTTTGCACAGAATCATGGCTTTCATCTTTTGTTTCCAGAGATCTTTGTGGCTTGGATGAGAGCATTTAAAAGATGAGCTGCATTTTTGGGAGGTAAAGCACATTTAATACAATGAAGCTTTCTGCAATAGCAGGACAGTTCATCTGGACACAAGAGACTAAACTTTCTCAGAGGCTAATGTGAGATTCTGGAGTGAATTCCCTTAGGAACCGCAGATCACCACAAGCCTTCACTACTGTCTTTTACTCCCACTGCAAGGCACATTCTTTTGGTTTTGTCTCTTCTCGTGTAAATACACAGCAACATTAAAAATAAAACAGGACACTTGCTCCACTGGGGAGGGAAGGAGAACAAACACCACCTGACAGATGTTAACTGCGTCATTTGGAAGGCATTCAAAAACATGGATGACACTGAGATACGAGAACTTAGCACCAAAGAGGTAGATTAGACCTATGGTGTAATTTTACATGAATTCTTTTTGCAGCAGACACCTGTCCCCTGGAAACTCGTCTGAGTTTGCCAGATTCAGTTCATGCAGATCACAGAACAGATGTAAATGCTATTATGAATCTAACCAAGAAATAAATAGCTCTTTAGTCTTTGCCTAAGTTCATACTCATGGCATCTCTGACACATTAACTTTAAATCTGTTGGAACGTACGCGTTTTTGAGACCTCTACCTCATACCTCCAATTAGACTGAAAGCAGTTAATTGTGGTTCTGTCCTGGTTTCAGCTGGCACAGTTAGTTTTCTTCAGTGTCTGGTACGATATTATGTCACAGCTTTAGGAGAAAAACAATGCTGATAAAACATGGAAGTTTCTGGTTCTTGCTGAGCAGTGCTGTACAGACCCAAGGACATTTCAGTTTTTCAGCTTCTTGTACTGTCCTGCCAGTGAGGGGGCTTGAGGGTAACTGAACCAGAACAGGTGACCCAAACTAGCCAAAGGGATATTCCATATTATATGACATCATGTGAGAAACAAACAAAAAACCCCAAACACCCCATGAAACTGTAGGGAGTCAGTAGGGGAGGACTGCTGCTGCTGCTTACAGGTTGGATGGACATCAATGGTCTGTAGGGAAGAATTGCTTTGTGCATCACTTGTTTTGTATACATATTTATTATTACAATCGCTGTTATTTCTCTCTTCCTTTTCTGTTCAGGTAAATAGTTTTTTATCTCAACCCATGACTTCCACGTTTCCACCCCCCCCCCCCCCCCAGTTTTCTCCATCATCCCACTGAGGCAGTGGGGAAAATGAGCAGAGGGCGGTGTGGTGTTCAGCTGCTTGCTGTGTTAAACCACAACAGGTTCTAAGTACCTCAGGGAAGGAATAGATACAGAATTACTGATCACATAAATTCATTCTGGATAGGAAATTATAGTAAAGCCTGTACAGAGAAAAACAACAATGTTCATTAAAGCCAGCTTTATTGTAGTAGGATAACAATATAGAAAAATAAAGGGTTCTTGTAAACACAGTATCAAATATACTAACATTTCACTTGAAAGACAATCACCCAAGGAAGCTGAAAACTGTTGGTAAACTGAACCCACATTTAACAAGGTAATGACATGCAAGTAAATTGTACTTGTGGTAACTTCAGAAATGAACAGTAAGGGCTATATCTGCAGATTTTTTTTTCTTATAAATAACTCGTTAACAGTTTTTTAGAGAAAATATTACCGCTGTCTCTTAAAATATATCTTAAACTATAAAAACAGTACAAATCTTCTCTCAATATTGAAAACACAGTGCCATATCCAGAAGGGTAAACAAAAACAAACCCTAAACTGCTTAAGAGTGCTATTAAAATAACTCTATATTAAAATATTTCATATAAAGGTTGTTCTAGAAGTCAAATCTTTAAACAAAGTGCTTGTAGTACACAGATGTAGAGGTTTTCAGACCTAATAGTATATCATAGGCTGGCTGACTTAAGAACTTTATCCGTAATGGTACCACCTAGTCATGCAGATTTTTGGTATTTCTGAGCAACACCATAGGGAACATGTGCAGCTATGGTGCCTAATTTCTGTGCTCCTTCGATGTGAAACATCTGGTCATCAAAGAAAATGTGTGGACGTATTTTCACTAGGATTGGTCCTTTAGGAGCTCCTGCTAGGAAGAGTGCTTCATCAATCTCCAGACCCCAGCTACGAAGAGTTTTCAGTACTCGGGCTCCAGAACTTGCTGCACTTCTGGCTGTCACCAGGAAGGTCCTTATAGGACAATTTAATCGCTCATTTTTTGCATAGAACTTCTTCTGGAGTTTCCCTAGGTCTTCCAGAAAACCTTTCAAAGGTCCCTGAAAATGAAATATCAAAAGCAAAATAAATATTTGCTCATAGATCCTAAAATCGTTCCCGTGCTTTCTTCCAGATTACCACTTACATATAAAATTGCTTCCTTAATGCTTTGATGCTTAGAGCAATCTCTATGTGTAATATCCCTAAGTGGGTCTGCAAAGGCTTACAAGACTTCTTACAACATAAAGTTGTAACTGTAATACTTAATACTATGTTCTTTAAAAACACTGAACTTATTTTACAGTGATCCTCAAGGTGCAATCACTTATCTGTGCAAAATCTGTACAGCAGACCTAATTATACAGATGTCACCAAAGCCATTTCAGATGAATGACAACATGGTAATCACATACTGTTTAAAAGAAGTCAATTACATTTTGAGTTAACTTTCAATATATTGCTTTGTGCAGTACTTTCATAGATCAAGCTTTTACTCTTGTTAACAACTGTAGAGAGAGTATTTTAAGCTAATTTTAAAATATTTGTGGTCTTTGGACAAATTTCATAGTTCTACCAGAGCAGAACCATACATATTACCCTGTTTCCATAACCTGAATACTCCAGTATCTGAACTGAACATTACCTACACAACCTGAACAAAAAAAATTATAGGAATCAGTAGCAGTCTTTTATTTTTATAATGAATATAATTAGAATACAACTGTAAGCCACCGTCTCACATATGTAAGTTTTTTTCTCTGAAGTGACTCATCTGCTGAAAGGATCATCATGGTGGTGTCTCCAGTGTCAAACATGCTTTTTAAAGATAGCCCATAAAAAAAGAAATAAATAGGGCAGTGAAACAGTAATTCAGCTTTCACAATGAAGTGTACACAGAAAAAAGGAGAAATACAGCAGGAATGAGAATTAAACAAAATGTTTTGAAAAGTCATTGATTCAAAAAGTACAAACCTGTGCAAGAGGCTTATTTTCATTCAGCTGTTCGTGTTCAAAAAATTTATCTAATCCTTGCTCTTTGACAATTTGTTCTGATTCATCAGAAAACAGAACTGCATCCCCATCAAATGCCACTCTCAGCTGTGTATCCGAGTAAGCAACATCCTTGTTGGCAGTGAACATGGTAGCTGATGCAATGCCTGAAAGCAGATTGTTAAGACAAAATATTTGCTTTTCTTATTAATGTTTTTTGTTTCTAAAACGCAGAAGTTAGCTTTTATAACTGCTACCAAACAAATGACTCAATTCAAACTAGCTGTATGGGAACAAGCAGGGATGCATGGAAATTCACTTCCTGACGGATGGCAGCAGGGGAAGAGGCAGAAGGGTGTGACAGAGGTAGAAGCTGATTTAGTTAGCATTATCAGCAGACTAAAGGGTCCAAGAGGAAAAATACAAAGAAATAACCTCATTTTATTTGATTAGGCAACAATAAATAATAAGTTTTTGACATTCATAATAATGACTTTTATTTGGTGAAGCAGCACTACTTTCTGTGAAAGACAAACAGTTCCTAGACTGGTTTTTAACAAGCTCAACTGAGAGAGAACAAAGACAATTCCAACCTGCTTCTATAGCTTCTTGCACTTTCTCAGAGTCTGCTGACAGGTACAGGTTGGTAAGGTATGCAGTCAGGTAACCAACAGGACTTTTCCCACCCGTCATGCAGAAGCGTTCGATTGTTAAGCCTGAAATAAGAACAGTACAACAAGGTGTGACTCAATGCTACAAACCTGGAGAAGGAAGCTGTGAAAAATGACTCTAGCCTACAAGTGACAGTAAGCTTAAAAAAAGCAAACCTGTTCACTGCTATATCAGCAAATTACACAACTTAAACTGACTGCAATGTTTAATCAGTCCTTCCATTCTGAGAATTTAACATTAAATCTCTTTAAAGATACATTGAAGGTCCAGATGGACCTGGACAGGCTGGAGAAGTTGGCCCATGTGAACCTAATGAGGTCCAACAAAGCCAAGTGCAAGGTGTTGCACTTGAACCAGGGCAATCCAAGGTATTTATACAGGCTGGGGGAAGAACAAGAGAGTGGCCCTGCAGAGAAGGACTTTGAGGGTCCTGGTGGATGAGTCATGCACATGAGTCAGCGGTGCACACCTGCAGCTTAGAGAGCCAAGCATTAAAAAAGGGGTGGCCAGCAGGGAGAGGGAGGTAATTGTCCCCCTCTACTCAGCTCTTGTGAGGCCCCATCTGGAGTACTGCATCAGTACAAGAAAAATGCACAAGAAAAATGTGGAGCTCTTGGAACGGGTCCAGAGGAGGGCCACTAAAATGATCAGAGGTTTGGAGCACCTCTCCTATGAGGAAAGGTTGAGGGTACTGGGCTTGTTTAGCTTGGAGAAAGCTCCAGGGAGATCTCACTGTGGCCTTCCAGTACTTAAAGGGAACATATAAACAGGAGAGGAAGGACTGTTTACATGGGTGGATACTGATAGGACAAGGGGGAATGGTTTTAAACTGAGACAGGAGAGATTTAGGTTAGATGTCAGGAGGAAGTTTTTCACTCAGAGGGTGGTGATGCACTGGAACAGGTTGCCCAGAGAGGTGGTGGATGCCCCATCCCTAGAGGCACTCAAGGCAAGGCTGGATGTGGCTCTGGGCAGCCCTGTCTGGTGGCTGACAACTCTGCCCATGGCCGGGGTGTTGAAACTAGATCTTTGAGGTCCTTTTCAACCCAGGCCATTCTATGATTCTATGATTAAGGAACAGAATAACTGTTGGGAAAGGACATGTATACAGAGCACAAATACCAAAGAAAGAAATGAACTTACTCTCAGAAATTAAGATTCACACCTGATTAAGTCCGAAATTTGTACCAAATCCTGTTTAAACACTATCTCACTTTGACACACAAAAATAATTACCACCCCCAAAGGAATGGGTGTTAGTATCAAAGGAACTGTTTTCAATAAAGTCAGAGGGGAAAAAAATAAAATTATTTTATTATATAACCACAGGAAGTTCTATAAAGTAGTATTTATTTTACTTACCGTAGTGATTAATGCTGTTTATGAGTCTCACTCCCACTTGGGCATGGTTGTTAGTCATCAGAACAATGTCAAATCGTTCTTCATCATCAGGGTACAGTTCAAGAAGCCTGGCATTGACATGCTCCAGTGCCTGCGGGTAAGAAATGTGGAAGTCAACAGACACGTGGAATACTCCCTCCTTCTTCATCACTGTGACTTTAGTGATAGGACTGTCTTAAAGGAGAAATACCTGAAGGTTTAACTTGCTGAACTCGTTTTAATCCTTTCTGCTCTGTTGCTCCCAGCAAGTGTTTGCCTGAGCTCATTTTAAGGTAAGCAAGTTTCTTTTGCTGAAAGTTACAGAATTTAACTAGAATGGAAATCCTTTTTCTTGGGATGCTGTGATCATCCATAGTATACCAATCCTCCGTTGAACATTATCAGAATACATATTAATTCTATGTTTTATTTTTATATTTTTGGCTTGGATGCTGAACTTATATTTGTTCTAAACTCTCTCTGAATGTTTTGCTCTGTTCTGGATACCAAGTATTTTTTTTCCAAGAACACAAAAGTCTTTTTTCAGAAACATTCAAGTTTCCTGATCATATTGCTTAGTATATTTAATGAAACATTGCTGGAAAATAGTAGTATCCAGAAGCATTCTTGTCCACTCAAAGATTATTCTTGGGCAATCAAGGAAAAGGAAAAAGGGGGTTTCTATAGTTAACTGCTTCTTATGAACAAATTTGAATTTGAGTAACATATTTACACAGAGATTTCACTGGCACAGCTCAGGTGGTCAGGTGTCAAAGACTGTCAATAAGTAACAAGCACCAAATCATATCCTATCAAGCACGATTTGCTTGGAGACACCTTACTGAAACATTTACTGAACAGATTTTGATCTGAGATCACTTTCAATAGGCCAACACATCCAACATGCTATATACACAGTCTGGCACTCTTCTGTTTCCTTGACCTTCAGTCTACTTGTCTCTTCTCTCTGTATCCATCTTCTCTCGATACATATTTAGAATCTCATTCCTTTGGAGTAATACTTGCACTTTGCTCTAGATTTATACAGACCTCTGCTTTGACAGCTCAGCCCTTGAATGGAATTCCTTGGGACTACAGCAGTAAAGACAACAGTAAATCATCAGATGAATGTAAGATGGGTTGTTTCTCATTAAGGTGCTTTAAAAAGCCAGACCAATTGAATTTCCTGCTAATATTAGAGTATACCAAAAATTTCTTTAAGTGTTAGAAATCAAAGAGAAGCAGAGGCAGGGAATGCCATTTTTTGTCCAAGAGCCACTGCATTTCCCTGCCCAAGGAGAGCCCAAGGTATGGAAGCCCAAGGTAGATATGGGAACCCAAGGTATGGGTTCTTAAGTACTTCATGCATGAGATAGAATGCCTTTAAGCTAGTGCTGTAAAGATGACAGTGAATACAATATTATACAATCAAAAATAAACTATTTATATACACTTTCTTTATCTCAAATAGAAAGTTGCCATCCAATAAACTTACACTTCTGTAGCCTACTGATTCCTGTCACTACGCAATTTATGATTCTCACTGAAAGAATAGGTAAATAATTCGGATGCAAATAGAATAATGAAAGGGAATAGAAGTCAAGAGGCATTTAGCCTGGCATAGTTAACAGTTCTGATTTTCAAAGAGTGAATCAAATCTTGCTTATATTCAAAAAGAATTTGACACTGAGCCTTAAGAAATCCCTAGAAAACTGACTGCTGGCAGGGCTGCTCTTGGTATCTGCTACAGGTAGGAAATGATGCAGTAAATTCCCTAGCCAGTGTGGCCTCCCTAGTGTACACAAGAAAATTATTTTCTAACTATGCTTTTTGTTAAAAATACCTTTACTCAGTTTGTGCTTTTAGTGCCATTCACAGTTACCTGATGTACTTGTAATAGCATGGGTATTGACATCTACCATCTTTTCAGCTACGTATTTTCAAAAACTGATCAAATACACTGAAAATGTTTAATGTTCCTGAAACTAGAACTCAAGCAATAAAGATCTACTTTTAAAATCTAAATGAAAGCTTTTTTCTGTGGCAGAGCTTATCAAATGATTTTCCATGGATATAAAATGAATTCTGCAGACAGCAGTTTCTTCAGGTTAGTTCCACTAAAATCTGTGTTACTCAAAATCATACATATAATTACATGGGATTTTTTAACTTGCTTTCCATGCTGGAGGCTGTTTGCCTTGGCCATTTCTCTTATCTTGTTGCAACGAAGGCAAAATATTCCATTTCACCTCTGCTCAACTCTTGACCCCCAACTCGGGTTCTATTGCCTTTTCCGATCCTCACGAATTATTTCCAGGATGGGAAAGAATCTTAGATCACAGAATGGCTTAGGTTGGAAGGGACTTTAAAGCCCATTTAGTCCCAACCCCTGCCACGGGCTGGCTGCCAGATGCTGGATTAAGCTGCGCAGGACCCATCCAACCTCCAGGGATGAACACCTCCAGGGATGGGGCATCCACAGCTTCTCTGGGCAGCCTGTGCCAGGGTTCTGAATAAATAATTTTTTCCTGACTTCTAATCTAAATCTGTGAGTTTAAGACCATTACATCTTGCCCTATGTGGGCACTCCCTGATGGAGTCCCTCCCCATTTTCTTCTGTAGGCTCTACTTAGGTATTGGAAGGCCACTATAATGTCTCCCTGGATCCTTCTCCAACTGAACAAGCCCAGCTCCTGCAGCCTATCTATCCCAAGAGGGGATGAATTAAGTACAGCAGGTGGGGTTTCACGAGAAGAACGCAAGGAAAAATTAAGGCTGGCAAAAATAGTTCACTCCAGCATAACGTAGTGTTATTAATGCTAAGTCAACAATGTCTTTAATTACAGCAATCCTAATACAAATGGGGCTAAAAAGTGAAACTAGAATTAGGAACTAAGGGTTGTGTTTTTGTTTCTTCTTTCTTTTTAAGGGAGGAGGTTACAACAGTTTGTGGGCCTGTCTTAACCGTAAATAGCCTCACAAGGAAGGGCTCTGTGCCCGCTGCGAGCACAGCTGGGGCACAAGGGCAGGGTTATCTCCGCGCAAGGACGGCTCCCAGCTCCTCCTCTTCCCGAAATCCTCCCTCGCAGCATCCCCGGTGCCCCCAGCCGCGCACCTTGACGAAGTGAAAAGCCGGTCCGGGCTTCAGGGTGACGTTCTCATTCTCCTGCTGGTACTCCACGTACTTCTCTACCCCTTGCTCCTCGTAGATCCGCCGCTCCTCCACCAGGTCGAAGAGAGCTCGGGAGGAGACGGCCACAGTGATGGCATGCTGGGGCTTGGGCTGCAGGACGAGAGAAGGGTAGCAGCGGCACCCCCGGCAACCCGGGTACCCCCATCCCGCCCCCGCTCACCGGCCGCGGTCTCTTGGTGACCAGGTTATCGTAGAAGGCCTTGGCCGCTGCCCAGTCCCGCTCGGCTTCCTGCAGCCCGCTCTCCTCGACGCTGCCGGGCTGCGGTGCGTCCGGCCCGGAGCCGCTCATGGTGCCGGGGGACGGGGCGCGCTGGGCGGGCGTGGCCGGAGCGCAGCACCGGGAAGCGGCGAGGCCGCCCCGCCCCGCTCGGGCAGGGGAAGGCGGCGGAGCGGCGGCGGTGGCTTTCCCTTTCGCTCCGTCCAGCAGCACCCGCCCCTGTGACAGCGGGGACAAACCGCGTCCACGCCCTACTGGATGTTAGGCAACAGCCGCCGGCGCTGATCTTATCGACGGATGACATTTTATCTGCGGCACTTAGGAATTTACTATTGCCTTAACAGTTGCTGGGGTTAAAAAAAAAAAAAAAAGGGGAATACGGTAATAACGGTCAGGTTGGCCATGGAACAGCCTGGGGTCCTCTGTTCCACACAGCTCTTAGGAATGGTCACTTAAACGACCACTTCGCATTTGGTTTGTGCGTAGTGTGCTCAATGAACTGTCACTATGGCAGGTGGCTTGGTCCTAAAAAGCAGGATCCCACACAGGGACACTTACATAATAACATGGCCTACTTATCTCATGTGTACCACTCGCCACTCGGAAATGCTCCCGGCCTATCTGAGCCGCAGCATCGCTCCGTGCTGATGGGACAGAGCTGGCAGTGGGGAAGGAAGCAGTTCTGCTGCCGCTGTTGGAAAGTGGTGACTCCGTCATGTCTGTACTCAGCACAGTTCAGAGGACTTGGAACATTCTGAAGGGAGACCCTAACGTTGCTTCAGCCCCTTACTCTTGCATAATCTTCAGCAAATTAAGTGCTTTCTGCCTCTGTCTATCCCCAAAAGGCATAATTGTGTTTGCTGCTTTTGCCTGTTTTTTTGTTTTTTTTTGTTTTTTTTTTAAACATAGTTTACCAGTGCAAGGAGGCTTATGTGATTATACCATCTGTCCATCGTTCTCTAGTGATGCCCAGATCCAGATGAATTTGGCAGAAGGATAAAGATCTCAAAGGGATTTAAATCCTCAAAATGTTTAATGCCCATCAGCAGCAGCCTGCAGGAAAAGCCTGTACTGCAGTATATTAATCTACTTGTTCTTGTGCTACATAATAGTGAATGAATGCTGCCCAGCTGCCTGTCTTCTCTGGTTGTCCCATTGCCCATGGTCCCACCAAGCATGGGGAGTCTTGGAGCAGTAGGAGCTTTGTGGAAGGCAGGCCATGGGCAGAGCTGACTCTACTGGGGAAGGAGGGCTGGAAATAGGAGGTGCATGGGGAGTACCTGAGAGCAATTATTAGGATGTCAGCTAGGAAGAGATGGGTTGAGGTTATTGTAAACGGTTGTTGTCAAATTGCAACACGAAAGGCATAACACAAATCTGAATGAATCTGGATTTAGTGGCTCTGCTACTTAAAGGTGTAGTTTGCTGACTGGGAGGAGTGGCTGACTCACTGGAAGGTGTGCTGCCATTCAGCAGGAGCTGGACAGGCTGGAAGGTTGGGCAGAGAAGAACTAGATGAGCAAGAGCGAGTGTAGGGTCCCGCACCTGGGAAGGAACAGCCTCGTGTATCAGAACAGGTTAGAGGATAGCCTGCTGGAGAGGAGCTCTGCAGAGAAGGACCTGGGTGTCCTGGTGGGCAATGAGGTTGGCATGAGCCAGCAGTGTTCCCTTGATGCCAAGAAGGCCAATGGTATCCGCATCAAGAACATCATGGCCAGTAGGTTGAGGGAGGTGATCCTTCCCCTCTACTCTGTCCTCTGTCTGGATTCCATTCTGGATTCCTCACTTCAGAAAAGACAGGGATCTCCCAGAAAGGGTCCAGCAAAGTGCCACAAAGATTATTAAGGGTCTGTAGCATCTCCTGCACAAGGAAAGGCTGAGACATTTGGGGCTGTTCAGCCTGGAGAAGAGAAGGCTGAGAGAGGATCTAATAACTGTTTATGAATACCTGAAGTGTAGGCATCAAAAGGATGGGGCCAGACTCTTTTCAGTGCCATGAAGTGGCAGAACAAGAGACAACGGGCAGAAACTGGAACATGGGAATACAAACACAAGGAAGAAATACTTTACAGGGAGGAATACAGAGCACTGGAATTAGCTGCCCAGAGGGGGTGTGGAGTCTCTTTCTCTGGAGATCTTCAAGATTTGTCTGGACACTTTCTGTGCAACCCACTGTAGGGAGCCTCCTTTAGCATCTGGGTTGAACTGAATTATCTACAGAGGTCCCTTCCAATCCGTACGACTTTGTGATTCTTTTCTGAGTTTTGATCCTAAATGTTTCCCTGCAGTGTCTTTACTCAAAGCTGCTGCGTGACATACCACTGAGAAGCCCCTCTCCTTCCTGTAGTCAGATCAGGCAAATCCCTGCATGCCTGTCAGCATCCAGCATGGGGGAAAGCTGTAAAAGGGAGTTCAGCCATAGAACAGCTGCATCTGGTCCCTGCCACTTCAGCTGCCCAGCTCAGAGGCTTCAGCACCAGCCTGGGGAGGTGCTCTCTAGTACAATGCTACCCATGCACCTAGTCCTGGTTAAGTGCTGCAGGTGGTGAATTGCCTTTTGTTGAATGCTGCTATTTTTGTTCCTCCAACCCAAAGAAAAGAGTTATTGCTCAAGGACTGAAGACTCCTTTTAACCTTTGCAAGACATGAAAATGTAAAATACAGTAACTTGGTTCTGGGCCCAAGCAGTGCTGTTGGAAGTGCTGCTGTTGAAAGCAATGTGATGCTAACGTAAATATTTAACTCTCTGAACCCACGTGCTATCTCTACATAGCACTCATCTGTGTGAACATATGCACTGAACTGAGCTGTCTCTGTTCTGCACTCCACTGCTCGCTGCTGACATACCCTCCATTTCCTCCTTTGCTGAAGATTGTGAACTTCAGGCCCGACATGAAAGCCTTGCAGCTTCAGCACCTTATAAATGAAATCTTGACTTTCCAAATGTGGGATGTAACTGTCTTATCTACATCTAAAAAATGTGGTAATGCCCATGGAGTTCCAATAAATAGTTATGTCTTGCTTTTAACTGAATCTCCTGGGGAGTCTGAGAATAGGAATGGAGCCAAAATGGAATGACTGTGGTTTCTGAGCTGAATGCAAAAGGAAAATAATTTTTTGCTATCACCCATTAATTTGTAAAGTTGTAGGGCATTTGTATTAAAAAAAAAAAGAATGTGTGTAACTCTTTGAGGGCCTTTTTTTTTTTTTTTCTTTCTTTTTCAGTAATTGTGCAGCAGAATTAGGCAGTGTACATGCCCTGGGCTGTTGGAAGCAGCAGAATGGGAAAACAGTTCCCTTGCCTGAGCGACATAAATTTTTCCAATATTAAAAATAACCACTAAGTAAGGTTGGTATGTTTCTTCTGAGGAAGGAGCTCAAAGTGCATTATTAAAGGAAAAAAAAAAATACAAATACTTCTATCTGTGAAATATTTCCAAGCATTTAAAATACTGAGACCAGAAGTAAGGAGAAGTATCACAATGGAACGACTTTTTCCCCCCTTTACATTTCTAAGTCATACTTTGTATTGTGCATGATTATTTCACAGACATTCAGTCTCTGGGACCTGATTCAGTCAGGGCCACTTCAGGCTGTGCCTCCTCTGATCCTTTTATGTCTAATTGTGTACTAACACATTCATTTGCTACAGAAAGATAAGTTGGATAGTGATTGTCAGCTCATGTTCTGCTAAGGTTATCTTTTCTATCTCCACCACCTTTTGCATGACTCATTCCAGTGTGCATGGGACAGATTATGTGACACCCAAACCCGGCAGTACAGAGATTGATGGCTATCACGGAAGGAGACTGAAGCACTGCACACTTCAGTCATAAGGCAGAAATACATTTATTGATATGAAATATATATAATGTGGTAATTTGAACAATGGTGACAGCGACTTAAGATTTGAAACAGCTAGATATCTGTGGCCATTTGCTACACAGAGGGTGGGGGAGCATAATGAATCTAAGAGCAACTCTTAGCAAAGCTGGTATGGCTTAAAAACAATAAATCACTTACTGAGCATCTGTCAGCAAGGCGTCATCACGTCCCAGGTGAATACTCTGCACAGGTGCTAAGTAACCTTGAGAGGTGTCCCTACTCCAGTGGAGATTCTGGTGTGCAGCCAGCTGCTTGCAAGGAGAACTCTCAAAGGGGCTCTCAGACTGCTTGCTGTTTATGGGGTTAGATGATTTGACTCATCATCATACAACTTAGAATTGGATCTGTCTGTCGTCATGTGTCTGAGCACCCGGGGTGAAACTTTGATTGTTATCAGGCCCAAGGACAAGGTCTTTTGCACCTCGTGGTATGCACTATGCCTTGGGCATAACCATCGGTCTGAGTGTGGAGACATGGAGTGCACCTACACAACCATCCAGCCTGGCTGGGTGACAGCCCAGCACAAGTATAGAGGCTTGCTGTGTGGACGGGTAAGGCTCGCTGATCATCTCCTTCCTCTAAGAAATCCTGTTTAACTGTTGCAGTGTCAGTTTTGTTTCTCTTTTTTATTGAGCTTTTCTATTCCTTAATCTTGTCAGTCTGAAATCAGTAGCTGAGCTGCATCCTTAGCTTTCTGGACATTTCTTCTCAGGGACTACTACAAATTTTCCTAGAAAAGGATAACCCATATTGTATTTATACAACTGAACTGGCTTGCTAACTCTTCTGAGCTGAGCAACAAGTTGTGAGCTTACTTTCCCCAAGGAAGGCTCATCATGTAAGCAAACATTCAAAAAAGAAAAATCAAGGAGAATTCAGAAAAATGTTATCTTTACCTCAGTGTTAGCTAAAAATATGGTAAAATAGTGACTTAACTCCAGGACTGGATATTCCTGCCCCAGCTAGGAGTTTGCTACTGGAAGAATTAAGAAGGAATCAGTGACTTATCTTAGAACAATTGACAGGAGTCCAGCTTCAAATAATCCCTGCTGTCTCTCCAAAAAGAAGTGGAATAAGAAAAGAATGCAGTCTTGCTGGAAGTCCATGGTCAAAAAAAGCTCAGTAAATAAATAAATAAATAAATAAAACGTGCATAAGCTGTAATAAAATAATTATGTTAGTGCTTTTTCAGCTAACTTGGAAAAGAAATTAATAAAATCATACTTTGGTATTAAAAGCCAAAGCAAACAAAACATAAATACAACTACCACCACTGGAAACAACAACACCAGTAATGGATTTATATGGTCTGAATTTGTCTTTGCAGTACTGGAGTTATGCTGTGGGCACTTATTGCTGTGTTCCCAGATAAAACAGAATATTTGCAAAACAAAACAACTACAAATAGGACAGAAGGTGGGTAAATTACACATGCAGTTTCTTACTCTACAGAGTAGTAAATGCAGTGCCCCCTTACACACACACCCCCCAGTTTAAATTCTGATCTGTATGACAGAGATAATTCTTTAAATGATTTTTATTGTGCACCAATAAAGGCCTTTTTGTTGATAATAGAAACAAATAGAGGCTCCAACCAAACAAACAGCTCCACACAGGAACAAGCCTGAGCAGGACAGAGACCTACGTGCTGAAACCCTTTTGATTCATTTCTCTGCAACAGAAATTATACTATTGTAGGATTCACTCAGGTAACTAAGCATGCTATTTTATATTAAGTACCCAAAGATTTAGCTATATTAGATTTCATGAAGGTTTACGTATTTAATTAGGCTATAGTCTTTAATGAGGAAATCATACTGAAAAAGACTTGTAGGTCATATTTTCACATGCTTGTGCAAAAATGCCTTAGATAGAGCACTTAATCCCACTTGTTCTACACTGGTTATATTCAACAAAAATGAGAGGACAAGCAAGGCTATTAGAGGGCTTTCTCCACCCCATCTGATTAGAATGTGGTTTCATACTCATTTCCTGGTTGGAACAAGGTCTCAAACAAAGTTTGCACTCCAGTGTCAGTAAGAGAAGTAGTGCACAGTCCCTGGTGTGGTGACAGAGCGGTCGGTCCTGTGGGCTTTGGACAGAGGTAGCAGTGGAAAATCAGAACCGTTGAAACAGAAACACCTCAGTGCATTGTGGCAATGGCTGTCTTTCACACATATATTGGGAAAAACAGAACCACTGCTTTGCTAAAACAGAACATCTGCCTTTCCTCTTTACATACATAGAAAACTTTACTACTCTGTCCCCATGGTGTAACACACAAATAATGGGATCTACACAGCACACTGGGACAGGATTTTTGTGTGTATAGCCAGCCCTTCTGCTGCTGCCGTTGAGGACAAAGCCTTTTTGTGTGTTGCTTAAAAGCATCTGAAAAAAAATGCACTTCATAGGGATTCCTAGGCACCGAAAAATAGTGATGTAGTCAGAAGAAGCACAAACTTCTCCAAGGACGAGGCGTGGAATGGTGTGATTATACCTCTTAATAATAGATTCATAGAATCATAAGATCATTAGGGTTGGAAAAGACCACTAAGGTCATCCCATCCAACTGTCCACCTCCGACCAATATTGCCCACTAAGTCATCTCCTTCAGTGCAACATTTCCACATTTTTTGGACACCTTCATGGACAACGATGCCTCCACCTCCCTGGGCAGCCTATTTCAGTGCCCAGCCTCTCTTTCTTGAAAAGAAGTTTTTCCTAATACCCAACCTGAGAGGTGAACAGAAAGAGTGGTTTTGACTGCACATGGCAAATCTAGTTTCAAGAAGAGGATTACAAGTGATTAGGGCAGCACTAGGGGGAAAGAGGAGCCAGAATTATAAATATGGGAAGAGAGTTAGGACTTTTTCTAACCCATGGCTTCAGACCTGTCATCAACCTGCACACGATGTGCCTGTTACTTAAGTTACAGCGTGACTCCACTTTGCAAGAAATGTGTATCCCATTTCCAGTTTGGGTCCCCTCCCTCCTTTTGGCAAGTTAAACACTTGGGAGAAAATGAATGAGAACTAAAAGTGACGATAATGTGTTATTGTTTGTGTTATGCTAGTTACCAAGGACCTCAGAAAGCACTGGGGAGCTCCCGTGTTTGATCCTGTAGGAACACACAGGAAGGTGCTCTCTATTTGACGTCCATCCTCCCCTCTTCAGTCCTCTCAGCAGAAAGAGGATGACTTTTGCAGACCTCTCCCAGCTCAAGCATGAAGTGTGAGGCTTACACAACTGCCCAACTCCTCAATCCTTCCTGCAACCAGGCCGCTGCCTCAGGCCTTTACAAAGCAGTGCCTCAATCCTGCACTCAGCCCACACACAGCCCACTCCACACCCCTGGAGGTTTTCAAGGAAAGGATAGATGTGGCACTATGGAACATGATCTAGAGCGATCAATCATGGACTTGGGTTGATGGTTGGACTAGGTGATTGTAGGATTGTGTTGGAAAGGACCTGAAGGATCATCAAGTTCCAACCACAGGCAGGGTTGTGAGCCACTAGACAAAGTAGTAGATTGGATTGCCCAGGGCACCATCCAGCCTGGCCTTAAACACATTCAGGGGTGGTGCAATCTTACTGATCTTACTGGTCATTCCAACTTTAATTGTTCANCAAGTTAAACACTTGGGAGAAAATGAATGAGAACTAAAAGTGACGATAATGTGTTATTGTTTGTGTTATGCTAGTTACCAAGGACCTCAGAAAGCACTGGGGAGCTCCCGTGTTTGATCCTGTAGGAACACACAGGAAGGTGCTCTCTATTTGACGTCCATCCTCCCCTCTTCAGTCCTCTCAGCAGAAAGAGGATGACTTTTGCAGACCTCTCCCAGCTCAAGCATGAAGTGTGAGGCTTACACAACTGCCCAACTCCTCAATCCTTCCTGCAACCAGGCCGCTGCCTCAGGCCTTTACAAAGCAGTGCCTCAATCCTGCACTCAGCCCACACACAGCCCACTCCACACCCCTGGAGGTTTTCAAGGAAAGGATAGATGTGGCACTATGGAACATGATCTAGAGCGATCAATCATGGACTTGGGTTGATGGTTGGACTAGGTGATTGTAGGATTGTGTTGGAAAGGACCTGAAGGATCATCAAGTTCCAACCACAGGCAGGGTTGTGAGCCACTAGACAAAGTAGTAGATTGGATTGCCCAGGGCACCATCCAGCCTGGCCTTAAACACATTCAGGGGTGGTGCAATCTTACTGATCTTACTGGTCATTCCAACTTTAATTGTTCAGTGATTCTATGAAAACGAGGTTGCTGTGAGCACCCTCTGATGGAGGGGGCCAAGTGACATTGGTGAATTTGTGGGGCTGATCTACAGACAAGGCTGAGACCCATACTCAAACCGAAGCTCCTTGTGTTATGGCTTCTCCTTTTATTGTGTGACTTACAATGTTCTTCATACACGCACATCAGCTCACAGCACAGTACAGCACTATCCGTTAATCAGGGAAGGGAACACTCTAGCAGCCTGCTTTTAGTTCCCTCGAATGCTCCTTTCAAGTTGTATTATTTAAATTGAAGCTATGTTTGCATTTCTCTGTTTTCAATATATTTCTTGAGGATATGGAATACTAACATTAAGAACAGCAATGACTACAACAGTAATAACATGAAAGCAATGTTTCCAATAGGAGACTTCTACAATATGTAATTCCATCAGTGTCTGCATCACAAAGTCCAACAGAAAGAGAAAATTAAAGGGCTTTCAGTAGGCCTTGAATCATACAACTGGGTTATACAATCGCCCCTGACCTTAAACAAAACAAAAACACTTTGTACTGCTTTCATAGTAATTTCCTCTCAGTACAGAAATTTCCATGATAGTTGCAATTATTGTGGGCTTCCTCTGGTGAGAGAGAGGTATGTGGAGAAGATAGTTTATTCATTACTTGCACCCTGGAGATGATCTTCTATTTCATACAGAAAGATAAGAAAGCTAAATCATGTTTTAAACTTGGTGAATCGCTGTGGAATGGGATTGAATGGTAGTTCTGAAGAAACTCAGGCTGTGAGCTGTGAGCAGGCCTCTGGCAGTTCCCAATGGCTTGTTCCCTGGTGACAGTGTCTTCCACTGCCTGCATTTGGTTTTAATTAAATTGCATTGAGTGTTTTTTTGACCTACAGCCATGGCCTTTTGCTCTTCCCCGTATGCTCATGGGGGCTGAAAAGATTGTTGTAAATTGTGACTTGAAACTGTGGAGTCAGAAGGCTGAGCTGGTCCTGATAACACTGCCAGCAGCACTGCTGGGAAAGCCAGTCAAAAAATTTAGGCTAAAAATCTGGTGAAAAGAAGCAAAGAGTAAAAATTTCCTATTTCCTTGAATTCACATTATCTTTGAGTTTACCGATGTGTGTATTAAAACTAGCTTGATTTCTTTCTTTTCTTTTGTTTATCTCTTTTTTTATTTTTAAGTGGGAAAACCGTTAAAAAGGCTTACTCAGACTAATTTTCTCTACTTTCCAGACTCAAACGAATGTATAAGCTTATCATGACAGAGCTTTTCATTATGGTTCTCTTGGCCCTATGGCAGCATATCCTCATAGCCTTTATTTTGGTAAGGTGTTTTCCCCATTCACTCTAGTTGTCTTTCTTTGCATCCGTTCCAATTCCAATAACCCTCCCATGAACCAAAATAACCAAAGATTTTTTGTTGAGTTTACCAATATTTTACCAGGATTTTGTGGCATTACATTTCCTGGGGTACTGAACATATTATTTGGATTGCTGTAGATCATTAAGATCCTAATTCATAATGGTTCTCATCTCAAAAAGCTGTCAATAAGCAATTAACCAGGATTAAGGAATTTGAGCTGCTTTGAAGCCTTGACTTGTATGTCACTTGGTATGTACTCATTGCATATCACCAATTTTTTATAAATCATTATTTATCTTCTAACAGCTTTTGTTAATCAACGAGATGCCAGATTTTTTCTTTTTTTATGCACCTTTTTCTGCACTTCTTAATCTTTTATCATTACATTTCATTTCATTTCATTTTTCACCTGCTATCTTTCAACCTTAATGAACAAATGAAAGTGAACCAGATAGAGTTTACTGTCTTCTCAAAAACAGAGAAGACTAAGGTCATTAACAAAAATTAAATAGAATCAGATTAACGAGTGACTCAAGAGTAATTACCATCAGCCAGTGAGTTTCTCCAGGTCCCATTTAATTATTCCTTCTCTATCTTAATATTCTTACAATAATATAAGAAAAAGATTCATTTATAAATCGTTATGTCTTCAGTCAAATTACATAACCAAACCAAAACTTTTTATAAACCTCCAAGATTTGTTTTGAAGTACTTCCTCTGTAAAATCAGATATTAATGAAAAAAAAAATGTATTCTTGCATAAACTACCTTTGTTAAAACTATCTGACATTTTATTCAACATCTGTTTCCTTCCTTCTAGTTCTGACTCAAAATCCTTGGATGCTACTTGGATCTTCAGCTTGTTTACAGCTGACTCAATTAATAATTGTCTGATAAAAAGCATTTACACCAATCAGGTAAAAATAGCATTGCTTCTTAACCAGTCTGGAGATATGTGATGAAATCTGCTGTTTATCATATCCAGCAGTAATTAGCGCTTATCATTACTGGCAGTATTTGTTCTCCAGTCTATCCATTCATTTCTGCTGTAATGACACCAGTTTCTGGTGATATTTATATCTCTAATATCACAGATATTTGGATATGGTATTTCTCACTGCCTTTTCTAGTCAGTATTACGTTTTTCCTCCCTATGCATGAACCTCTTTCACATGACATCAAAAATGGTTAAAATTCTGCCCTTTATGCTGGGAGTCAGATATCTTACACAGAAGAATTTCACCCTTCCAGATATTGACTCCTCTGTCCAGAAATAGGCTCAAATGAGCGACAGCAGACTGCCAGTGACAAGGTTTGCATACAGCCCCCACAGAAAGGAAAACCTTAGCTCTTAGCAGACTGATTCAGAAATTGGAAGTGGCACAGGAAACGCTGGATTTGCTCTTTTGAATGGAAATTTGAAATGAAAAGTTGCATGATATCTAGAAGATTGATTTCTTCAGGTCCAGTAAGAATCATCTGAGATAGAAACCTCTCTATTAAGCTCCTCAGATCTCCAGTTAAGCTGAATTTCATCAAGTTATTCCTCTTCACCAGTCACAAACATCACAAAAGTACCATTGAGATTTGGGATGAAAACACTGTATTTTGTTGTAGTTTCTGTCACCATAACAGATTCCACATAGTGTAAAAGCACCAACCAAAAGGATTCTCTCTAGCAGATTTTTGTTTCTTTTATTTTATTCTTCTGTGGGTTTCAGCATGTTGGCGCAAGGTTTTTGGGAATGTGGGTGAGAATGGAATATGGTCACTGCAGATCTTAACTTTGTGAATTCTTGCTAACTCAAGTATATCTCTCCTGAGCACATGTAAACAGCTTTTCCAAAGTCTCACGACTTGGCAAATTTAAGTTGATTTTCAGAAATATGGCAAAAGTTACTTAAAAATATTAATGTGAGCCTAACATTGTATTATTCCCAAACCGCATTCTGAAAGGCAGATGAACAGATTTTGCTGAAATAACTTTTCTTAGTTGAGGCTGAATTTAGAATAGTAATAATAATAGTAAAATGTTGCAAAGACTTAAACTTTGGCACAGTGGAAAATATTAGTCAGCTTAAGTTATAGCTATTAATACACATTCTGCCAACACTGTATTCATTCCAAAATGGGAGAACTCTTTTCAGTTGAGTAAAAAGCTGTGAAATAACTGGTAGCCACATTCTTGGGTTTTATTTAGTGCCAAGAAAAAGACTCTAAAGTGCAAACCATGCACTGCATATGATTCTGATGAAAAGAAAAAGAAGGTAAGTAGGCAGATAAATTAAAGCACAAAAACATAGATAAAATGAGTCTTTCAAAGGATGTGGACATCAATTTCATAATATATCCCAGAAAAGTTACATTACATTGTGAAAATATAGGGAAACAACAGCCATAACATTTGGTGTACCAACCTAGGGAGGTGGTTGAGGCACCATCCCTAGCGCTGTTCAAGAAGCGTTTAGATGAGGTGCTAAGGGATTTAGTTTAGTAGCTTAGTGGGTAGGGATGGTGATGGGAGGATGGTTGGACTAGATGATCTTGTAGGTCCTTTCCAACCTAATGCATCTATGAATCTATGAACCATTCTGATACCATACAAAAAACAATGGGCTACAGCAGGTACTGTGACTGAAGCACCCACCCTGCACTGGGATAGCAGCCCCTCATCCTGCAATGCCACTGCAAGGAGCCTGGTATCAGGACCTCCAGTACACCTACCTCTAGCTTTTATAATGGTATGTAATGTAGTGGCTGATCTCAATTTTAAGGATGCGTAAGTAGATAAATAATGTGTTTGTGCTGAGTAAGAATACTTGACTCCACTCCTTCTCGGTACAGGTGAGAATGAGGTTCTTCCTTGCTCTCGCCTTTGGATTTTAGAGTATTAGTGCATGACCTTTTGAGGAATGGATGAAAAGGTAATCGAAGACCTGTTAAAATATGTGTTTTTCTTTTTTTACACAGCCAGACACTGCTGAAATAATAACTACATAATGCTTTTAGTTTCAGATTTCCTGTCTGTGGCTTTCTTATTATTTTAAGACTTAATTGGCTTTTTAATTTGTACATATTTTGAAATGTTGCAATGTAATTAAGGAGGGAAAATAAGCCAAAATATTAATATTGTATTGTGCAATAAATGTGACTTGTGATATGAATCAGGAAGATGAGGTGATTTATTATTGTTTTTCTAGAAGAAAAGTCTCAGAAAATACAAATAAATCTATGATGGAAGGTTAAAAAGTTTTCTGACATTCAGAAAGATGTTGCTGCTGGTGCTTATGAGAAGAGAGAAGAAACCAAAGCTTGATAAACCTTCCAATTAGTAAATGCTCTGGTAGCACATGATGTACTGTGTGAGCCATGCTGCTCTGCTTACACTGACAGGGTGGCAGTGCCCAAGGCAGGCAGTTTGGTTGTGCTCTGTTTTCTGATTTTTACATCCATTACCGCTGTTGGTCACAGTAGTATGCGTGTACTGTTATTTACCTAAAAAACCTTGCCTCTATTCATCTACTCTTGTTGGAATTAAGGCTTTGAGGGAGATTTCTGCATTCCAGTCTCTGGAAATACCTTTGCCTATGTGGCCTCAGTCATTTATAACATCATGGTCAATAGGGAGCAGGTTAATTAATTGTTAGTGATACCTTCATCATTTAGAGAAGAGCCTCAGGGTTTTTGGCGTATCTTCCCTCTCCTTGAGTGTCCAGTAACATCTATTCAGTATTTACTTCTGGAAAAATATTATAGAGATAACAAGGTGATTTTTGTGTGACTTTGTACCATATTTCTTTCTAATCTCCTGACAATGAAATACATCATCTGAGTTTTCCACTTCATCATAAACATTTTTTTCTAACAGGGTGTTCTCCTCCTCCATAACACCGAGATGATCAGAGTCCTGGCAGGGCAGTGGTCTGTACAAGTGCCGGCAGAGAAGCTCCCACCTGGCAGGAGTCTCAGTCTTCTGGTCTAATGGACGATGGTGGTGCCAGCACACGTGTCTTCTGGGAGATAGGAATGTGGATCTCATGCAGCAGCGGGACTTTTTTCCCCTTTACAACGGCCGAGCAGAGCAGCAGCAGTGCCATTGATTCGTGCTGTTGCTGACCTGCTGAACGCCAAGACAGATAAACTGTGGGATGTTCTTAGCAGCTCCTCCATGGGGTAGTAAGATAAACATGAGAAACAGAAGGAGATATTAAAGAGTAGATTATAATCCATTTTCAGGAAACAGCATTTTCTCCAGCAAGAGAGGCTGAACTTTATCAAAGGGGAAACTTCTCCAGGAGGACTTGCCAAAGTAAATACCTTTGATGCAAATGGTTTAAGCAAAGACATTCACCTTAATCTACTGCGTGGTGACCTGCTCTTCTGATACAAAGAATAATTATGGATGTTTTCAGAATTGCTGTGGTCTGCAAATCCTCCAAATCTGAGTTTTTAATGTTCCCATTTCACCACTCTGATCTTGGTCACCCACATTTCTTTTAATTTTAGCTTTGCCTAATGCCTTTAGATGTTGTTACTTGGAAGGACTTCACTACCTTTTGAAGGATAGATTAAAAAAAAAGCAAGGTTTTTTATTTTTTTTATTTTTTTTTTTTTTACCTTTACATTTTATTATTGTGCCTGTGCTAAAAGGAGTAACATCTAGTAAAGTGAACGACCCACAGATAACTTGCCCAAAGTGCAGAACACAATGGAGTGGAAAAGATGAGTATTTAGCTGTTGAAATCAGTATTTTCATGCAGATTGATGTTTGTACCAGTTTGCCATCCCGGACATTTTCAGTTTAGTTTATTTGTGTTACAGTAGTAGTGACAATGTAGTTAAATATAACCTCTGAAAACAGAATCTCTGCTTGTTTCATTTGTATTCTACTGTTCTTTCATTAAACATTTCTTCATCTTTGCAGAGCCAAATTCTTACAATAATAAATCAGAGACACCTAAGGTTCTTGCCAAGTCAAATATCTACAGTTTCTGGCAATTATGTAATTTCCAGATTTGCTACAATGACTCTTGCCGATAAGTCAATTGTCATAAAAAGAAATGTTCCAGACCAATCTTTATTAGGGTGTCCTTCACTGATCTGTGTAAAATAATCCCCCTCCAGCCCCACTTTCTTTTAGAAAAGAGAAACATAATTACAGCTTTTTCCCTTGCTATGAATGACTCTTCATCATAACAATTTATATCTGGAAAATGTCACAAGAAAATGTGAAAAAGGTAAGTTTAAACCAAAGAAATCAGGCACTGCTGTTATTAATAGAACAGCTCAAAAATGTTTCCCATGATGTGTTATAATGGCTCTGTCTTATAATAAAATTTAACAGTGATGTATTTCCCTTGTTCTCAAGTTGATTTTGTATTAGAAGTCCAGACAAAAGTAATTTGTAGCAAAGGTCCCTGATCCAATGTCTGTATATGGGAAAGACTCAAAGGACTTTGTACCCATTTAAAAGCTCTTTAAAATGATTAATGGCTAAATGCATTACAAATTATCAAGTATTTCACACTGACAAAACAGAACTTATTCTGAGTTTGGGCCAAATTTCCCTTCCTTTGTACTTAGGGTAAAATATCACACTAACAGTGATTGTGAGCACCCATTCAGAGTGGTGGTGAAGGAAGGGCAGATAAGAAAAAAAGTTCAACATTTTTTAACCTGTTTTTCTCTTTAATATAGGTATTTTATATTTAAAAGAGTGATTGCCATTCTCATTGTCACCTATCTTGCAAAGCATTCTCTGAATCTTTCATCATTTTGAAGGCAAACAAGGAAGAACAAAATGAAATCCCAGGACTTAACTGCAAGTTCCCAATTTCTGATCAGTCCTGGAACTGATTCTGGCACCAGCTCTGAAAAAGAAGCCTATCCTTTTCTGCACTTAAAAGGTAATGATTTATTTTCCATCTCTCCTTGTAGTTTCCTCTTGAGTTAGGAGGCAAAGCCAGGATATACAGAAGTGGCCTGTTGGGGCCAGTGGAGTTGGCCAATCTCATTGACCAATGTTCATTTGAAATAGAGACTTAAAATATTGTTGTTTTTGCATAAGTGGAAATGTTCACTACTAATACAAAGAAAAAAAACACACATACACAAAAAACAACAAAACAAAAAAACAACTAACCAACCAACCAACTAAGCCAACCATCAAACAAACAAGCTAAAAAATGCATAAAACCAAAAATCCATGTGTGTCAGTACGAGTCAAAGAAAGAAAACACTTAATACATTTGCATCCCTTATAACTGCCATGATTTTTCCTAGTGATAATTTGGACTCCTTGGTGCTGGTGATGTTCACCCTCAGCCAAGCAGAGATGTTGGCAGATGCCTCAGGCCCAAACACAGCAGTTCGTTCATTCATGCTGCAATGCTGGCATCCCTTGGAGGCATGCTAAGGCATCACTCACTTCACCTCCAACAAGCTGCCTCATCTATCAGCAGCTAGCACTCAGGAAGTTGGCAGTGTGCCTTTGAGGGATCTGCTGGCTGCCACCTCTGCTTGACCTGCCACTTAGGAACACCTCACACCCGGTCCAAAACCTGTTGACAGCTAAGAATATATCAAATTATAATAATTATTACATGTATTTAATGACTGTATGTTTACGCAGTTTTATTAGATCATATGCAGGGAGCTTCAGAGTGCTGCTAGTTCATGGGTGTCCAACCTTGAGGCTTGCCTGGGTTGCACTGAGTGAAGAGGAATTGTCTAGGGCCACATCTATGAAGGTCACTCTGAAAGTAATGCCTCCTAATTATTTCCATGGAAACTGCAACAGATACAAACAGCACAATAATACTATTTAATAGAGCAACTTCTCAACTACAAAACACATTTTAACATATCCACAACCATTAGCTGCGCATTTTCACCAACTATGAACAAGAGGCTGCATGCTGCATTCATAACAATCTGTACCAGCAGAGGTGACCCACTCTCACTGTCATCACTGCTGAAATGCACCACCTACCACCTCACTGTGCTCACATCCACTGTTTGGTCTCCATAAATGTTCAACAGACATCAATGAATGTCAATGACTGCAATTTTTCTTGCATGGAATAATTCAATTCCATGCCTTCACTTCATCAGCAGTTCCATATTAGACATCACTTTGTCAGACATTCCCTCTGCTGCCATCTGTCACATGACAACAAAATGTACCAAGGTGTTGGTGGGAAGGTTCAATTTCTATTACCATACCACCAACATCTGCCTCTGATATCAAGAGGTGATATAATAAGTTGAGAAGCATTACTTTCGGAGCAGCCCTCATAAAATATGATATAGTTAATGTATATGATTAACAAAACTTATTTTTAATTTATTTATTGTTTTAATTAAAACATAAAAAACAAGAGAGCAACAAAACCATACAGCTAGGGGAATATTTAACCTTGTTTCTGTGAAATTATCACGTCAGACTGGTTCTATAGCAGTGGGTACAATTTTCAGTGATGTCTCAAGGTGTTTGTCAGAGATTTTTATGAAATATTAATCTTCCTGTGCTTCATCATTGAAAATAGCTGTTCACAAATGTATGTACTGCCAAATCACGATGACATATTTCTCTCTGTTAAGAGAAGTCCTGTAAAAACCTGGTAAAGAGACGTGATCAGATTTTGGATTGCACCTCAAACCATTCAGTTTGAAAATATGCAGGTAATGTATTTGTGTCAACTGAAAATAGAGTTGAAAATAAACAGAAAAGCTGATGATTTTTTTGACAGTTTTGAAACCTATTCTCAAATTCCTTTATCAAGACAGAAGGTACGGCTGCATATATTTTTGCTGTTCACAGGGCCGTGTTCATCCAATGTATCACAATGCATCAACTTATTTGCCATTATTCCCTTCCCTTCCCTTCCCTTCCCTTCCCTTCCCTTATCCCTTCTTGCAAGAGGTTTGAAACACACAGTAAAAGCAAATAGAACTGAATTGTCTACCATCACAGAAACATTGTGGGGGCCATAACATGGAGGAGTCTAATTAATCATACACAGGACACAGACAACCTGTGAAATATCATGGAACAAAAAAATGGGCCTCTGTATGTCTGTTTATCCATTAAGGTATTATTTTCCAGTTTCTGTCTCTTTCTACAAAACACTGCTTTTTCCTCCATGCACATTGTGCCTTGATTCTGCACGTGTAACTCAGTTCTGAAGTTTGGCATGTTTCCAGTTGCCCTCATGACGTCTTTATGAAATTTGAAAACATTAGGATTGTGCATATTATCTTTTGAAGTGATGATATGATTCATTATCCTGGAACTCATTAGCTGTACAGGTCTGAGAACTGTGTATCTCAAACAAACTCAACTGTTCAGTGATTTGTCTAGGGGCAGTGTTAGGGTCAAAATTAAAACCACTGTCCTCCCTCTTCCATCTCTTCCCTTCCCTCTCTTTATTAGCATATTGTCTGTAATAAATAAATAAAAATGAATTTTGCTTCTAGGTATTTAAAGACTTAAGAAGAAGTCTCAACCAATAGAAAAATCCCAATACTCATTCAAGCAGGCTCTTTCAAAACTCATTAAACACTCATTCCAGCACTGATATTTTAGAGTGTGCATGAAATGGTAATGCTGTTCAGTTATTTCACAATACCAATACCAATGAAATATCACTGAATCACAGGATGAAAGGGACCAGTGGAGGCTCTCTGTTCCAACCGACTCCTCACAGTACCATCGAGCTTTACTGTCAGTCATAAATGAGGGCTCACCAGGCTTTCAGAGGGTGTGCCAATAAGGGCAGGGGTGGTTTTTCACTGCCTAACTTCTCACTCTCCAGCTCGTTCCACTTTTGTGGAGTCAGGAATGTACTTTGTGGTGCTTAACTTCCAGGTTGGTATCTGCTATATCATCCGGGCATCCTGGAAGTCTTTTCCAGCACAATTTCCTTTCTGTCTCCTTTGGCTAGGCCACTAGGTTGGGCGAGCAGCTCTGAGCTGAAAATAATGCTGTGAAAAGACCTCAGGCACCATTCCATGACTTCCAGGCTTGGTATGCTCCTGGGAGTGATGAAACAGCACCAAGCAAGTTTTGTCCTCACCATGCCAAGCCTGCTGTGGGGATTTTATGTGGCAGGTGTGGCCCCCATTATGTTCACTGTACTTTGGCAGAGAGGAGATTTCATGCTTGTGGATGTGGATTGTGTCATGTCATCTGGCCTCAGAGAAAAGGATAGTTTCCAAGTTGTTTTTTTTGTTTGTTTGTTTTGTTATACATAGATAAGACATAAGATCCCACTGGAAGCTACTCTGCTCTGCTGTAATGTGCTTAAGAAATAGAGGAGTATGCTTGACTGACAGGAAGGAGTACAGTACATATTCTCTCTTCAGCTTGTCCCGCTTTCAAATGCTGGAGCAAAGAAATTCAAGCATCCTTATCTGTGCACTGAGACCAGGGCAAGGACAGAGAGATCACAAAGAGACTAGGAGCAAGGACACAAAATTAGCAGAGTGAACGCAGCAAGTCTATTAGCATCTAATAATTCTGGCATTGTTTGGAATGGGGGATATTTAAGACCATTTCCTTGGTATTAGTGCATCTCCTATCACTATATTCAAGTATTAAAATATGGATTATAGCTAACATTAAAATTGCCCGCATGGGACCCAAGAGACCCTTTGCACTTTGGTGAGTTACAGGAATGCTTTCAGAGAAGTAGATGCATTGATGCAAATAAGGGAAATCTACTCTTAAATTTATAGCTAACATCGTAATGCAAGCTAGATCTGAGGGATTTCTTCTTTTTCCTTTTGCGTAAAACTATATATCTACAGTTATCCCAACAAGTAAAAACATTGGTTTTGCTGAACAGTTATCTTTTGAGTCTGTGGAACTGACATAAAGTATCTTAGCAAAAGCACTCTCTCAGTTGCAGCAGAGCCAATATCTTACAGCTGTGACTGTGCTAGGAGAGCTGCCATCAGAATGGTAGTAAAAAAGAAACAGGCAGGAAATAGATTTCACATTCTGGCCAAAAAAGCAGTATGGAAAAATGTTTATGTCCTGAATCAGGACAAAGGAGTCAGAACCTAAAAACATCATGGGCTGTAAATTCAGAAGATACGGTTTTGGTTCAGATCAGTGGTAACATTTTGTTTTGGTAATTTGGAATTTGTCTGTTTTTCATATATATTTTCTGATTTAAGTTGCTTAAATTTCTCTATAAAAAGTAGTCATGGGTCAAAGTATGAGCATTTCTGGAGACAAAGTCTCTTTTACTTCAGAAAACATTTGCAAATGTATTTCAATCCACTTCTTGAGACCAATGTTTCCCCTTGAAAAATGTTTTCTGAAGTAATCAATATGTTCTAATTTGAAAAGTAGAACAAGAATGTTCCTGACCACCTCACTGATGTATCCTTAATGACAACAATTTTCCTTGGTAAATGAGGCTTAGAGCAATTCATATGAATTAGAATCACGTATGTGGGTGCTGAAGAACTGGAAGTGATAGCTTTGTATGTTTCGGCAGTTTTATATGCACTGTCTTCATTTGGTGGAATTGATTATTATGTTTTATTTTCTGATAGAGTTGGGATTCTTTCTGCTGTATGTACAGATGTCAGTGAGCAGAACTACTCCCAGTCAGTGACTATTTTGTTTTAACTTTAGGTTTGAACTAGACAGCTAAGACAACTTAAATACTCAGAGTAGCAGTTCTGTGAGTTAGGGCAGGTTGAAAATAAAAATTGGAATGGAATTTTTGTGAAGTTGTGTTCCCTGCTTTTGTTTTATTTTACTTGCATTTGTGTAAGACTTGCAATATTTCAGAAAAACAGAATCATAGAATCTTTTGAGTTGAAAGGAACCCTTAACGGTCATCTAGCACAACTCCCCTGCAGTGAACAGGGACGCCTAGAAGTTGATCAGATGCTCAGTCCCATCCAGGCTGACCTTCAGTGTCTCCAGGACTGGGGCATCCACCACCTCTTTGTGCAACCTGTGCCAGTGCCTCACCATCCTAGTGGTAAAAAGCTTCTTCCTCGTGTCCAGCCAAAATCTCCCCTTTTTTAGATTGAAACTATTTCCCCTTGTTCTGCCACAACACCAGGGAGTTGGACCCTGCTGAAGAGTCTATCCCCTTCTTTCTTACAGCCCCTCTAAAAATATCTGAAGAGGTATTTTGGCAGAGCCTACTGATATGTACTCATTTTTTTCTCTGGAGGATGACATAGTCACTCACTACTACATGTGCAGAACACCCACAGATCTGCACACAAGACATCCTCTGTTGTTCACAGCAGAACCGACGTTGGCCGAACAAACTGCCAAACTGTAATTAATATAGGATAAATGATTAACAAATGTGATAAAAGCTGACTCTGGGCAGAACAAACTGCTCTTCTTTAGTTTTCTCCAGCAAAGAATGGTGGCTTCTTCTAGGAGTTGATTCAAAGCAGCAGCTTCCCACAGGGGCTCTTGGGCTGAGCCAACACATAGAATCATAGAATGACAGAATCATGGAATTAGAGAATCACAGGGGTTGGAAGGGACCTCTGGAGATCATCAAGTCCAGCTCTCCTAAATGAGGGGAATGACCATTCCTGCAGCAAAACCTTGATGTCCTGGTTCATGAGGCACCATGGCCTCATTCCAGCTTTGTGAGAGGAGGAGTTGGAGTTATGTTTCATTTGCGTGTGCAACAGGATTTCCTTCCAAAGGAAACAAATAGGTTTATAGGCAGGGGGGCTATCACAAATCATTCCAGTTTATTTGCTAATGGGAATAACGGGGGGACAAACTGCAGAGCCTATCTTCCCTGCTATATGGATTCTACTGGGATTGAGATTGTAAGGGACGCCATGGAGTGCCCTCATGCTATTGCAGGGCAGCTTCCTGCTTCTCAGGACACCTAACTCCATCCATCAGTGACAGAGGCATTGTAGGAAAAATAGCTACCTACTTCTGAAGTTAAGCTCTTCCATATCTCTCCCTCCAAAGCCTGAAAAACATAAGCCACAAACCAATTACTGTTTCTTTAACATCTGGAATGAAGTCCAAGTGCACCGAGCAATGTCTTGCCTCTTAATTTTTACAGTGCATATCCTTTAAAATATGTTGTCTCCTGAAAAGAAATTATGGAGTTTCCTGATGCTTCTTTAATATGAGATTTATTGATGACTATGTCAAAATAAACCTCTGTAGACTGTAGATATTAAAATCATGATGTGATCATCAGCACTGATCAAACTCTTCTGCCTGATCTGGAAATACCTCACCCTTTGTATCTACCTGTGTTTTACATACACACTAACAGAGTTTCTGGAGTATTATTTAGACAGCAATATTATTCAGCTTAATTTATCCCTATAATAATTTTCACTGTATTGCCCTTTGCTGCTGTGCTGTAAGAGCAAATGACTTTGCAAAAATGAAGCAAGATTCTTGAGGCCACTGTGAATTCTTATTCCAAATGTTATATTATATACCTACAGAAATTATACGTTAGTTAAAACATCTGCTAAAGTCATGTACAAACTGTTATTTAACAGCGTCTGCAAATGATCAGATACAGCCTCACAACCAGGTCACTCAGTCGCAGCAAATTACAAATGTGTTTCAAATAGGATAATGTGACCAGCTGAAAGATATATAGAAGTATTTTCTGAAGAGAAAAACATTAGAAACTTCTTGCCCATTACTAGATTTTGATTTTGAAAATATCCCTAGGATGAGACCAGGGTCCAAACCACAAAATACAGAGCTGGATTTTAAAATCCTTGAATTTGGGGGATCTGATTTGAAGTTTTAGTTCTGCTCATTATTGAAGGGGATCTCATTTGTGAAATTCAGAGCTGTGTCTGGTTTTGAATTGGAAATTAGAGCAAAGAATAGGGACATTTTCTTCCAAAGATCTTGGTTCAGGCCCTGCTTCTAATTGTTGTCCCAGCTGAGGAAGCACTGATGGCTAATGCACATCATTCAGGAACTCGGTACAAGTATACTTGCACAAATGTTTCACTTTACTCAATTGGAAACAAATGTAGTGCTTGCAGCCAGATCTGGTTCTGCCACAAATGAAAATGGTTCCCGCTCCACAGAACACGAAACCAAATATTTAAAGTTATCAGGTTATGGTTGCTACAAGCAGTTCCCACCAAACATCATGATAAAATAACCAAAAAGTCAGGAAGTTGTATGAGAAGTTGTTGTCATTGCTATTATTTTGTATTACTTTTTTATTTCTTTCCAATGGAAGTGAAGGTTACAGGATGCTGTATTTGTTTCTCTGACAGCAGTTGAATTTCTTAGAATCATAGGGTCATTAAAGTTGGAAAAGACTGCTAAGTTCACCTAGTCCAACTATCAACCCATCTCCACCATGCCCACTAACCACAACTCCAGGGACTAATTTCAGCCAAACATGACAATGGTATACCCGCTAAAGATACCAAGTTCCTATAGATTTATGGTAGGACCTGTTTGAGAGTCTCAGTGAATCAGAGAAGATTGCAATGTGATATCAAATATATGCCTTATGGGGAGAAACATGATTAATGGCAGACATCAGCCTGAGTTTATCCTTAATGAAGTAGTGGAGAATCCCACTCTGAAATCCAAAGCCATAGGAAACCATGTTTAATTAGTTTTGTTGCTTTGAAAACTACTGCTTTTTTCTTCTTCTTTTTTTTTTTTTTTTTTTTCAGATTTATGCAACTGTTGTGTTCTATTTTGAACCTTCTTCTTTGCACCTCTCGACTTTCACATGATGCTCTCACTGCAAACAACTTCTGAAGCAGTGAAATGATGTTCAACTGAAACCACCACTTCTTGGATTCACAGCAGATTAGAAGCTGACTGAGTAAAGAAGATAAATAGTAGCGAACAGACTCCTGAGAATCTCAACTTATACTTAAGAATGTTGCCTCTACTTGCTTAGTTAAATCATTAAAGAAGTTGATCAAAAATGAAATTAAAGGATTGATGTTAATGAATTTAAAGGATTGGTGTTTTTCAAGAACATCAGCTTTAATTCATTATCGGTTATGGGGAAGGAGATTTCAATCATGTGAATGGGGAAAGGTATTCAATATGGGAGAAGAACTCTAAGCATTGTGAGGCAAATAAGGCTGTCTTGCCTACTGGGAATATAACACAAAGAAAATACGAAGGCAGTGTATTTCAAGTAATTGCAAACATGATTTGTTTATGCCTTTGCAGAGGAGATTTTTCAATTTGAAAACTCCACTTCATGTCCTCAGAGAAGAAGGATGTATGACCTTTCATTTTCTGTAGTCCAGAAGCCTGTATCTGACAGTGACCAATGACTTCAAGGGAAATGATGGCTCATCTCTTCTTTCCTCAGGACACCCAGCATAGACCTATTTGAACATAGAAATAATGAGATAGGTTTGCACCCAGGATAGTGAAGTTTAAAACGTACTCAATCATATATATAATGTACTCAATCTTTGCAAAGGAGGACAGGAAGCAGTAATTTTTTAAAGGCCTTGGTGTTGGTCTGATGACTTTCCACACTGAGTCGGTGGGATTTATTTTACCATTTGGAACAGCAGTCACTGTAAGAATTATCTTTATTGTTGGTTTTTTTGTTTTTTTTTAATGCTTCACCTCATATATTCCGACGGTACTCATTGCTCACTTCTGAAACTTCATTAGGTTTTCAGGACTTGTTGCACACAATGCAGAGCATGCAATCTCCAATTAACTGCTTTTTAAAAAAATATATTTTAATTAGAGCTGAAAGTAGACATGACCTGAATAAAACTTTGAATCCTTCTTTGTACTTTGTTTTCTATATCTATGTTTAGCATCAAATCAGCAGATGGATCCAATCCTGGAAGGGGCCTATTTTTTGTTTCAGACATTCCTGAATCTCATGAAAACAGCCTCAGGATATTAATTTTAATATGTCTAAGCATTTGTCCAATTTGCCCTCAAACTTCAGTTACAAATCTAACCTACCTCTGGACATTAATGGCCTGTATATAATAAAAAATGGACTTTTATTATCAAACTGCATTGTTTTTGTCAATCATTTTGTCCTTTGTGTCCAAACGTAATGCTAATTCTGAGGTATTTTATGGTATCTCTTTTGTAATCCCCTAAAAACACTTTATAAAAATAACTTATGCCATATCTGTGAAATATGTAAATGATATCATATTCTTTGGGGACGTTTTAGTGTCCAAATACTTTTGGAACCCACAATATATAGCTTGTCTGCAGCACCTAAGAAAAAAATCCTGAAATTCATCCATCCTTCTTTTGTAACCAGAAAAAAAAATAAAAATGGTGTTTCACAATAGCTGAAATGCTACAATGATTTTTTTTGTGTGTGCGGGTTTCCAAGCTCCTGTGAATTCCCTAAAAAACACTTGGAAAGGAGGGGAGGTTTGAATTTAAATCAGTGACATTATAAATGCAGAATGCTCAGTGTAGGAAATAGAGTTATGGAATGGTGGCACATGATTAAAACACAAGAGACAGATTCATGTCATTCCTGGGGTCACTCTGAAAGTCCCAGAAACACTTTGTGGGTTGTCTTCCTGACTGATTTAGTGGCACCCCTGATTTTTGATTTCTTGGCTGCCTGATGGAGCTGTAGGTGCCCCTGTTCACTGCTGGGGAGTTGGACTAGATGGCCTTTAAACGTCTCTTCCAACTCAAATGATTCTACGAGTCTGTGATTGTAAAATCTTTGAGGACAAAACTTTCATTTATTAGAAATCACTTTATTATGCCTGATATTAGGGGTCTGATCTCATCTGGGTCTTGTTGGTGCAATTATAATGCAAATTTGAAATAACATCATAAGAGTACTGTGCTTCTGTTGCGCAGTGATTTTCCTGCTCACAGACATGTTGTCTAATTTCTTCTTAGAATTTTGAAGTACGTCTTTTCATCCGGACATAAAAATAGAGTAACTGAAATATAAGGTGATTTTGCATCTTCCTGTTTCTGGAAATGAGCTTCTGAACGGTTTCATGGGCAGTAGCAGTGAATGAACTCTTGGGCTCTTGGAGAACTCTTCGCGTACCATAGCGGGGAATGACCACTGGGTGGCTACACTGCCCTTCAGCATAGCGGAGACTTTCGGCCGCTCTGTGATCCCAGGATGTAGTTATTAAAATGAACAATGGAAGGATACATTCAGAAATCTGGAAGTATTCAAAAAACAGGCCTCACTGGTCTCTTATTTGAACACTGTGGCCCATTGGCCTGTACATTGAAAAGTTACAGTGCTGTTGGAAATCACAATCAAACAGCAGTTAATGTGCAGGGGGAGAAAGGGAAACACAGAGACGAGTTAGCAATAAAGCAAGCATATTCTGCACATTTATCTTGTTACTCTCCATGTCCTGGACACTGTCCAGTTCGAGAGGCTCTGCTGGATATCCTACTGGTTCAAAACTGCTTTGGATTTTGATTCCTTTTCCTGTGCTGGCGCTCTTCAAGGAGTTTCCTGCCATGGCATGAGCTCCTGGTAATCAATATCGAGTAGGGCTTTGGCCACCACCACCTGACGTCAGGCTGGATGGGGCTCTGAGCACCCTGACTGAGCTGTAGGTGTCCCTGTTCATTGCTGGGGATTTGGACTAACTGGCCTTTAAGGGTCCCTTCTAACTCAAATGATCCTATGATCAATTCAGCTCAGCCCTGCTGGGAAGATGGTGTTATATGGGAGGCTACATGTATGAAATCATCTGTGTAGCTTCACAACATTCTCATTCTCAGGGATGAAACCTTCCAAACCAAACTCATAACTGAAGATCAATTTAGTGATCTCCAAAGAGCTTTTGACACAAGGCAATCACTGGAACTACAGCAAGACAAATAATATTAAATGATGAACAGCACCAATGTGACTAATGGAGCAAGCAGCTCAGGTACAACATATCTGTGGCACTCTGAGCTGGGACAGCACATGTTATTTTTGTGTAATAATGATTGCTACTGACTGATGTGGACAGTCCCATTGGAAATGGTAGCAGAGGAGCTGAATAAGTTTCAGTGCTTATTCTGAGAAGTGGTGGTTCTAATGGGTTGTGACTGTTGCTCACTACTTTTTGGTAGCTCTTTTGGTGTTGCCATTGCTGTACAAGGGAGAGACATGATGTAACTAATCAGAAAATCGTAAATGAAGTTCGTATTTACAAAATGAGAGCTTTGCTGCAAATAGATAAATGTGTAGTATTTTGGAAATGTGAGGTGTTTAAAGCTTAAAAAGGAGACAGTAAAAAATAAACTGTCAGTCAGTGTGAATGTGTCAGTAACACTCCAGCATGAATGGATAGAAGGGATTAGAAAACACCCACCCATCACACTGCCATTTTATCTAGAGGATGTTGTGGCTGGCAGAAGTCAGGATGTTAGAGAGGAGAAAGAAAGGGATATGTTGGGAGAGGGAATGAAGTCAAGGAAGTAATTCTGGGTTTTGTGCGCAGTAGAATTCCTTGTCTCTCAATACAGGAGTTAAAGAAAGTTTCTCAGTCTAAACATAGCATTGGCTGATTGCTGTATGCTGTGTGCTGAAAGGTTTCTGCCCTGATGACCGTGTGAGTGGGAGGCAAACTCCCTGCAACCAGGCTCTACACTGCTGCACNCCCTGACTGAGCTGTAGGTGTCCCTGTTCATTGCTGGGGATTTGGACTAACTGGCCTTTAAGGGTCCCTTCTAACTCAAATGATCCTATGATCAATTCAGCTCAGCCCTGCTGGGAAGATGGTGTTATATGGGAGGCTACATGTATGAAATCATCTGTGTAGCTTCACAACATTCTCATTCTCAGGGATGAAACCTTCCAAACCAAACTCATAACTGAAGATCAATTTAGTGATCTCCAAAGAGCTTTTGACACAAGGCAATCACTGGAACTACAGCAAGACAAATAATATTAAATGATGAACAGCACCAATGTGACTAATGGAGCAAGCAGCTCAGGTACAACATATCTGTGGCACTCTGAGCTGGGACAGCACATGTTATTTTTGTGTAATAATGATTGCTACTGACTGATGTGGACAGTCCCATTGGAAATGGTAGCAGAGGAGCTGAATAAGTTTCAGTGCTTATTCTGAGAAGTGGTGGTTCTAATGGGTTGTGACTGTTGCTCACTACTTTTTGGTAGCTCTTTTGGTGTTGCCATTGCTGTACAAGGGAGAGACATGATGTAACTAATCAGAAAATCGTAAATGAAGTTCGTATTTACAAAATGAGAGCTTTGCTGCAAATAGATAAATGTGTAGTATTTTGGAAATGTGAGGTGTTTAAAGCTTAAAAAGGAGACAGTAAAAAATAAACTGTCAGTCAGTGTGAATGTGTCAGTAACACTCCAGCATGAATGGATAGAAGGGATTAGAAAACACCCACCCATCACACTGCCATTTTATCTAGAGGATGTTGTGGCTGGCAGAAGTCAGGATGTTAGAGAGGAGAAAGAAAGGGATATGTTGGGAGAGGGAATGAAGTCAAGGAAGTAATTCTGGGTTTTGTGCGCAGTAGAATTCCTTGTCTCTCAATACAGGAGTTAAAGAAAGTTTCTCAGTCTAAACATAGCATTGGCTGATTGCTGTATGCTGTGTGCTGAAAGGTTTCTGCCCTGATGACCGTGTGAGTGGGAGGCAAACTCCCTGCAACCAGGCTCTACACTGCTGCACATGTGTGATAGGATTTCCGGTTGCCCTGAGTAGTTTGTACCAAGAACTTGCGACAGGAAGAATTTGTTTTCCGTCACTGCAATCTCTGCAGTCTTGGCAATCTCTGACCATGGTTTTTAAAAGAGAAAGTTTACCCAAACATCTGACTTCATGATGTAAAGCTTTTGTTCAGATTCCATTCAGCAGTTCTGCATTTATCCGCCAATTCCCTGGTTTGTGGGAGAATATTAGTCTACAGGGCCAGACACAGCTGCAGTGTGCATAGTAGAGGAGTGCCCCAGTTATCTGTACAGCCTCTCCTTCACCATGTACAATGCACAGGTGGGAAGTGCTGGAGAACGAGTGAGTGGAGAAACAAGATTTAGCTTCTTGGATGCCTATGATTCTGATTCTGTCCCTTAGGAGAAAGTAAGAATGATCTCTGGGCAGGTAAATTAACTCAATAGCGCAAGTTACTATGTGTTGTATGTCTTATCCACTCCTCTAAAGGGCTTCAAGATACCTGGTGGAAATGTGCTACTTAAACACTGGGTGTTATTTTTAGAGTACTCTACTCTCCAGATAAGCCAGATGCAAATATTTACTCCTCTTTCTTTAATAAAAATTGGAGAAGACAGAATCAGAAACTTGGGCCATTTCTTGATCATCTTTGGACAGAGATCTGGGACAAGTAGCGCACTTTCTCCTTTGGAATAGCATCTTTTGAAGACAAAGGAAATACTATTCTTTGCTTAATTTATTTCCTCATGGATCTTCTTTGCCTCTGCATTGATTAAGAGTAGCGTTGTTGAAGAAAAGGTCAGCATTGTTGTTTTACTGGTGTTTCACTTTTGAACCTTTGAATCTCCCAGGTATAAACTGTGAGTAAGAACTGTGCCAGTATGATACAGCTGCTAACCATATGTGTTGAAGGAAGGAACATGTGATTGTGAGGAGAATGATGACATCTGAACTGATAAAACATTCATCCCAAGGTGAACGGGTGTATCTGTTATATATTTAGGCATTCTCTTTTACCAGCAGGCTTAGTGCAATTTAAAAGCATAAAGCCGTAAAGGGAGGAAAGATCACAAGGGTTTGTGAGGAAGAATGACAGAAATGGAGGAGAGGGCTTATCACAAACAACAGTGATGAAAACAGTGGGAGGCATACAGATGAAGTGGAACCACTTTAAGGTCCTCCTTCCTGCATATACATTACAGTAAAAATGGCTGTTTTCCAAGTACTTTTTATCACTGAGAATATCTGTTTTGCTATTGATTGCCTTTTAATCCTTTTAAAAATCTCTTTGTTATCATTTTGTTTTTCTGTCTCTCATTCTGTATCTCACTATCAGAGTCCAAAGCACCTCTAAAATTGGCACCAAGTTAGCGTGACAGTGACGTAGATCAGCACAGCATATCCTAACAGCTCAGCCTAAGATAATCCTGTGAGTTTGACATATCATATTCAGACTATTGTTAGATAAAATTATATCTTTACCATATGTAAAGAAAGAGTTCAGCTTAAAAGAAACTTACGCCTTTGATGCTCCTTCCCTCAGGGTGAAGCTTCTCCCGAAGTAGAAAGGAAGCAAGCTCTGTTTGGTTCTTTCCAATTATGCATCAGTGAGTGTAAACAGTGTGGAAATGCCTTTTTGAGGTTCCATAAAGCATGTACATTTGGTCTAAGGAAGGAAGAACATCAAAAGTTTCCACAAGAGGTGTTACTGATCAACTTTCTTTTCCATTTTCAGCTTTTCTTCTCTGACAATGACTTCTGCAGCAGCAGCAGCAGCAATGTTAAGTACGTTCTAGTTAGCTTCTGTTAAGTACAGCATGCCTAGCTGAATCAGTAGACAGAATGTTTTATCCCCTTAACTCCTAATTCTTTTCAGAATCTACCTAGATATTTGAAGTGTTAGAGAACTTTTGAGATTCCAGAAGCATTTTTTTTTTTCACTTGGCAGTGTTATTCAAGCATGGTGACAATTATGTGATTGTAGATTTTTTTGGTTTTATAATCAAGAATTTGTTACTACATGATTTAGAGGACCAGGGATGAAGAATTTGAAGAAAATACAGAAAAATAAGTAAGTAATTGATGTATGATGAGGGACTGTTAAGGCACAAGTTCAAGTACACAAACACGATATTTTAAAATCACAAATTGAAATAGGAGGTTAAGTCATTGGACTTTTTGTCCAGTGCTCAAAAAACACCATATCTAATAAAAAAAGTAATACAGTCAGTTTCTAGATCTGTTTCAGTACTTGTAGGAAAGCTGGAAAGTACTACACGCAGAAATGTCAAACACCATCTGGCTAGGTGGAATTCTTCAATGTGTAGTATAACACTAACGTATGACATAAACATGATCGTATCTATGTTTTGCAGTATCTTGTAGTGTTGCCACTTTGAGAAACCAGAATGTGTGATTGTGTCTGCTAATTCTAAAGAAGATTCTCTAGAATGGCTTATCTGAACAGTACATCTCCTGTATTCATGGGAACCTCACAGACAACTTGAAGAAATGGCTGATAATAGCTTTCTGGCTACAGAAAAGTATACTAATGGTCTGAATGAGGCTGGTGGGATCTAAAGTGTGACTCCACCATATGTGGCAGGGCTTGTGCCTGAAGGTTTACTATTTAATGACCAAGAAATTCAGGTTTGAGAGAAGAGTCAATACACTCTATGTATAATTCCTATATCAAAATGGAAATAGGTATTTGTATGCAACACCTAACACAATTACAGTTGGCTGGTGTTGTTCTCTTCAAGGCAGCAGGTTTAATACTTCCTTGATGCTTGCCATATGTATGGTCTGATGTCAATCATCAGCTGGAGTGCTATGTGTTTACAAGGCATAGTGAAACACATACATTCGAGTACCACATTAAAACTCAGATGGCTGCTGCTTACCCCCAGAATAGAAGATATAAGCTTTAAGAGGAACTCCATCAGGGTATGTTTATGCTCAAAAGCAGAGCTTTATATTGAGTTCTAGTGAAAGACTGAAACGATTTCAGAGTAATTAATGGGACTGATGTGATTGTTGACATGATCTCATCCATAACTAATGATGGTAGTTTGTACACACATGAGATGAACGTGGACTGGACATCCAGCAAGACAGAAACGGTATCTCGTTAATAAGTGAAATGAGGGACAAGTGGACAAGGGACAGTGTGGGAAGAAAAGTAATAAGCATAATAACTTCTCTGGATCAAAAAAGGCACATACTATAAAGTTCATATGATTTATATTTTCTTTCTTCTTTTAAAATAGTATTAAAATGTCATAGTTCAGTGACCTTATATTTATAATTTACAACACAAATACAGATGTTATTACATTTAACAGAAGACAATGTAAGATATCGATTGTATCACTCAGTCTAGCTCTACATATTTCAGTTCATTCATTTCATGCAGAAAACGGCTGAGGGAATCCTCTCCAGCAGTGACCAACATGCAGTGCTGCAAAGGGAAAAGAAATGCACCAAACCAAACAACACGAAATGACAACCCACTAACTGAACAGCAAAATGACAAAATAGACAGAACAACTCTTAAACTTGTTCATAAGGATGGAAAAGATATTTTCTGATTACTTCAGACAACAAGCTAAGATTTAAACATAGCCATTGTCTGAGCCCAGAGCTGCTAATAGTTCTTGCTTGCTGTAGCAGCCCATGCACTCCAAATTTCCTGAGAAAGGAGACTTACTAAATCTACCTCAAGAAGTGAACCATAAGCTCTTTATTTAGTGCCTATACTTTTACTCGTAGAAGCTGCCTTAAAATACACTGTAAGAGGATACTGCAGTCTTCCAGCTGATGAGGGTGCCACACTCTTCTCTTAACATCTACATTGTCTAATTATCCTCACACAGAAAATGCCTCCTCTTATTTTAGGGCTGATTTATCTAATTTGACCTTTCATCTCTCAGTACCCATGAGTGTTTTGACAGTGAGCTTATGTTGGCAGTTCTGCTCATCTCACCCATGCATTTCTATAGCTTGATGGCTTACCATATTCTGAAAACATTCACAAAGGTTCCAACTGACAGTGAGAGAAATAAAATGCAGCAGAAATGAAATGAAAGTGTTTGCTTTCAGCTGTCTGTGAGTGGGTAACCAAGCAAATGAAAAGCAAAAACTGGCTTTAACTGAGTGCTGTGCATGAGATTTTTAGTGTTGTGGTTGGGAGATCTCTTGGTAGACCTCTTCCTATGTGAAATGCAGTGAGTGTGAATAGATCCTGTAAATGCATTACTGCATTCTCAGCCCTGCCAGGACTCCACCAAGAAACAGTACATCTCCCTGGATCATGGCAGGTTTGGGTCCTTAAAGGACTTTGTTAGTCAAAACTTTACATGTGCAAATTTAAGCACTTATAGAAGTTGAGCTTTAGCTAATATTATTTAAATAGGGCTTGGAATGCAGGCAACCAAAATTAGTCTTTCTTTTTAACATACAATATGATGTGGTATAGCAGAACATTTAAGCCTTTAATCTTTTAAGTAGGAGTGGGGGAGAGAAATCAAATATTTGAAGTCAATAGGCAGCTGATAGCAGTATTATATTTATGTCAAGTATAGCAGTTAGTGGCAGAGAAGCTGTGATCTTCAACTGCAGGAGAGAGCTGTTTTGTTCATAAAGTTCAGACATTCACTTTGCAGAGCCAGAGTCAAATTTTCACTTTCCATAAGTTGCTTCTTCTTTGTCTTAGACATGAATTTTATGAAGCAGAATGAAGATCTGAGGTTCTTCATGATAATGGTAGTGAAGCACTGGCACAGGTTACCCAGAGACAATGATGGATGCCCCAGTCCTGGAGACATTCAAGGTCAGGCAGGATGGGCTCTGAGCACCTGATGGAGCCATAGGTGTCCCTGTTCAGTGCAGGGGAGTTGACCTTTAAGGGTCCCTTCCAGCTCAAAAGATTCTATGATTCTGTGATTCTATATTTAGTTTCAGACTTCTCTGTAGTAGTAATCTAATGGCAAGATGAAGAAAGTATCTGCAAAGTTTTGTCTGAATGGACTGAATTTTTATTTTAACCACAACAGATTACATTCTTGATTTTGCTAACACTTAGTGCATGTTCTTAATTTTGTGCAACCCTTTCATCCATGCAACCAGAAAAGTTTACTCTCATGTTAATATTTGAAGGACGAGGCATGTCAGAAGAGCAATGTGCATTTAAAAGGGAACAACAACACCAGAAGCTGTAGTATTTCACAATCTAAAGCCAGACAAATTCTCCTTCTGGGCAAATTGTAATTCCCACACTTTTCTCCAGAGGAGTTCTTGAAGTTTAACTACTGAAGTAACGAGGTAGCTACTTAAAATGTATGTTTTAAATGGTACAGAAAAATCATAGAATCATAGGATTATTAAGGTTGGAAAGACCATTAAGAACATCCAGTCTTGATGAACCCATGCCTGTGACTGCTCTGCACCATGTCCCTCAGTGACACATCCACCCTTTTCTTGAACACCTCCAGAGATGGTGACTCCACCAGTTCTGCATGCAGCCTGTTCTATTAACTCAATACTACTATTTCTGAGAAGAAATCTTAATATCCATCTGGAACCTCCCCAGGCACAACTTAAAGCAATTACCTCTTGTCTTACTGCTGGCAATCTGGGAAAAAAATAAATACTTGCATCTTTCTGCAGTAGAAGAACTCAGGACAATTTTGTTTTCATAGCACAATGATGGTAAACAAAGACATAGAACTTCCCAGATGTGCCTGGTGGGGCATACTTACCAGTGAGGAGGATGAAAATGGAGGAGAAAAAGATGGAAGAATTAGAAGAACCTCATTGCACTTTTGTTTGGTGTCATGAGAAGGGTCATTTCTGAAGCTGTTCATCACTGCTGGATTGCATCCAGCCTTGCTCTACCTACCAGACAGGAGAGGGAGTGACTTTGTGTAAGCAGATTTCTGCTGGTGCAACGTGATAACAGGTCATGATTGTGTAGGAGAGAACAAAACAAAACAAAACAAAACATGCAGTCCCCTTGCTACATCTTTGCAAGACTCATAGACATCAGTCAAGGTGTGAATCGACTCTAAACAAAACAAATGGATAGATATTGTCCTTCTTCCATAGCTAAAATCCCATTTGTTTAAATACCTGCCATTTGTTATTAAAGCTATGCCAAATAGAAGACTGCATTTAGTAAAAGATAAAAGTAATGCTTTTAATTAAAACAGATTCTTAGAATGTTTCATTTGATAAAGACGTCTGAAGATAACTTTGTTCCTTAGTGGGGCAGTCCTGTTGATATTGTATTAATCCGGTGGATTTGTCACTTTGAAAAAAAAAACTATAAAGTGTTTGATTACTCTTTTTATCTTTATTCCATTTTCCTTTGGCTTCATTTTAAAAAATAATTTCCTTATCTGTTCTGCAGCCTCTGCTCAGCCCTTGTCAGAGATGTGTTTCTTCTTTGACACTATCAGCATTAGTACATTTGCTGAAGTTGCACTATCTCTGTTGTCTAGAAAGTGGTTACTTTGCTGACTCTAGACTTAAAAAGGGGAAAAAAAGGTTGGCAAACTGCTCATTAAACAATGCATGGTATTTAATGAACAGTTCCCAACTACAAAGGGCGTAACAATGCGGGTGAATTACAAAACTCACGTTAAATCTGAATAACTTTCAGAAGTCTGGTTCTGCCTTCCTGACACAGTGGTTCCATCCTGGTGCCACTATCTCCCCCTACCAAGCAGTAGCAGATATCAGGCTTTGTGTGCTGATTGCTCAGAGGTAGATCAAGCAGTGATGATGAAACTGGTTATGGTCCAAGCGTAACTGTATTTCATTCACTGTCCTGGGCCAGAAGCGGTCAATCAACAAGCAGAACAAAAAATTATCTGTGTGTTTTCCGGAGAAAAAACTGATTCACAAGTGCTTTAAATAAGCAATCAAGGCAGAAACACAATCTAGCCATGGATGTCCCTGTTCTTTGCAGGGGAGTTGGACTGCATGATCTTTAAAGGTCCCTTCCAACTCTAAGGATTCTATGATTCTATGATTCTGAAGTCTTTACACACAGTTCTTTACCCTAACTCACTGTTCCTATGCCAAATTTGGCATGACCAAGAAACTAACTACCCCATGATTCATCTTATAAAACTGCTGCATACAAAGACAAGTGCAGTCCCCCTCCAGGGAGAAATTTGTAAGCCCATATTGGACTACCTTCCTGCATAACAGGATTAATGTGCATTTCTTTACAAAAGTCATGATGTCGTTTTAATCTTGAAGACCACAGATTCCACCCTAAGAATTGGTTAGAAGCCTTAAGGAGACAACAAAGTTTCAGTTAACACCAGGATCTGTATTACAGATCTGTGTGATTCTGGGAGGGATGAAATTCAGCCCTGAAATAACTTTCAAGTGTGTTTTTTTGTTTGTCAGTTGTTTAGAAAAAAAATCTGATATCTCTACAACAAAGCACATTGGTACTTCAAACTTCAAACTAAGAGCTGTGTAGTAAATGGAAAGTGTTTTTGTCCTGATTTGTTTCCTTCCACAGGATATGTAGTGCCACTCAAACCTTGCAGAACATGGTAATAATTATACAGTAGTTTTCTCATCCTGACTTTTGCTATTTCCTTTGTTACCAGATATTTCTCTTGTCCTCCACTTCTGCTTCTTTAGGGAGGACGTGAAAGATGGATAAGGAGCCCCTTCTACAATTAGATAAATTTTCCCTGCAGATCCAGAACGAAAAAGACTGAACTGAGTTCTTTTAACCCTCCAACTTATCATGGGTGTCAAAAATAAGATGATGTTGATATCGGTAAGAATAAGCTTCCTCTGTCAGAACAGGGGAAATAAATGTAGGTTAGAACAGGTTCAGAACACCATCTGGGAGAAAGGCATCAGGGCAACTGCATATTAAATTCCTTTTCATTTACATCTGTCAAACGAGATGAAGTTCACTGCCAGAAGAAGGCTTGAAAATAATTCTTCTAAGAGGACACTTTTTCTGTGTAGATAATCAGAAAGGATGAGAAAGACTCAAAGAGCAGTTTTTTACGTGTGCTTATGTCCATAAAAATGGGTGCAGGCTGTATGCCGAATAGCCCAGACATGAACCATCTGTAATTTGAAAATTACAGAGCTGTCCTAACACCCAGTTCTAGTGTAAATATACACTAATACATACTAACGTGCCATGTGGTGTCTGAAATAGAGATAGATTTTGTCTGCCTGCTTAGGGAATGGACAGAAAGAGGTCATCCTTCCCATAGAGGCATGTGCAGCATTATCACTAGGTCATAATGCATGTTAGCCAGCAAAAAGGAAATATTTCCAGGAAAGTAATAGATTTGTTTGTTCCTCTAGTTCGGTAGCCAGCTTTTCCTTTTGTTCCCATGATGATTAGTTCTCATAACATATGAGAAAAGCAATTCCCTTTGTCTAGAAATGTGAAATAACTGTATCATTAGAAGCTCAACACTTGACAACTTGCAAACTAGATATTAGCAATCTGAAACAAACAAAAAAATCAATGGCTATGTAAGCCATTATAACCAAACCCCATGGCCACTTTGAGCTTTTGTGTACTGTGGAGAGACAAAGGAATCTGTTTTATATATTTTTTAATTAAATGTTTTTCCTGACAACATTTTCAGAAAATTATTTGCAGTTTTTTTCTATCAGCTCTGAAGTTTTTTTTTTTCAATAGTTCTATACAGAACTGAGAAACATTTGCTTTGAAAACAAGATACTGAAGCGTTAGAGCTAAAGGCAAATCGATGTTTGGTGGTACGTTCATAAAACCGTCAAGTAATTTAGAGCCCATACACCAGAAGATATCCATGAGCCAGTTCATTATGCCTTTAATCACAACTGTGCAGAACTTTTCACTGGAATCTGGCTGCAGGAATGGTGTCAACAGCGATGCAAGAGCAAAAGGATGAGTTTAGAGCTCTCCTGCTGAGATGGGGTTACATGAACCTGACTCCACATAAGGTAGTGGGGACAGCAAAAGTATCTAATTTTCTGAGGAAGAAGAGAGAGCTGGCCAGCTGGCAGCTCCTGAGAACCACAGGGAGCGGGAAGAGAGCCAACTGGAGCAGATTGGCTGAAGGGCTGGGAGGTGCTTGGATGGAGAGCGTGGGAATGGGCAGATGGAAGGATTCAGAGGTAGATGGGAACGGTATTCCAGAGCTGTGGTAGATGTGACTAGGGAGCTTGCATCTGACATGATAAGATGTGTCAGGCATGCTAATGAAGGGATTTGAGGCAGAAAAGGATGGGAAGAAAGGAGAAGTTCACTTTTACATGAACGAATGGAAAAGCTAGAAATGGGAGATCACAGAGCCAGCAGAAAGAAGCAGCCAAGATTTGAACCTGGCATGTATTGGGAGGAATTGGTAGAATTCTGAATAACAAAAATAGAATAATTGACTTGATTTAATGACAGGGTTCACATCAGGAATATATATGTCAATTTTTATATGTATGCGTATGTTTTACTATCTAGCTGCAAACCCTTGCACACAGAAGTGGTAATCTCACAAGTTCTGCTTTAAATCATACTCTTTCAATTTAATGAAATGTGAAACTTGGTCTGTGCTATAATTAATGAAATTTTGGAGCAACTTAGCTAGGGCAATGTGGAGTTTTTAAGTGGCTAATTAAAAGCAAATTGCTTAAAACCCAGGATATTATAAAATAATATATTCTGAGAGAAAATGCAGGTAGTGTGTTACACTGGAGATAGGTGATCATGCTTTTCTCTTATGGCTTTGGCATGCATGAAAATCATAGATGGAGAACTAATTTTGATACTCTTCAGGCTTTACTGCTCAGTTTAGAAGTGGCTTCATAGCTGCTTTAAGGAGTTGTGTGGATAAAGCCAAACTAAAAAAATGGATATTGAAGGCACATATGTGAAGTGGTATGCTTTGATATCATAAAAAAGCCTTACATAAAACTAGGTCAGCTTTTATTAGGTAACTGAAGGTGGTTTCTTCTGTGTAAGCTATGCCTCCTCCAAAAGGAGTCACACTTGCCATTCAGTTACGCCTAAAACGGGAGAGCATAAGTCTCTAAATAGAGGTCTTCAAAGTCACTTAGTTTTCCCCATCAGCTGCATAAGAAATTTAAAAACCTCCTTCAGAACGTCCACCACATTAGGGATACAGTGGTGTAGATCAGACTTAATGTAGACACATGTTCACTGGGTCCTAGGTTGAAGGGGCTGCCATGAAAGGGTTGTTGGGCCATTCTATTCATAGGATCATGTGTTATCCACTGAGACAACCTGAAGTAGGGCTTTTCTCTTAGGTCTGGTACTTGTGAAATACTTGTTAAATCACTTCAGATATCATTAGATGGATGCCAAGGAAATTTAGGATGAATTCCAATGAAAGTAGCTTTCCAAAAGTCTGTACATTTTGGACACTCACAAGTATATCAATTAAGGAATCTCATGAGATATTTGCAGTGCCAGAAGATGTTGTTCTTTGCAATTCAGGCTGAAAATATTTTCTCAGGAGCGCAGTATATTTGAAATATCGTTTTTGGTAAGAGCAGAATCACATATCTCAGCTGCTGAATTATTCATGTTTGCAAAATATATAGTATTATCTTATACTGAATCTGCTGTTTGCATTCGCTGGGCTACACTGAACAGCTCCCCTCCTTTTTCTGATTTTGCACTATTTTTGCAAAGTATGCTGATATGACCTGAATGTGGTTTGATTGCTATATTTCACCATTAATCGTAGCTAGAAGTCCTCATTCCCTTCTCATGCTTTATGCAACATGAAGTCAAAACAGAATGAAAATGGAGTAAAATGCAAGGTCATGCCAGCAATCTGCAGCAGGACTGGGAAGTGAAACCAGACAACCTTGTGCTTTCATTGCAAGGCCTTTCTCCTCCTCCAGTCCTTTTTAGTAAAAATGCCTAACACCTTCAGGCAGGTTTCCATGCTCGGCCCATCTCTGGAGTTCAGAAAAGGGTGGGAAAATCTCACTTTGTCAGTGCGTGGGAGGGCTTTGACAGCTGCAAGGTGGAGCTGGGGCCCGTCTAACCAATTTGGCAGCCCTTGCTCTGCTCTGGCCTCTGGAGATGGTGACCTGGAATGCAAAGCCTCCTCCTTTGTGTGGTCTCGTGCCTCTACAAGCTTCATGAGCCTAATACTCGTCCTGCTAGAAGAGATAAATTAGTGAGATTATTCAGTTATATAAAAATCTTAATCAAGACCCATGAGCTCAGCACAATCCATAAATATTTCAGCATTATTTCTAGGAGTAGAGATGTAAAATAAATAAAATTAAAAATAATAAAAAAAGAAGAAACAATGAAGTGATGGAAAAAATACCTCCGTAAGGCCAATTACTATGGAACGAGTAAATATGTCTCAACTGGAACTTTGGAAAAGGAAAGTCTTGGCCGGGTTTCTACTGTGGCATTATCTCAGACTAAGAAATAGGGTGATGAATTTGTTGGGATACTCACTGGAGAAACTACTTGATTGCAATCTGGCCTGCTGCTAAAGGAAAATAAAATTGAGTTCTCATCAGGCAACAAGCCTGTATAAGTTAATAGGCTTTAATAATAGCACCTCATTACATTTTTATAAAACTGCCTGGGAAATGAATGCTGGAAATACAAAGGAAAGCTCTATGGAATCAGAGTTATAAAGCAAAGATAACACAGTCAATATTACGGCATTTCAAAATAATGCATGCGCTATACTGGATACCACACAGAATTCAGTGACTGGGATTAAGGCCAAATAAGCTTTTTTGAATGGATGTCCAAAGCAGATGGGAGACCTGACTCATGCTTTGGAGGAAAAAAGTGATTTATTCGACAAGGTGTTTGGGAAGCTCGATAGCAGTCAGAAAATTAGGGGGCACCAGCCTCAGTGGACGTTGATGTATAGGAACGATATTGTGGTCACATTCCCTAGCAAACAAAATTTTTACTTCTATATCCAAGACACACCACTTACTTCCCATGGATTTCTAATACCTCAGTGAAGTAACTGTTGACAAACATTTACATTTTTGAAAAATGATGAGCACTGTGTTTGTGAACCTGGAGGCATTTCGGTTCTCAACAACTGGCTATTAATCAACACAGTGGTAAAGAAGCTGCTACACTCAGTGGAGGTAAGAGCAACAGAGAGCATTTCTGAAAAGATGCAAGGCAAAGCAGGACGGACTACAGAAAGACAGTGTTTGCATCAGAGAAGTCATTCACACTGTCTATAGTAAGGATCAAATGTAGATGTTTTGTGTGAGAGCTCTGGCTTTTGAGACTGACTGGTGGAGGATGTTGCAGAATTTCCAAGTTGGACTGTAGTTAGGATATTTATTTAAATTCTTATTCTCTCCATTCACTATACACAGAGCCTGGGCAGATAGCTAAATTAAATGACTCAAATCAAGGAAAATTTAATTCCCTCTATTCCAGTGTGTTCAATCCCATGCAGCACTGATGTTTCTGAAAGCTGTGTGTGCTCAGTACTTCCCAGGAGGTGTTTAGTATATTGGAGGGAGATCTCCTCTGATCTTGTGTTTTCAGAACTAATGCTATATTTTAATTAGTAGATCAAATTTATCAGCTTGTCAGTGGCAGTGGCAGACTAGAGATGAGGCTTTCATGGTATACTCACTGACTCCTCAGGGATAGCAATATATCTTATCTCCATCTCATTTGAGGGATGTTCTTACATGAGTTTCATGTGTGGCTAATTCCTACCTGATGGAGAATGGCAATTTTGACTCTGAGGAAGGGTGTCCTAAGAAATGTGCTCAAACCAGAATGTGACACATTCCTTGGATGTGGGGCACCACTTCTCCCCTCCCACCAAGGAGACCAGAGAAACTTTTCAGAAGGCAAGGCTCACCACTCTAACTTCAGCAAAGTCTGAGTGTGATTTCTCACCAAATACTAAATAGTAGTATAGTTCAGATCTGAATCCAAACTTCTCATCTTACACCATTCCAACTAAGCTGGTTATGGACGACAACACTGTGCAGAAACCCCTTTGAACTTTAGAGGAATTTTGGTAGTGGATCTAAAACCTGAGTTCAGTAGAATGTAGCAAGGGCTTTCAGTCAAAAGGGAAACATGAAAGGAAATAATTCAGAATTATTTTTGTAATACATTGGAGCAAACAGTAAAGAAAAAGAGTTCAAGTTGTTTTTGACTTGCATTCTAATAGCAAAATAATCTAAAAATACAAATTAAAAGTATGAAACAGGCTTGTATGAGTACATTTGAAATACTATTTCTCAAAAGTTTTAACTGCAGAAAAAACTTTATAACACCACCTGCTGTTCTGCTGGTTTTGACCTGACCCCTTTCTCCTTTTCTTGTTATTATAAACAGTGAGCTCTTTAAGTGAGAGCTGTTTAAAGGATAGAGGGCTGTAAGTGTTCCTTCCTAGATCCCAGATGCAGTGGGAGACTGATGGGCTTTTTGATCTTTATTTTATGAGTGTCTGATAAATTGGCTCTGGCACCTGGCAACTGAAATTTCACTATCTGAAAACTAACCCTTATGTCAAACAATGTGGCCAGTCTGAGTTAAAGAGCTGCATGCATTTAAGTACAGGATGTTTTCCAACATTCAGTACAGTACGTGGTGAAGCCTCGCTTCACATATTATTATTAGACAGATCCTCAGCTGATGTAAATTGGCATAGTCCCATATGATTAAAGGAGCTGAACTGTTTTACATCAGCTGGCAACCTGGTCCAAAGTGTAACACACATACTTTTTGATTTAAAATAGCATTTTGTATGTGATTCTTCAAAGGTTAGTATGGTTCAACTTACTCAATATATTGCTCAGTGGCCTCTGTTTTTCGTTTCTAAAGCAAGCAAAAAAAAAAAAAAAAAAAGCGAGAAGAAGAAAAGTTTTAAGGTAAAACATTGTGGGTAACATGTTCTGGTTTGCTTGTTTGTTGGCTGCTTCAGATGGAAATGGAGCTATCTTGAGTTTGAAACACAGTTCTCATATGGTACACTGACTGATGATGACCAACATAGTATTGTTTGTGACCCAGGGGAAGATATCCTGCTTTCTACCTCATTTCTCGTTTGTTCTGGTAAACGATCACAAAACTGATGCCAACTGGTGTCAGAATTGAAAAGATAAGCATCAGATCTGATCGAGATACCGAAATTTCTGTCTTAATCCCAGCAGTCTGTATTTTTCTTATCCTTTTTTGTAACAAAGGTTTGTGGGGGGAAGTTACAAAAATGGCAGAGAGGCCTTATTATGAGCAACAGTGATGAAAAGAGTTGGAGGTATAGAAAGAAAATGGGAGCACTGAGAGGAAATAAGGCTAAGGCAGTAGCTTATGTGTTTAAACCAGAAAAAAAAACCCAAAAAAACCAGCAAGGTGCAGTTTTAAAGTTGGATATGGAGTTTATGGAACCATGTAAGCTCCATGGATGGTCACCTGGAGGTTATTCAAAGATCTCTGATGAGCCTGAGAGCAGAAGGGAGGTTATGAACTCCCCCTTAGCCGGGAGATTTTGAAAATGTATCAGCAAAGCTAGAGGGAACATTAAGTCTCAAGTTGAGCAAGAAATACCAAGTAATTGAATATTCTAATCCTAATTAGTACAGTGAACAATAAATGTCAATCATAGCAAACACAATGTTTTCCTTGATGCATTCTTGAAGAGACATGAAATGTGTAGTAACTCAACAGGAACACCAAATTAATTTTTTATTTGTCTCCTTATGCACTATCCTTTTCCTGTGACACATATCCTCATGGTGCCAGCATGGCTGAGTTTATATCCCAGCCATATTCACAGTCATCATCCTTTTGTGTTGACAAAGACACATGGAATTTTTCTTTTTCTCTAGAGGCAAAAATGCTGTCACCTACCACATGTGTCTGTGCATTGCTTACTACCAGGTTCCATCATCTACATCACCACTGCTGAAAGGACTGGGGCACTTTCTTGGGAAGGTCAGTAACATGTGGTACATAAAGTAAGGGTAGGTTAGAGGGCTTCATGGGAGAGATCCCACTGTAAGATGACATCCCACCCAGAGTGCTAATAAATTGGTTCCTCTTACAGGAAAGCTCATGCTGGCAAATTGTCTTTGAAAACAATGCTGTTTGCTTAGACAAGAGCATTTCCTATTTTCTTGCAGCAGAGACAGTGGGGCTTGTGAGGTGCTGGGTTAGGATTCCACATATCTGAGTTCTGGCACTAGCTGTGTCTCCAGGCCTTTGCGGGGGCATGGGGAAGCAGCCTTCCAATTGCTGTGCATCCCTTCTTCCCCCACAGCCTTGCATAAATTGAGACTGGAATGCAGAGGAGACTGTTAGTTGCTACTGAAGTACAAACAAAAATAATACATAATTCTTCTATAGAACATTTAAAGCAAACAGTCTGGGAACGGGAACAACCATGTTTTACTTCACTGAAAAATCACATAGGACAAAAGGAAATGCAGATGGTTTGACTGCACTGTCTTATGAGCTGTTGACTAGCTAATTAATCAAAGTTGTCAAATGATTTATTGATTAACAAATGTTTTGCAGTCAAGAACACATCACATTTCACAATGGAAAATTTAGCAATGGAAAAAGTCTGGTCTTTTAGTTCCTTCTTCAATCAAGAAAGAGAATAGTATGAGAACTGAGGACATTTCATGTATTAAATTATGTCAAACAATCTAATTGTGTGATAGTATTACTTAGGCAATTTTGATTGTTTTTTTTTTTCATGCAGCATTTTTATACGTGCTTTTTTCTTTTCATGTTATACCAATGCCAGTACACTCCCCATGTAAGAAGTCCTATAATATTTTCATGTACATATTGTCATAATTATTTAACATTCTCTATCATTCTGTTCATATCATGTAGTCTGGCAAAGATAAACATGTAAAGAGTTGATTTTACTGTAGGAGAAGAATGAAATAAGTAAAATATACTTAAAATTCTCTTGGAAGACTACCCTGTGATAAAGAAGACATGATACATTTTTTTTCTTTTTCTTTTTCCTTTCTATGAGCATGTACATCTCCATAAATTTTCTTATGCAGAATTTTTTTCTTCAAGGATAGTCAAATGTACGTATTTTAACTGTTATTCAGTGGACTCTGAGGTCTGTCTATACTTATATGTCCTGGGAGATTAAGTTTCTCTATCATAAGATAAATAGCAAGAGGCCTGTCTTGTATGGCCATAAATCTCACCTTTCTCCTTGGTGGAGGTCAGTGCTAGAGATATCTTTCTCCAGTCTGTTATAAGACTACCTGTTGTGGGGCAATTTTGCAAACTGCTGCACTCAAAAATTGTATCCTAAAGAAATGTCTTCCTGAATAGCAGGGGGATGGAGGGCTCAGCAGAGGACGATATGACAACCCTGTCATAAGAAGTTGTCCTAATAGTCCCCTAATATCAGAAATTAATAGAAAATCCAGAGTCCAGCTTCACAAATTTTCAACAACACTACAGTTACTTATTATTACATTGTACTCTATGGTACATTGCTGTATTATATTATGCTCCATTTTATTTATTACATTACATGTTATTATTTGTACAAGTAAATTTGACTCCAGGAGAGGGAAGGTGATGTGGATGTGATTCTTCATTACTTATTTCTGGCTGCAGGAGCAGCCCATTGGGACAACCTTTGGCTTCAAAATTAGACTGCCCTTGATGGTATTGATGGCAATGCTTAACACAAGTGCTGAATGAATCTTTGGCTCAGTAGGTGCTGAGGGAATTCAATCAGATCCCTTAAACACACCTGCACCGACAGCTCAATGTACTTAAAGGATGAGGTAATACCATTTCAGTGACAAGAAATCCTCAGATTCCTCCGCTGATAAGTCATTTCTGAGAATGCAGCTAATGATTTCCCAATGGGAAGAAATAAAATAGCATTCTTCCATTAACTGCAATATCTGGATATTCAATCCAGATAATTTTTTTCTAGTATAACTTTGAATTACCTCTCTCTCTGAGAGATGTGGGTCTATTCAGCCTTGAAAAAAGAAGACTCAGAGGGGAACTGATCCACGTCTATAAATATCTAAGGAGCGAGAGGCAAAGGGATGAGGCCAGACTCTTCTCAGCAGTGTGTGGTGACAGGATGAGAGGGAAATGGCCACAAACTGATGCATAGGAAGTTCTGCACAAATGTGTGTGGGAACTTCTTCACAGTGCAGTGATGGAGCACTGGCACAGGCTGCACAGAGAGGTGGTGGAGTCTCCTTCTCTGGAGATGAACTTCAAGACCCGCCTGGATGCCTATCTGTGCAACCAGGGCTAGGGAGCTGCTTTGGCAGGGGGTTGAACTCAATGATCTCTGGAGGTCCCTTCCAACCCCTACAATTCTGTGATTCTGTTAAAAAATTCTTAAGCTCCATTCTAATAAAAAAGTAAAGAATACATGAAAAATAAGAAAGGATGTCTTTATATTTAAACATTAGTTTAGTCTACTGAAAATAAAAGCCATTGAAAAGGATAGGTGTATTTTTAAAAATGTAATACAACCTTGTGCATATATGTGAC
>VXAB01005330.1:87726-157668 GCA_013399175.1 Odontophorus gujanensis
AGGTGGTGGAGTCTCCTTCTCAGGAGATGAACTTCAAGACCCGCCTGGATGCCTACCTGTGCAACCTGGGCTAGGGAGCTGCTTTGGCAGGGGGCTGAACTCGATGATCTCTGGAGGTCCCTTCCAACCCCTACAATTCTGTGATTCTGTTAAAAAATTCTTAAGCTCCATTCTAATAAAAAAGTAAAGAATACATGAAAAATAAGGAAGGATGTCTTTATATTTAAACATTAGTTTAGTCTACTGAAAATAAAAGCCATTGAAAAGGATAGGTGTATTTTTAAAAATGTAATACAACCTTGTGCATATATGTGACATCTTACACAGATAAAACTTCACATAAATTAATAGAAAGTAATTACTTGTATATCTAAAGAAAATGTAGCTTAATTAAGGAGCCTACTTTTCATGTTCGTTTTGGAACATGTATAGTGGTCTTTTAGATATCTGGAAAGTAAAAAGAATTTTTTGTACTGATTTTTAAGAGTTTTGCTTAATGACCAAATCTATTTGGATTTGCATTTCACTTTTCTTTGCATACAAAATTTCTGCTAACATCTGAAGCAGCTCTGTAACAGGTGTAGAATACCAAATGATTTTCTGAAGGTTAAAAGCCTACAGTCAGGAGAAGACAGAAAGCATTTCTCTCCCAAAAATCTTACTAAGCATCATATTGAAAGATATAAAGGGCCACTCTTGACTCTGCATCTGCTGTTCTCTGCCATGTGAGGCACCTATGGGGCTTTCCCCTGGGGGACATGCAAAGACTATAAAGTTCTCATGAATTGATTAACAGCCAGCAGGGAAAATATGAATCTGAACATGGCTTCAAAATTATCTCCTCTTTTATTCCCTATTTCCCAGAAGTCATTTGCTATATTGGTCAGTTTTGTTTAAATGTGTATTTTATTTGCATTACCCTATCCCCACCAGTCACTGCAGTTTCACTGCAAGAAAGATATTGAGGCCCTGAAGTGCATCCAGAGAAGGGCAACAAAGCTGTGAAGGGTATGGAAGACAAGTTTCATGGTCAGAAGCTGAGGGAATTGAGATTGTTCAGTCTAGAGAAAAGGAGATTGCAAAGGGTCTTCTCCAGTGATAAACATTACACCAAGAGTTTTCAGGATTTGATTCTGATGTTTCGTTCCTTTTTCATATATGCTACAAAAGAGATGTTTATTTGGCTCAGAAAAGTCTGCATAGAAATTGGAAACACACATAGCCAGCTCCCTTCACACTGGTGTGCATTTGGAGGATCTCATTTGGAGGCACGTGGCATTGGATTTTTGCAGTGCCTGGGATGTGTGAAGGGGAATAATCCTGGTTTCACTGGAGAACCTGGGGGGTATGGTCCAGAGCAGTCACTGGCATGGGCTGATGCATAGAGGAGATAACTGCAGTGGTCTTCCCAACTGTAATGATTTTGTGATGCTTTGATTCACACAGAGGGGCATGAGGGACTGGTCCAGCTGTCACAGTGTCAGCAGACATGCCTACCAGGACATTCAGTTGTTACTGGGCAGAGCAATATACATAAGCCATAGATCAGCTGAGCTTTTCCAGCTTCAGATGTCCTGTGCGGGTTTTTGGTTTCTCAAGGACCATCTCTCCTGTCTTTTCTGTGTTTTCTCAGCTTTCTTCACTTTCATGTTTGTTTGTTTTTGTTTCCTCTCTTTTCAGAGGAAGCTGAAGAAAATGCAGTGAGACTGTGGAGTTCCCCAACTGCTTCCCTTCCTTTCGTAGGTTTTGCACCATAAGGGGACATGTCATCCTCTGGTCCTCAGTTGACATTGGCAAAGCAGTGGCTTTGCAAATCTGGGTCGGGCAAGAGCCTGGTGAAGTCAAACCTTTGATCAGTTACGTGACACCGTAGGTGATGTGGCATCACAGAGTCAGGGACTGCACTTTTTAGTCAGAGGTTACCTTTAATCTCTAATTTGGCAAAACAAAACAAAACAAAGCAGAAATCCCCCTGAAGCGTTTCGTTTTTGACTTTAATGCCAGAGAGCTTAAGTGTGGCAGTTTGGTGATGTGCTATGCAAATGAAAGCCATGAAAAAACAAAGCTAGTTAAACACAAGTTTTTCTTTAGCACGTAATTACTCTTAGCTGTTTCCACGTGCCTCCTTGCAACCATGAAGCCCTGGTACATAACGATGAAAGACTAATTTCAGAGCTCACACATGCACTATTTTGTTAGCAGTGGAAGCACAAGCAGAACATCTGGGTGCCAAGTTCAAGCAAAGTGCAGGGTATTTTTTTTTTTTTTTCAGAATTCAATGCTGGTGTGTCCCATCATGTAACTATGATATATGATAAAAGGAAAAATCACAGCCAAACTCAACCTTGTTCAAAGCAAGGTGCTAGTGAAAGGATGGGATGGAAAATAAGTACTAATGGATTAATGTTCCATGATAAATGTTTTATTATAAGAGCTAGTGAGTGATTAGATAATTCTTGCTTCCAAAAGTAGGATTTAAATATTTCTGCTTGGCTTGTGACCAAAATAAATACATCACTTAACTATCTGGTTTATAGGAACATCTATATGAACAAAAAAGTAGGAGAATTGCCTTTCTTTTGCACAGTAGGAGTAATAAATAGCCAGATACAGCATTATGCTGCTTACTGTTTGGAGTTGTTGTGATACATTAAAAAAGGTCATTGCAAATGTTTAAGGTATAGCCAGAGTGCAAGCTCTGTGCAAGGCTGTGCAAGGTGCTCTGTGCAACCTCTGTGCAAGGTTCACTAATTCAGTTATTGAAAAGGTGGCACAGTGTAAGCTCAGATAAGAATTCTTACACTTTTAGGAAAATGGAGACATAAACACTGACAAATCTGAATAACCGGATTTGTAAAATCTCTACAAGATCTTCACCACAACTTATTTTTATTTCTGTAAGTACAGCAGTTCTTCTTACGGAAAGGATGTAATGATATTAAGTACAATCACTTGTAAAACTGTTCTTCAATTTATATCTTTATTCATTAATGTATCTCAAAGGACTTACAGGGGAAATGCATGTTACTCCTTTTTCTTTTGAATGTCTCAGAAACTGAGGTATTCAGGAGAATACAGCTCATTCAGCACCATACAACAAACTTGTGTCAGGCAAGTGAAAAAAAAGCTAGATATCTCAGGTCCAAATTCAATACTGTGTTTATAGGATCATGATAGTAGTGATTGCATGGGTTATACTTGATGCAAATGGTTGGATGAATCCAGATTTAGCAGAACATCTTCTGTTGAGAAAGCTGTCTTCAGAGGGGTGGTGTCCTCAAATCAGGTCACAGTGGTACCTCCTGCGTGCTTTTCTCTGAATAACTGGCATCACTTTAAATAGTGTCAGCAAGAATTAAGATAAACTAGAAGAAGCATCCAAAGGAGGGCAATGAAGCTGTGAAGAGTCTAGATCACAAGTCTTCAGGGAATGGATGAGGGAACTGAGGTTGTTCAGTCTGAAGAAGAGGAGGCTCAAGGGAGACCGTATTGCTGTCTACAACTCCCTGAAGCAGGTTCTGTCGAGGTGGAGGTCCATCTCCCATGTAACTAGCGATAGGATGAGAGGGAATGCCCTCAAGATGCATCAGGGGAGGTTCGAGTTGAATATGAGGAAGAATTTATTCTCAGAAAGGGTAGAGAGGTATAGTAACAGGCTGCCCAGGGAGGTAGTGCAGTCACAGTCCCTGGAGGTTTTCAAGAAAATGGTGGATGTTGCACTGAATGACATGATTTAGTGGTAGTGTGTTGATGACCTGACAGTTGGACTAGATGGTCTTAGTGGTCTTTCCAGACTTACTAATTCTATAACTCAGTGATTCTATAGACCTGGATGGGACTTAAAGAAGCTGTAGGAGAAAACGGAAAAATTATCGCATACAGAAAATATTCATCCTGCCTAGAGCTCCTTACCTATCCATAAGAAGGGCAGAGAAAATAATGAAATCTGTAAGTCACAGATTCACTCACAGTCACAATTCAGTGGCTTAACAGACACTGAGCAAATGCAGAGATGGATGAGTTATGGAGAAGAGAGTATAAAACATAACTTTAATACCAGAAGAGCAATGACAAGGAATAGGAAAGCAGAAGGACGATGCAGAGAAGTGTGCTTGTGCTCTTTCCTCCTGTCAGCTTAGTAGGTGCCAGGAGTATAGAAGGAAATGAACAACAGAAGAAGGCACATGTTGATCAATTAGATATGCACGCTGAGGTCTTCCATTTTCAAAGCATGGCAACATGACAAGGGGCAGTGGGCAAAAACTGAAACATAGGAAGTTCCATAGAAATATAAGAACTTTTTACTGTGAGGTTGACAGAACACTGAAGCAGGCTGCAGGGAATCTGCTTTAACAGGGGATTGGATTGGATAGTCTCCAGAGGTCCCTTCCAACACCTTTGATTCTTCGACTCTATGATCTTTTGATGCTTTACCATTGCAATGCTCCCAAAAATTATATTTAAGGTTTCAGGTTGGTCTTGTTGCTGAGATCAAACATGATTGTCTTAGTGAAGGCATCCTAGGGATAAGTGTGTGTTTATACATTTCTTTCCTTGCTGTCTAGATCACAATCTGTTTAATAAGTGTATTCAGTGTGTGGTGTCTGCTGACAGTGAGTTGCTGGATGTGCTAAGCATTCGTTGCTCTGGCTTCTGCAATCTCACCAGATTGCACTTTGCACAGAATCAGGGAACCCGAGCTCGGGTGGACCTGCAAAGCCTGAGTTTCCTAGATCTCGGATGAAGTATTCTGGTTAGCAGCTTGGGGCTCAGACTAGCTCTAAAACTCACTAAATATGGGGGTGGCCTGCCTGTGCTAAAATCTGTGCTATCGCAGCTGTGCTGCAAACAGTACTCAGATATTTCTTAAAAAGCTTCCTCAGGAATGTCTGCTCAAACTACACTCACTCCAGTGTAAACACACCCCTAAAGCAGATGTAGAACATGTCCCAGGGGGAGATAATGCAACACCCAGCGATCACTGGTAAATGAAGCGGTCTATGCACAGTCACTTTGCACCGTGTATTCATACTAAGCTGAAGGTCAGACTGCAGCTCAGTGAAAAGCCGGTGGAGCATGACAGCCCTATAAAATACTCTATAATAAACATATGGCAGGGTTGCTTTCTTCTGCTGCTATCGGTCTCGTGGATGTCAGTGAAACGATGATTTGGCCTGTGCTGTATTGCCCTACAGTAGTTTTACAAACAAGGTAGATTTATATGGCTTTGGAATTAAGCTACTGCTGCAAATAGAAGTCCCGTAGAAATGTTTAGTGTGAGATTATTTACAGAGCAGCTACACTGGTTCCTTTTGTATTAATGCTGAGACTCTCTTAAGGTTATGTGGAACATATTTCTTTTCCATTTCTGCTTGGGGAGGTGGTTGAAAAGTTATACTTTTATGAACAGATCCATAATCCTAATATCCCTGGCTTACACTAAGCTCCTTTATGAAAGGATTTGAATTAAACTGTGCACTGAAAGCCAGTATAGGAAACTTTATGTTGAATCATCTTGAGCATACAGTGCACGGTCTTAGGAAGTATGGCTGGCAGAGCTGTGTAGTACATCTGTGTGTGAGTGAGTGAAGAACTATAGCTACCATCACAAGTCACAGGAAACTGTTATTCTGAAGTTAAATGAGCATCAGAATTTGGATTTTCTAGCAGCTGAAACTTATTTCACAAATTTACCTGCATCACTAACTCACATATAATTGAAATGAAAGTTTGATACTTCTGAGAGATTTGAATAACTTTGATTAGATGGATCCAACCTCCTAGCTAAACCAGGTACCCTACAGTAGTTTGCACAGGTAGATGTCCAGACATGTCTTGAATATCTGTGTAGAAGAGACTCCACAACATCTCTGGGCAACTTGTTCCAGTGCTCCATTACCCTTAATGTAAAGAAGTTCTTCTGCATGTTGCTATGGAACTTCCTGTGTTCAAGTTTTAGGCCATCAATCTTTGTCCTATTGCTACACGTCACTGAGAAGAGCCTGGCCTCATCCATTTACCTCCCACCTCCCCTTAGATATTTATAAACATTTATCAGATCCACTCTCAGTCTTCTTTTCCCCAGGCTGATCAGACCCAGTCTCAGACTTCCAGCATACAGGAGGTGTTCCTGGCCCTTCATCATCTTTGTGGCCCTCTGCTGGACTCCTTCTGGGAGATCCCTGTCTTTTTTTGAACTGAGGAGCCCAGAGCTGGGCACAGTATTCTAAATGTAGTCTCACCAGGGCAGAGTAGAGGGGAAGGCTCACCTCCCTTGACCTGCTAGTCACACTCTTTATAGTGCACCCCAGGATACCATTGACCTTCTTGGCCACCAGGGCATACTTCTGGCTCACAGCCAATCTGTTAGCACCAGGACACCCAGGTCCTTCTCTGCAGAGCTTCTCTCCAGGAGGCCATCCCGTAACCTGTAACATTAGATGTGATTATTTCAGAGTTCCCACTGGAGGCTGAAAACAGTGCACATGGAGCTACCCGAGGAAGATGCAGGAAAAGCCTTTTTATTGTGTGATGCAGAAGGAACTGAAGCGCACCCATGGATCAGGATCACTGTTGCTTGTCCAATTGCTGAGTCCGTTTAAAAGTAAAAGGAGACTATCACTGTCCAAATAAATGTGATGTGTGTGAAGACAAGGGAGATTTCTTGTTTCCTTTCACTCTGTGTGAAGAAAGCAATTGCAAATTTCTCTGAGTGCAGAGTTTAGCTTCAGGAGAGTTTTGTCAGAGAGAAGGAGTGGAGGGCCTCCATCCCCAGCCACAAGAAGCTTTATGTCTCTCTGGTCTGGAGTTACACCAAGCAGTGGATGGGTGCAATCATCACGGCTATTTGTATTTTACCTCAGGTGGAAGTGCAGGATATAAACCACGGTGAGCTATCCTCAGGGTGCAGCTCACACCAAAAGCCTAACTAGGCTTCTCTGAATCACTTTATGAGGTGTCTCTCCCTCCTTAATTACGATAAAGAGAGTGTAAGGTGACTAGCTTCCAAAATCAGTTGCTTTGGATGATGTGAATATCCACCAAGGGCCACCTGGAAAGGAATTTCTTCCTCCCAGCTCTCTGCAGACCGACCTCGTTTATTCAGGCTGTGCTCCTGGCAGGGCTTTTGCCCCTGCCTGAACTCAGATAGAGTGAAGGTTTGTTTATATCCAAACTGAATGAACATTTCCAAACAGGTCAGGCTACAGAGCTGTGTGAAAACTTCAGCTCTGACTCCAGGGAGTCTTGTCTTACAGTGAACCTCATCAGCAAAGAAACATGATTTTTTTTCTCCCCCACCTCTCTGATTCTCCCACGATGAGCCAGAGGAATTCAGGCAAGGAGGTGGGGGTTCAGGCTCTGCTCCTGGGGCTCTTCAGTGGAAAGAAGATGCTGACTTCTCATGATGCTGCAAGTAAATCTGCTTTCCCAGCTTGAGGTCTTACCTCTGACCATGCGCAGAAATTGTCTTTTTTTTTTTTTTTTTTTTTTAAATATTGCTCTCTATCATCCTTAAAAGAGAAAGGCTTGTTGGAACCACACACCTCCCAGGAACAGTGCTATTGGTTGCCCTGCCAGCCCCGTGATGTAAATTACCTTTGCACTTTGTAATAGAGTCAGCACCATGACAGGAACTCACACATCACTCAGTTGGCTGAGGGTAATAAAGAGGAAAATCAAAAGGAGCATGAGTTCATGCTGGAGGTATGTGCAATCAAGGAGAGAGATTTATGACAAAAGCTGAGTTATAATATTAAAGGGTATAAACAGCTTCTTACTGTTATGCTTTCATACACCCTGTACTCCTTCAGTAAGAACAGTGCTAAGTTTGGGGGAGACTTAGCTGTGAAACATTGCTTTTTTAGAAAGGGCTCTGGAAAAGCAAACTTGCATGTATAAATAAATTCACCTCCAAGGTTCAGCCTGTGTCTGTGTGGGTGACTGCAAGGTAGCAGTCATCAAAAGCACATTTTGGAAGTCTGGTGTGAAACTCCTCATTTGTTGACATCAGCTCAGCATCTGCAAAACTCCCTTGCTCTATCCAAAAAAATGCATATATCACCAGTTGCCACCCACGTATTTTTCAGAAATTGAGCCAGTGGTGTGACATTGAGATGGCGTGAGTACAGATGGAACCCTATTGATTCTTTTGAGGACTGTGACATTATTTGTGCACCTTCTGATATATATAGGCTGTACCATCTCAAGCTACATCTTCGCTTGTCCTAATTTCAAGCCTCTGATGGCTCTGATGTTATACATGCCAAGGGAGGCTTGATGAGCAGGGCATAGCACAGTGAGCTCCTCAGGCTTGTGCTGCTACCTCCCCACCAGCTACTCCATGAGCCCCAGCTTCCCTGCATGATCTGCAACATAAATTTTTCCAATTTCTATGACTATCCTAGTGGTCTTTAGGCCCTTTTTATTCTCAGGAGGAACACCAACCCCAAGCTCCAGCAATGAGATGTCCCAGCTACTGCTTTGCCAGATGTCCCAGCTATTTCCTTGTCAAGTCATAGGTAAGAGCTAGGTCCAAGTCCTACAGGGTTGTTCTGTGTGGTATATGTGGTCAATGATGGCTTCACCTGGGATGCCCGTTTTGTACCAGTTTCACCACACAACTCTCTATGAGCTGTGCTGAATAGAGGAGAAGCTAGATTTGGTAAGAAGTTGTATTTCATTGCAGCTTCACATAGGGGTAAAAGAAAAGCATGGAAAACATCAACCCACTTTTTAATGTTATACCAAAAAGGATGAAGCAGATGTTTTTAAGTAAACACGGGCTCTTGTTATGCATTTTTGAGAAGTCAAGAGAGGCTTTTTCAGAAGCAGGAGTAGCCCATGAATTTAAAGGAGTTTTAAATACTGTACTTTCCCATAAAGCTATAAAACTCTGGCAGAAAGCTCAGCAGCCAATCAATGAGGAATGAACCTGAGCATGTTATAACTCAGATTACCAATAAAAATGTCAGACTGAAATCAGAAGTGGGTAGTTTTATAATCCTGAACTGAAAGTATTTTTTTAATTGCTTTCAAATGGGGAACTTAACAATATAATTAAGTATATGTATAAAAAGTCCCAAAGTGCTACAATCTGCTTTACTATCTGACTTTGTCAAGCTGATTATTATTACAATAGGGGAAATGGTGGATTTGAATGTCTTTTCCCTGGCACTGCAATTTCCCAGCTGTTTTATTGAGACTGTATTTAAACTAGACAAAATGGACTCTGCTGCTTCCATAAAAACCAGTTGAGCATTAAGAGTTAATACCGGCATTTTTAAATCATTAAAACCAGCCTATAGCTCCAGATTAGTGTGGGGTGAGATGTGTTATTTGAAGCAGGTGTGATCTGTCAGGAGCAGTGTTTTGGCATTTTACAACCAGTGGGGCTACGTGCACAGCTGTAGACTGAAGAAAAATGGACCAACGTGGGTACAATGGGCTGCTTTGTATATAAGCTGCTATTTTGCTAATGCACTTTTAGCATGTATAGAGATAAACAGTTCAAATATTGATTGGTATTTTCTGGTATTAATAGACTCACTTTAATCTGGTTTAGTCTCTAAAGTATATTACATTGATCAGTGACCACTGATATATTTTCTAGGGAGACTAATTTATGCTCTTATCCAAAGGATGTGTGTGTAAACAAAAGTGTCTGTAGGAATAGTTTGGATAGTGAAATAGAGGGGAGTGTGTGCCAGTCAGGTGTAAACTGCTGGAAATAACCTGTTACTTTTTACAAACCAAGTTATACAGAGTGCTTTAGAATAGGGCTTGTTGGGAGCCAGCAATCAAATACTTCTTTTGTTGGAAACTGACAGTTTGGGGAAACAGAACTATTTTGTAGAAACTGTCAGTTCTGATGAAGTTTTGATGAAATACATACAGGGTCCTGCTGGAAGTCTACCATGTTCTTTCCAACCCACTCACTTAACAGTTGTTGTTGGACCAGAAATTGCTTATTCTTCAGCGTTTCATGTTGATAGGGCTGTCCCAACCTCTAGGGGTCTTGACCCTCTGTAGACCTAGTGGTGCTGGTCATTGCTGAAACCTTGAATAAATTGCTTTGGAGAGTGGGCTTCCAAGAATTATTTAAGTCTGAAACTTTCAAAACAATATCTCAATTTTGACTAACAGCCTTTTGCATGAATCCTCTGTTCTGAAGAACATTTTGATATTTCTAGTTTTCCAAAAGTCAGTGCTAAGGTTTATAATTCTTATAAGTAAAAGTATTTTCCTTTCAACTTAATCTCATATAGTTTATGGAAAAAATGTTACTGAGATGATACACATAGACTTTCTAAAATTTCACATATGCTTCTCAGGTTTTGACACCTAGAGGTTATTTGGAACCGGAACATGTAGCAGTATTCCACTGTTTAAAATAGAAGAATACATAATGTCACAACTGAAAATTTACCTGTTATTACTGTTCCCAAGAGTGGTATTTATTATACTATAAGACCTGTGGAAAATACTTTTTATCATATGTGGTGACAATAAAATATAATTGAAGCATGTAAATGCTATAAGTTTATGGAAACAATGAGTTAACACCATAAAGTCTGATAATTTGGATTTTAAGAACAAGTACAGTTTTGAGAGTGTGATAGGTTGTAGATAACATAGATAGTGCTGTTTCTTTTGCTGTAAATATGAGGGTCTGTTTTTCTTCCCACCTATACTGATTGTTTTTAACCACTGTAATTCCATTTGCTGCAGTGGAGCTACTAGTGATTTATACTAGTGCAAATAAGAGACAGTATTAGAAGCATTACTTTCAACCCAGCAGTGTCCATTTATCTGTCACAGTGGGTAAAGACAAGAGCTCACAGAGAAAGTTGTTTATCCTTATGGGATGGGACAATAAAAAACACGGGGGATTTCCCTTCTAGCCCAGGTGGAATTTTAAGGGATGGAAAAGGGTAGTTTTTAGTCTCTGCTTTAATTAGCCGAACTCTTTGATGTTAGCAGTAGATATCAGTATAAATCTCAAGGGCATGAAGTTAATGGAATTACATTATGGGTGAATTTTCCTCAAGGAGAAATTCACAGACTCTATTTTGCAGCTGAGGGTGCTATGGGTCAATGAGGCTTTGCTAATTATTACAGATCAAGTCAAACATGACTACCTAAACCACAGAAATATGTACTGCTCAATTACAAATGTATATCCAAAAAGACAGTGTTATTCTGAATCTTTCCTGTTGAACAAAATACCAGAACATTTTATTACTAGACTCTAGTTAGGAGCACTGGTACATTAGCTGGAGGATTCTAAGTATAAAACAGACTCTTTAGAGTTGAATTCCCATTTTTGTACTTAAATCTTGGACTTTTTATATTCTCCATTACTGGGACATTCACACGATCCCTGGTGACTCCTGGGATGCAAAATGTGTATCCCGTGCAGCCAAAGGAGCAAAGCCAGCACTCTCTCGTAATAAATAAAATGGTGGAAGATCAAATGTTAGAACATCCTGAAGGGTGCAGTGAGTGAGGTCAGGCTTAGGAGGAACGTATCCAGAAAGGCTTGTGAGGCAAAACTGAGGACTTTCATTTCTGATTAGCCCAACATGGGACTGTGAGGACATTAGTTTCATGGTCTCTGGTGGTAAAACAGATGTGGGTAGCAAGAATGACGAGGAGGTCAAGGAGAAGAGCTACTACCAACACTTTTCTTGTCTACATTGTGTAACGGTGGCCATCATTAAAAACCAACAGTGGTCACATGAGGTTAAATGATATTGTTATAAACTCTCTTTTGGGAAGAGAAGCTATTCTGTGGTGAGATTTGGAAATTACTTGCTGGAGACAGGTCTCTGTGTTTGGAAACAATCCACGTCTGTTGGAGAGGCCTGGGGTTTGTTCTTATTGATGGTGAAGTTAGGGTAGAAATGAGTTATTGGGAAAATTGCCTTTTAAAAAGGCAGTGGCAAGCAGAAAAAGTCTCAGTGTATACAGTGGTGCAGACTGCAATGGCATTAGGTTAAAGACTTCCTATGCTTTACCATCATTAGCACATTGTAAACACATGAAGCTAACTATTCATAAAATAGCATCAATTTCAGGGGCCAGATCACTCACTTCTTGTGAGAAACACTGCAGGAAGAGAAGGGGGAGCCTCTGGGGAATGCAAAACTTTCAAGATCATTCCTTTAGAGGAGATAGTACTTCTCTTGCCCACAAACAAAAGCTGATTTGAACCTGCAAGACTGACTTCGAGTCTATAATCCACAGAAGTCCCATGATTTTGCATCAAAGAAGTTCAGCAACAGTTAACTCTGGTTAGAGTAAATTGCATGCTTATTATTCAACAACCTAATGCTTTTGCAAGTCTCACTGTGAGATGTTAATCTACAATTATATAGGAAAAATCCTATATAAGATGCAGTAGGTCATTTACTTGGAAATGAGGAGGTCTCATATAAAGAAGCATGATGAGTTCTATGTTTGAAGGAGAACACAGGTATGCTGGAGAGAACAAGGTAAACAGAGAGGTAAAAGATTTAACATATGTGATGTATGAAGAAAAGCTGAAAGAATGGAGCTTATTTTCTCCGTCTGAAAAAAAAAAATGCAGTGTGTGATCCAGTTTTCCTGTCTGTAATACATGTTCTGGAGGGAAAAGCATTGAGTTGTTTTCCCCATTAAGGCAGAATAAAAGAAAAAGAATAAAGAAAAAATGTTTCCTCTGCTGCAATGATGAACAGCTCAGTACAACCATTCTGCCCATCTCCTTTCTCTCGAGGTTCTAGAAACAGTATAAGTACAACATCCATCTCTCCAGTGTGATCTGTGTATAACTGGATCCTTCTCCCATGATACACTAGATCAAAGGGCACCAGCCACTAAGAGATTCTGTGTAACACAGAAAAGTGTGATGGCAATGTCAAGCTGAGAAAGGTACCATCTCACCTTTCTGAAAGCCAACAACTGTTGGTCGGTGTTACAGTTCTAACCACCACCATCTGCTGTTTAGTGATGACTGCCATACTTCCTCTGCTGCACTGCACTGCATTTCTAGAAATCTGTGTCTATCCACCACCACCACTTCCCAAACCCATCTTGTTCCTGTGGCCTGATCTCTGCCAAATGTTTGTTGAACAAATGAAAGAAGGACATTCACTTCTCTGCTGATTTCTGGGGCAGGAGAGTAGGAGGGAGAGAGAATTACCTCCACCCTCCATCCCTGCTTTCTTGCATTCACACATCACAAAGGCTATGGAGCTGGTCGGGAAGATGCATGGGCCTGTGCTAGCATCAGCCTTTCATTTCCAGTTGCTGAAAAATAAATAAATAATTCTTACAGTCTCTTTCAATTAATATAACTTGCATGGCACATGAAATGTATACAGTGCCACATAAAGAAAAGCATATGCAACCAATGTGAGCAACAACTTCCAGTTCTGTAAGAAGCGCAAAACACATTTTTTGCTAAAATGGAGCTTGACTTTAACTAAAGGCACTTTGGGCAGCTGCTAAATTGTATTCTGAACTGGCATTTGTAGGCATTTTATCACATCCAGATTGAGACAGAAATTGGACAAAGATGTGAATGTTCATGGTCCATCTGAAAGCTATTTCTGTATTCACAGTAGAACTGATGATATTTGAATTAGAGAAACACCCCCTCTCCAGTATGTTATTCCCAAAAATCTTGCAGTTTTGTTTTCCTATACCAAACCCCTCTTTAGGGCTGCCAGTGCTCACCCAGCAAGGGCTAGGGTCTGGAGGAGCCCACTCATTACTTGCTACCTTCTCTACAATGTCATTGACAACTGGGGTAAATCAGTATCACACACTCAGTGCAGCAGAAGTGCAGCACACAGAACTGCATGATGAAAATGTGTGTGTACTTATGTATATGTATGTTTTTCCCTGATGGTAGCAGTGTTTGGAAAAGAGCTGGTAAAGGACGCCTGGGTAGAATTACCATCTCAGCCTTCATTTAAACTTTCCTTGCTCTGGCAGTTTTAACAGGTGAGAGAGCCCAACATATTTTCATCCTGCAGTGGTGAAGCAGAAACTCTAAGGCTGTGCTTTCGCTTGTGGATGATGGACTCTCAGACTTGAAACAAAGCATGCAACTTCTCTGAGGCCCAGTTGCAGTGCCAGTAAAACAGACCAGTGAAAGATACTTCCCTAGGGCATGGTGAGGATTAATAAATGGTTGAAAGAGCTTTGAGACACTCAGCTGAAAGGTACTTGATACTGTCAAATAATTATTGTATTCTTTATTCATTGATAAATAGCTATTTGGGCATTCCTTGGGAAAATGTGGACATTTGAAAAGAGGCCAATAATATACTTTACAGGAAAAGCAATGACCGTAAATTTGAACATGCTTTATATAGGTTACATCTGAAGAATGAAAATATATCTGTAGATTAAATTACTACATTTGTAGAGTATAAAAATAGGATATAGTCATAATCCTCCTTCGAGTAAAGCAGGCAAAAGAAAAAAATGCCCCCAAAACAGCTGCTACACAAAGATTCTAGATGCAGAGTTCAATAAAAACTTGATGTATGTAGGATGTATAAGCAGAACTGAGCCTGGATATATTAATCTCAAAAACCCTTTCTTTTGCAGCCAAAATATGCCTACATGGAGTAGATTAAAAATATTTATACAAGGCAAAATTCCAAGGCTAGTGAACATCCTGTTGCCAAAGACATTTTGCGGACAACAATATATCATTTTACCACATACAGTAGTTACTGCTTTCACAGTGAAAGAGTATGATAACATACATACATACACTCACAATTCAGAAACTATATTTGTGCCCACAAGACGACTGAAGTCTCCTGTATAGCCGTGCAGGAGACCAAATCTTATGAGTGATTGTAGCTGCCCTTTGTTTCAGGCTGCTCATAATTGCTTGAGCTCTGGGGACATGCTGTGTAAGTAAAAAAAAGTGCTGACTAGACATGATGGATGTTTTCAGTTGCTAGCTCTAGAGCTGAGTTACCCTGCTGCACCACAGATTTCCTGAATGACATGAGGCAAGGCTTTAAGTCCTTCATGCCACCTTCAAAGAAATCACTGGCATGGCTAGCTGGAGTTCAAGCTTCCAATGTCCCTTAATGATGGCTCAGAGACTCACACAGAAGAACAAAACAAGGAGTGTTTGAACGGTCATCCCGAGTCAGACCAAATATTCACAACTGTCCAGGGTCCCAAGTCTGAATTCAGCCTTTGAATAATCTTTATGTCACAGATGTGCTTAATCTCGTTGAACTCATCCCTGTATCCCAAGGCAATGAGTTCTGAAATTTAATTTCTTACCATTAGGCAACACTCGTGTTTCTTTGGAATCCACCATGAGTTTATCTCAGTTGATGAGTTCCACTCTTGATAAAAATGAGCAAATGTGATCAGCTGTTTCCAATTCAGTTTCTCTGAGGGACAGTTGTACACACCTCTACCAGATCTTTCCCAGGCTGGAGACTCTACATTCCTTGTTTCTTTGGGGGAAGTACTTCCACACTGTGTAGCATACATAGTGCAAGCATGCCAAGCTAAACTTCTAAATAGAGGAAGAGTGAATCCAGACCTCTACTTTTCAATCCCTTTTGCAAAAAAAGGGCCAGTGAAAATCAGACTGAGAAACACTTAAATATTACTGCAGTAGGAACATGTCAAATAAAATTACTTACATTAAGTAGCAATATTTTAACTAACCTAAATTTAAGAGTGTGATTATCTCCAGCGTTGGCACAATTATCTCATTTTGTACCATTTTTATTGAGAGAAACAGAGATGAGGCATGTGGAATACGCGAGCACTGAACAGAGATGTTATTTGTTCCTGTAAAATCAGATACATTGATTATCTGTCTAGCAAAAATAAATTCAGAAGAAAAAAAAGACAATGTAATCTGTGTTTTCTGGGTAAACTTAGGAAAAAATAATCTTACTGTGTGTTAAATATGATCCTAGTATGATGTTGTTGATGACAGCATTTATATTGTTTGTGTATTGCCATGGCATATTTTCTAAAATTTTTGTGTGTGTGTGTTGATTTATGTGTGTTTTGAGTTTTCTGAATTCACTTTAAATTTATTACAAGAATGTCAAAAAATTCCACCATTTGGCAAAAATTTCAGTACAAAAGAGGATATTCCTCACATTTCAAATAAATCAGTAAAATTCTTCCCTTGTATTTAATTTCAAACAATTTTATTAGATAAAACTGAAAAATCATTCAAATACTGAAATTGGAACTGTCTAGAAAATATTTTAAGATGTCATTTCAGTACAAAGTCACATAAAATGCTGAGATTTTAATCGCAAAATTAGTGCATTCTTCAAATTGTTTAGAATTTTCAACATAAATTTTCAAAAATATTTATATTTTCAAGTATTTCCACTTTATGAGGAAGTATTTATTGTTTTTTATTGTTGTTTGCTGTAAAACTCTTTGTCAAGTTGCTGTAATCTCCTCTCATTACAATGTCTCACTGTACAGTAATTAGACCCATTTTTAAACTCTACATCCTCTGAAAATGAAGTTTGTCTAAAGGAAATCAAAGCTATGCAAGTGACCTTATAAAATAAATGAGAACCAGTGACTGTGCTGTTTTGTCACACAGAAGGATAAACAACTTCTGTCCATCAACAGAATGAAGTATACAGAACTATTTAAGCTGGTCCATGGTACCCATCACTGTCAATTTTTTTAATATGATTGCACATTCCAAAAACACTTAATTAGCAGTGAAGGAAAACTGAACTCTGTTTTCTATCCTGACGAAGCTTCCCGGCAGAAACAAATACACAGGCCTCTCAAAACCTGAAACAGAAGTAATAAAGTACCAAAGAAGAGATCTGAAATTCTCCATTCCAAAATAAAATCTTGCTGCTTTTGGCAGCTACTTCTCAGGACATCCTGTTTTGATTTTTCCATTTCATCTATTCTTCACCTCTCCTCAAGCCTGTTTTGAAGCATCTCCATTCTTCCTTGCCTTGCTGTACTCAGCTCTCTCTCTCACTGACTAATGTTTAATTCTATGTGAAAATGCTCTGCTGCTGTTTTTTGAACACTCTTCACTGAAGTGAAGAGCTTAACACAGAAACAACATGGAAGTGTTTTTTCTTAATTTCAGTGAACAAATAAATAAACAAATGGGGAAAATTCAGACAGTAAAGGAGGTTTTTGAATGGTTGGTAGTATTCTGAAGACAGTAACACTGTGGTATCACCTTCACACAGACACATGAGAAGCAAACTTTTGATAAAGTGATGAACTGTTATTTATTATGCATATCCTCAGGTATTTCAGTGAGGATTTCAGACAGAGTGGAGAGACTCTTAAACACTACCTTTTGCTACACAGGCAAGGTCTTATCTTGCAGACAATTACACAGGCTAATTGGTACTTCTATTAGTCAGAGATTTACACAAAGTTGCTCAAATACATAAAAAATGAAGAATGGGAACATAGGATAGCAATAAATATATCCTCTTTTTTCCATCCAAGTCTTTTTATTTCCAGATCTACAGACTGTAGCAAATAATTGCTTGCATCTGCATTTCCCAGGGCTTTTTCTTCTGCAGTGTTGTTTGGTAGAGAAACTTTTCTTTAGTAATGGTAAAAATATTTTGAATGCAGTATACATTAAGGCTGTTGATTGGAAAACTACTTCAAGATACTTACGAATTGCTTTACCTCTCTGTGCACTCTGTATCCTATAAGAAAAACCCTTGCCCTGCCCTTTTTATTTTAAATAAAGAAAACCCATTCTTCTCCAATCTGGCAAATAAAACTTAATAAAATTATATTCTTTGATCTCTACCTAACAAAGAACTGTATATTGTTAAATGAAGTGGAACTGCAGCTACACTGTTTGCTGTGGACACAAACTCCTGGAATCAATTATCTATAGATTTTAGAGGAGCACAAAATTTACAGACTTTTCAAATGGAACTGATGGTGAGCTGAAGGAGAAACACAGATGTTTCATGGTGGTGCAATGACAAGAAAGAGATCAATAAAACACTGTGGAGGAAAATTTTAAAGGAAATAATACTTCCAGATTTAAGTGTAATATTTCACTGGGCACTCCTGGAGGAAATCATTTGACTATTTGCTGAGATAAATTTGTACAGCTTTTAAAATAGATTCTGTGATGAGTTACTGAACAGTATGAAAATTTTATCTAAGTATTAAGTCATTTTCTTACGTATCAAATATTGTTAACAAACGACTCCATACAATAGGAATAATGCACCACTCTGCTAGAAGTCATACAGGTACCACCAAGGGTGCTAGAAACTGCCACTTTTGCTGCAGCTGCAGAAGGGGCCATGATATTTTGCTTTCAAAATTCACTAATTATCATGGTGAAGGAAATACCTGTAAGTTATTCTAGTGCACAACTAGCAGATAACTTCTTTGAACAAATGGTTTATAAATGAAGATCCAGCTATATAACCATTTGATAGTAGACACTTGCATACTCAAGTTCAGGAAATTGTTACTCTAACTTTGTAAAATGGACATGGGTTTGAATAGGTTTCCTGTGCATTCATTACAGAAAGAAAGGAACCCTAAAGAAAGATTCATTCTGGAACATAGTCCAGGCTATGAATTTATGTATTAATTTGAAGGCAAGTAATTCAAAAATCTGTATCTGAGTTAAGTTACTGTAAGGTTCTTTTATTGGAGATTCATAGGCATGTATAAAGCTCAACTAAGCAAAGTGAGGCTATACTATGCACCAACTTCAGGATGAGCTGAACTACATTCTAGAAACAGCTCTCTTTCTGTACTCACTATAAAGACAGCCTAGACAACTGGCACAGATGTCAGCTCTTTATTCTTTTTATTCTGCTTCTTCAAGCTATTCATCTTTACATTTTTAGAGACATAGTGAAACTGAAGACCACTTCTAATGATGGATTTACTGGCCACAGTGCTCTTCACTAGAAACGTAGCTGCTGTCTGCTACCTTCTATCCTATGTTCTCTAGGTTTTATTCCAACGTTTTTCTCCTTTCACATAAATATTGCAGACTAGACCTATAGATGCATTTGCATTTGGCAAAAATGTAGGATTACCATGGGGCAAGGACTAGAAATTCTAATAGAGATAGCTTTCTTCTCCTGATGAATACCTCCTGGAACTGGGAAAATCTAACTCCTGGTAATACCTTTTCTGTAACACCCTGAAATCCAAGAAGTAGGACTACTGCAGTATTCTGATAATGGTACTGCAGTCTTGTCAGAAGTCATGATCATGAGACCATCATACCATCCTAGGCAACCATTGTTTTCATTCCCTCTGGAATGTGTGCTGCTGCACAAGTTATGTTATTGTGGAAATCATGAAGAAGAGCCTAGCTCTGTCTGTTGTTATCTACAAACAAAAATGTCCAGGCATCTAAGTTTAATTATGTACTTACAATTCTATGTGGCGCAGATGGATCAGTGAATGGAGGTCTCTAAGTTTAGACAGCTCAAAAACTAATTTGCTCTCTGGGTTTGAACAGATTTCAGGACATGGCCTGGGCACCACCCCTGATGAAGTGGAAGCAGCAATTAGCAGAAGTGGAAAAATCACAGTGATATTTAATGCTACAGCTTCTGTTTACAGCACAAGCATGTGTCAAGCACAGCTGCACTCAACATTTATCAAAGAGACCTCCAGCTGTCTTGTTGACAGGTACTAACTTTGCATTGCCCTGCTGTAGAAATAGATTGTACTCATGATCAGAAATACAGTATCCTATTATACTCTCAGTCACAGACCCTTTGTGCCCTTTACACATCAATACTTACACATTTAGTAATTTCGTGCTCATGCAACTGTGCAACCAATAACACTAGAAAGCACTGTTTTAAGATCTTCCATAAAGATCTCTGGTATAAAATTAATCCTGACCTGAAACTGCCCTCCTCTTTTGGAAGTGGGATGGTATTTGAAAATACGATGGTGCCTGTAGAGCTGAGAATAGGGACATTTAGGCTGAAGTGTATGATCTTTGCACCCAAAGTTAAGCATCGTTTAGACAGCAGAGTGGCTTAATTTTCAGAAGAGCAAACAGACCACAAATGTACTGGGTAATTAACATCCCAACAGCCCATTTAAGTAACTTAATAATGTTATTCCTGACTTACTGAGAAGGCCTCTGGCTCACAAATCAATGGCACGGCCAGAAGGAGATCCCACCACGTGTAACTCCCCCTCTAGCGCTCTCATTGTTAAGCACTGAGTCAAGTTTAAACTTCTACAGATATTTTGTGGATAGTGTTGGTAACCTCCAGCAGCAGGTGAGGTCAAAGCACAGGCATGTGCTCACCGGGGGCCTCCTAAGTAATATCAGATCTGCCTGCACCTTCATTCCCCATGCAACTTCCCAGATTTTGACGGTCTCACAGAGAGAGTCAAATCCAGCCTCAACCTAGTAGTGGCAGTAACATGAGCTCCCCCCAGGGCCAAACTTTCTGATCACACACTCAGAAATGTCCATGTGAACAATCCCCCTTTTAATGTTGTTTCTGTATAAATTATGCACTGCTCCTTTCCAGCCAACTTTTTTTTTATCAGCAAAAGTTATTTGGTAACGTTTTTGTTTTCATACTGAGTTTTGATTAAAGAGGAGGAAAAAAAGAGCCTCATTTCATTTTCACAGTATCTCTCAGCAGAGCAAGCACTCCTGTTTCTACTGTGGGATTTTGTTTTTCTCTACAGCATGTCTTGACAAATAGCCCTCTCTGATTACTGTGCTTGCACAAGATTTCATTACGGTTTTGATAACATGCCACAATCTTTAAGTTTCTGTTTGATATAAAGAGTCTGTCCCTGAACAGTAATCATGAGAGAGTGGGGAATATTGAGTGTTAGAATTTCCATATTTTACGAGCTGCCAAAATAAATGATTTAGAGCAGAGAAGCCTGTATTAGTAGCAGATCTCCAACTTCAGTAAAGCAAGAAGCAGTGCTGACGAGTAGGCCAGCTTGTGAGAACTTATTTTTAGGGCTATTGTTATGATTTCAGCCATTGGGCTGAAGATTCCCAGGTGGGATGAGTTGATCTAGTTCCATGTGATTGTGAATTCTCCACTAGCTTATGATTCTCTCTCCAGCCCACATCCTTCTAAGCATCTGGTGCTGGTGAGACAAGATTCTTCCAGGTACATCCGAAATTTTCATTTAAACCCTGCCCAGTACAAGCAGCATTTTCATTATTTGCAGTTTTTAATGAGGTCTTCGTGATCCTTGCTATGTTAATTCTGTATCTAACTGTACAAGTAGTATTAGTCAAAGGGGAGTCAAGTTAGTTTTAAACTTTGGCTGGCTGCAAAAAGAGGAGTAATACTCCAGAGATCAAAGGGAAATATTTTCCAAGGATCTCATCCAAGGGAACTCCTTTTGGATGAAAATATTCCAAGGGCCACACAGGCTGAAAAAAAGTCTCTCCAGAGGCCAGAACTACCCATTTTCAGATTCTCTGTGTTAACAACTTCCAATTCCCTGTTTGAGCAAACTTCTCTGGTGGTTCTTGTTTCACTGTATTGTTTATTATCTGTCTACTTGGGAAATTTTATGTATTTAGTGTTTCTTGACACTTGAATTTTATCTTATATGTATCTTAAAAAGTAACACAGAACTTCTGCATGAATCTGTGATACAGAGCTACATGAAGTTGGGTTTCTGGGTAGTTCCTTGATCACATTTTTACAAGCAGTGGAGTTTAGGTAGAAGTGAAGAGAACTGAACTGAGATGGCAGGATGTTATCTCCGCAGGATTGTCATCACTCTTTTTTTTTCTTTTACTTGAATGGAGAATTTAAAAACATTTATAATTAGAGAAGAGTATAGTGAGGTCTATTGTAGATGGCCCAAGTTGTACATAAATTGGGATTAAGATATTGTCATGCAAACTCCAGACTTTATACTGGCCCAACTGTGTACACCGCTACTTTCTTACGTAAGCCTGAGAGTGTTTCAGGGTGATTAATCTTGCTGAATTCGTTCTCAGTTACTCATGATAATGTTCCTCTATTTGCATACAAAACTGATGAGTAAAGATCTTTCTCAGTAAATAGCATTACACACTGTCATTCTCATTATTTTTCTGGATCTAGGTTGGAGGGAAAGGAAGGAAAGGAAGGAAGGAAGGAAGGAAGGAAGGAAGGAAGGAAGGAAGGAAGGGATTTTCATTTTTTTACTGTCATTGCTGTAAAACATATATGATATAGGAATCAAGTATAATAATTCCACTGTCTGCTGTGCATCGCCCTAAGCGACAGAAGTTTTCAACATCACATTAGCTTGGCGCTTACTGTACACTCTTATATTTTCATATGATTTTCAAATTGTTTTTCCAAAGACCATTGCCTATTTTAAGGAGTATACTGAGGTAGGTTATGCCTGACTTCATACTCAGAGAGGAAATTTTCAGAACTTTTGATTTTTCTAAGGTGAGGAATTGAAAAGTACAGTTTATAGCCTACAAAAGTCAAAGTACATTATAACCTTATCTGCGCAAATGCTGATTTTCTCAGCGAAAGTAGTTGAGCCGGTGGCAAGTGATCTGCTGATGTTGATAGCTGCTGATTGCATTTCTGTTCTACATGTCTTTGGAAGTGGTGGTAATGTGGTGGTGGTAAAGAAGAGTGAAAACTCTTCTAATGGGATAGGTTTCATTCAAATGATACACCAAAATGTTTTACTGCTCAATGTAAATACTTAAGTATGACTGTGCATAAAAACCAGTGTTGTCTTGGTGATCCCAACAGCTTCTGAGACTCCTCCGTAGCAGAGTTTCATAACTATTGGAGATTTGATTCTTCTTGGCTTGGAAATAATGTGTGTGAGATAATGAGAACATTAAGAACTATGCAAATAGATAATATTTTTAGCCAATATAGTTTGTTTTTAGCACAAAACAAAGATGAATCTTACAATACCTGGTTGTCACAATGTAATTCCCTTTTATCATATTTTTCTTTTTCTCATAATCTTTAATAAAATATTTAAAATACTAGCATTATTAAATATTACCCCCAGACACAAGTCAGGATGAATAGTTCATTTATCCCTCACAGTTATTTTTCTAGTGTTTCCATAAACTCAGTGAGCCATCAGTGTATCAGTTAACATTTGGGTAATACATTCAAGATTTTTTTTAAAGCATTAGGGCTAGGATCCGTTTATTTTATGCCGTTCAGCATACTTTCATACAACAAACAAACAAACAAACAAACAAGCAAACAAGCAAACAAGACAAAATTAAAAGGATTTTGTTTTGGTCAAACTGAAAGCTTTTCAACTGACTCCAAATTAATTTCTTCTTGCAATTTCCCTGCAGATAATTTCTGAAATTTTCAAGTGGGGAACAAAGCCAAGGTTTTAAATCCTTTGTGAAAAAAGTTCTTCATTCCCTGCAGAGCTGTAAAATTCAAGTAACAAACATGTACATGTTTTATCCCCTCCTAAATCACATCAGTTTCCTGCAGTCAAATGCGAGCAGTTTCTGTCAAAGGTACAAGGTATAAAACTGTTCTATTAGGAGCCGAGCTTCAGAGACTTCCTGGCTAACATGAGGATTGTAAAAAATCCAAAATAGATTGGAAGGGAAAGCTGCATTCATCTGAAACATGGAAGCTTTGCTCCAAGATCAGAGGTGAGTTTTAAAGGGTCAAGATATACTGGTTTGTTAGGATGGCCTTGGGCTTTTCTTTTGAGAGATACAACTTGAAGAAGTGAATGTCAAGGTAGTAAAAATGACTCCAGTTACAGGATTCTTCAGCTGGAGCTTTTCTGAAAGCTTTGAGAAGGAATATGTATCCTCAGTGGAGCTCACACCTGAACTATAAGTAGGTAATGAATAAGGCAAGAAAAGATCATTTTTTCATGGAAAAAAAAGTCCAGATCATTTTGAAGAAGGAACTGAAGCCACAGAGATAATAAATATCTAAATAATGTTTAATTATTCATACTAAGCTGTTTGATCATGTCCCAGATTTAGATGAGTATAAATCAGAAGATGTGCAGAATGAGGTAGGTTAGTTTGGAAGTAGTCCTTAAAAGTTGTGAAGGTGTTTTTAAGTTAAACAAGTCCAGGATATGTTCAGTGGTTTACTCCTAGTCATAGTAGATAGAAAATACTACCCTTTCCAGTGTACCTTCTAGTCTGTGCTCAGTTTGTTCTCTGTAGTGTAGCCTGGGATGTTGTTGGGAAAAGTATTTCATAAATAAGACTATATCTTTTTATCAGAGGGGGAGCTACTTTGATCTTAATTCTAAGGATTTGTTTAAACTACAATGCAGCATCTGCAGGAAATATAAATTGATTTAACTTAATCATTTCAAATCCTGTGGAACTATTTTTTTTTTTTCTTCTCATTTTTAGATCTGGATTTTCATTCATTTTAGGTTGGATATTAGGAGAATTTTTCTTCTCAGAAAGGGTGGTGAGGCCTTGGAACAAGCTGCCAAGGGAAGTGGTGGAATCACCATCCCTGAAGGTGCTTAAAGGAAAGGGTAGATGTGGCACTGAGGGGCATGATTAGTGGACATGTGTGGTGATGGGTGGATGGTTGGACTAGATGATCTTAGTAGTGTTTTCCAACCTTAATTATTCTATGATTCTTTGATTTCAGGTGGTACATTCAAGTGTCCAGCCTAGGATTTGTGTAAGAGCCTTCCTACAACAGTAGAAGCAGCACAGATACCCTTAAATGCAGTGGCTGATCTTCCAGAAATTCACACCTTGGCTCACCTCAGTGCAATTTGCACAGTGTCTTGACCCTACTTCTATGAGAAATGAGTGGAAACCATTGAAATTGAAAGAAGGAATTAAATGTTTGCCAGTACTTCTGCTTAATCTGTAACCCTTAAAACTATCTCAATTAAACTCATATAGCTCACCTTCTATCTCTAGCTATTTTTACTTTAGTAACATTTAATAATTATTTCCCATATATCTCATAATGCATTTATTTTTTTCTCCTGGATGGATATTTACTTTATTCACCTAGATACTTGAGAAATCTTCTAGAATTTCTTGGTGTCTGCAGTACAGAGATGTGAGCCTGATTAACCTCTAGCTCTTGCTAGTCTGCTGCAGTATTGTAGTTCAAATCTGACACTAAAGTCCTTTAGTTTTAGAACTGTTGCATGAGGTTGAGGAGGCAGAAACAAATAGTTCCTGAAATCACACTGGTGAAGCTGCATTTCTGAGTGTCTGAGATCAGCAATAATGAATACTGAAGAAGGATGCCTCTCACAGTACTAAATCAATATTAATTGTAATGTTTCAGTGGTAATGAAAGGACCGATACAAGCACCATCATGCATCTATAGAAAATAACCTTGAGAATACCTATCATATTGTCTAATAAAATCTACCCATATCATCCTGCTTTGCTATACAAGATTAGGGGCATTTATCTTTTACTTAAGGACAAAACTTTGATTGTAGTTTAGTAATTGATAAATAAAGACATCATTGCATGCAATCTAATTTGAGTAGAAGCTGAGACCTGTAGGTCAGGGCTACCAGAATGTCAGGCTGGTTGGGAAAACGTGTAGCAGTCAGCAAATTTTAGAAGTTTGAAAATGAAGATCACCACTGCCAATTAAAATATAGAATTGTCACATTTAATTTTAGTGCAGTCAAGAAAAAAAGACTATTATCTCCCCAGGTGAGGTGTTTTTAGCATATTTCAGACACATACAGCATTTCCGATGCATTTCAAATTTAAGTCATACCTCATGTGCATTTAAGTTCATAGACTTCTCACAAAATTATTGAAATCTGGATTAATTATTAACAATTATGTGAATTTCTTCCCTGTTTTACAGTGTTTAGTGATGTTTTTACCCCTTTGTTTTCTTCTTCTCTTTTTTCTTTTTTCTGTTCTTTTTCTGTTCTTTTTCTGTTCTTTTTCTCTTCTGAGCATTCTCTGTTCCTTAAAAAATTTCAAGTCCTTCAATTATGTGTTTTGAAGCACATATCTATTCTAATAAAGTGAGAAATTGCACTGCCTTTAAGGTAGTGCTTCACATGCTGTGAGATGGACACATACTTAAATGTAGTGCCAAACACTGAGTTCCAAACAAATATCTTCTGGAACCACCTGTTCTGGTAAAAGACAGTTCTGTCACCAGCTGTTCATCACCCTTCTTTGGCTCTGACCAAGAAGTTCCTATCTAACTCTGCAGTTTTGCCAATAGAGCATTTCCTTCTGGCCCTGTAGGTCTCAATGTCACCACAGACTGGTGACAGTGATGGTGGCAACCAGGTCCATCAGCCCAGCTACCCCAGGAAGAGGCTGCTCACCATGGTCCTTTCCTCATGCACTAACAGAGATGTGTAACTCGGAAAAGACCTAACACATACAGAGCTCAGTATAAAATTGATTTAAGGTGTAGCTTGCAGCATGCCAGGAAACACTTCATTATGATTGTAGGTGTTACCAAAAGAGCGCTAGTGTGTTTAGCATTTTGGATTTTCTACCCTATAACACATGACACAAAGTTTATGCTGCACATGCTTATGTCAGAAAAGGTGTTATAAGTAGAAAAATGGGGAAGGAATTAAAAAGAACAAACAGAGTGCTCTGTGCACTCAGTTTCATAAATAGCTCCTCCAAAGTAATACCATTTTAGAAGGTGAATCAGAAAAAGACTATTTACTTCTCTGTGAGCCAACAGAGCAAAAGTGATTAATTTGACATGACTGAAACATTAGACATCTGCAGCATGGTCAGCAAACTTCCTTCTCCTATATGTTCATTATCAAACAGCCATTGGCAGAACCCAAATTGAAAAGTTAAATTTGTTTATTCTGGGGACAACTCATTGTAATTTTTCCAGCAGTTCTTCCTACTGTAAGCTAACTTGCATTCTTTTGGGCCAGGAAAATCATCGTAAATTGTGTCCCACAAATCAAGAGATGGAACAAATTAACATGGAAATGTTTGATTATTAAAAGAACAACAAATGGCCACAATTAACAACAAAAAGATCTCATTACAGACTGGAATGATGAATAAGTGGCACATATATGTATGATTCACTTCCAAGAAAGGTAGGTCAAATAGCTAAAGGATTTTTGAAACTTTGATTGGGACCTATGTGATTACTCAGTATTTCTCTCATCAGTTGTTATAAACGTATATATAAGCTCATTCAAGCCAGGAAGGATAGCCTGACGGAAATGTTACAGCAGTTGAATTTAGGAGCTGCACTCTAAACAACTAATCTTTCTACTCTGTGGCTGAACTAAGAAAAAAAAAATGTTTCAGGTCAACCCAAAATGAATTTTTTGTTGTGCTTACCAAAGTGAAGATGAAAGAAAAGGTATTTCAGTTCTGATGAAATTAAACACACTACTCGCCTTACAATGCTCCATTTACCTAAGATTTTTTGCTTTTCATCATTTCAATTTTACATTAAAAAAGTATTTTTTTACATCAAAATGCGTCAAAGTGAAAAATCTGAACCTTTTTTAATACAAATGGGTGAAAATAATCTGTTTATTTCCTATTTCAAGCACAGGCTGAATGTGTGATTTACATCCGTTGTTAGCTTTATACCTCAGCTTTTCTATGTCGGGAAAATGTATTGATGCCCAAAGTGCATAGTAAAAAATTAAATGTAATGGACACTTTCCTGCTCAACCTACTGTACGGAACCCGCTTTATCATGGGGGTTGGACTTGATCTCTTGAGATCCCTTCCAACCACTATGATTCTATGGTTCTATGATTCTATGAAGGTGGTAAATAATCCAAGATTTTTAAGACCCAATTTATTGCGTAGGAAGACATTATCTGTAGTCAATGAACAGACCCAACAATATCTGTGAATTACATTGTTGTTTTGTCTTTTTTAACAGCCTCCAAAGAGCCACTAGCCAGAGTGCTCTATAGGTGGTGAGAAGACATACAATTGCAGGAAAGGAATACACACTTCTGAGATCTACCTGTGTAGATCATTTAGCTCCTTGAATACTTGTTATTGCACCTCTGCCATTTTCATGATGAAAAGAATTAGTGAATACAAGGAATCTATCTGGGAATCAGACAGACCTACCCTGTCAAAGTGGTACTAATTTGTTTGCGATCCGGTGGCAAATACTCTTTTAAAAAAGAGAGGAGAAGTAGGAGGATCCTTTCTCTCAGAGGGAGAGGAAAAAAAAAAAGAAGAATTAATAAATATTTTGCAGAAGGTGAACTCAGAGGTCCTGAAGCAAATCCTGAACAAATTACAGGGAAACAGAAACAGCTGGAGAGAGAATACCATTGCAGTAAGCACACTGCCTTGACCCAGCCTGCCAGCGCCCTTCAGCTCCCAACTTTACTGTTTCTAAACACCTTGGCAAAAATATAGGCAGAATATCTCACATTTATTCAAGAAAAAAGAAGGGGATCCATCCAAGTTCTTTTATGAGGCAACCTGAAGAGGACCTTGGCATTTCTATAATAGGCAGCTCTGTGTGCTACAAAAAACCTGCAAAAGCAACTTGCTAAAAAGATGCATAGGAGGGAGCTGGGAAAGCAGAGTGGCCTCATAGGAAATGAAGGTAATAATGCACAGCTCGTGAATACAGGAATGCCACTGAAGTGGGAAAAGCTCACATTTCTTTTTGGCCACACCACTACTGTACAGGGACAAGTATAGGGAGACTTTGATTTTTTTTTTCCCCATTTTAGCTTTGTTTTTTGTTATTATTATTGTTGATATTACTTTATTATTATTATTACTATTTCAGATTTCTCATGTAGGCAGGAGAAGGTAGACTGGTCACATCTTCCTGGGGGAGAGGGAGACATTTTTTAGAAGAGTCTCTAAAGGGATGTACCCATGCAGGTGCTATGTTGGGGAAATCTCCGTGGCACATGAGTGGCTCAGAGCTGCACGTATCACATTACTCATTTACTTTCTGTTCTGTGGCCAACCTCCAAAGTTTCTTATCCATCTTTCATATGTTGCCTATGTAATCTTTGGAAGGATGTGTTACATTTGCTCGTATAAGATCAGCATGATTGAACACTAGCTTGGATGGAGCTCAGATCCTACCAGAATCTAAATGTTAGGCAAAGATTTTTGCTTAATATAGAACATAGGATATAGGTCAACTGAAAGAAAGAAGGAGAGAAGGAGGAGAGGGTTGCAATAATGGAAATATCTTTAATGTTACGAGCTATTCAATAACTGAAATCTGGAACTGCAGGAGTTCTGGTTTTGTTTTTGTTTTTGGTTCTGTTGTTTTTTTTGTTTTTGTTTTTGTTTTTGCAAGTATTGAGCGGTTATTCTTGAGAACTTCAGGTCCAGAATGGATGGTTTTCTAGGAAAGATGCATTACCTCATCCAGAAACTGCTGGCTCACTGCAGTACTCTTCTGGCATCGTGACCTATGTTCTGGGGGAAGCTGGACTGTATCTTCAAAACAGCCCCTCATGTTCTTCAGACCTACGAATCTGAATACGGCAACTCCATATGCCAACAGTTAATAGACAGTTAGTTTACTGGTTAGTAAACTTCTCATAGTCTGTCAGTAAAAGACTAATCAGTTTGCATAGTTAAGCTGCAAACTTGTAACAGCTTCTATTGAATACTGTCTCTTAATGCTGCTTGTAAATCCTTCTCAAAGGAGACTTAAAGTGTTACAATGACAATAATAATCGGAATGTGCAATCAATTTTCCCTGTGCTGCCAGCAATGCTGATAATGAGCTAACAGAAGCGCTGCTGATTGCTGCCATGAATGCTGCAGGGAGCAAAACCCTAAAAGCTTTTATTAGCAACACCCACACATTGCTGTTTCTTTCCAAACCAAAAGTTCCAACCTTTTCTGTCTCTGGATGGGTACAACCATTCTTCTCATTGCGCTCCATTGCACAATGTGGTACAAAAGTGATACCTGTGCTATTAGTTAGATCCAAAAACAGTTTTGATTTTTAACCAAGCAGCTCTATTTTATTTTTATCTCTACCAAATGGGAAATATGCTTTGAGATTTCATCTGGGGCAATCTGGTACATTGCAGCCTTTTCTGAGTAGATAAAATGTATTGGAAGTCTTGAATATTGCACTGTTAAATAAAATCCTGAGTGCATAAGCCAGGTGGCATTGCAAAAGTCTTACCACGACCTGACCCTGCTTAAAGAGTAACCATTTCATGAGGAAGGGAGAGCCTTATTCAGTGTCTGACCTATACGTTGAGGCAAACAAGAAACTCAGACAGGATAGCAGGGTTGAGAACTCTTGGATTTTCTTTTTGATATATATTTATGATATAAAGCATCCGTTTGTAACCTTTAAAAATTTCACAAAGGCGGTGAATGACATAGAAATAATTCAGGCCACTGTTTGATATAAATTTTGACTCAAACAAAGATAGGGCAAGCACCATCAAAATGGCTTCTTGTACAGCACACTCATTTCAGACAGCAGAAGCCATATTCAGCACAGCACTGCACAATCAGAGCTTCCCTTGGCTCGTGTGAAGGTTGTTAAGTGACCAACACCTCCAAAAATCAAGTCTGAACTGTCTCCAGCTGGGACGCAACAAATGAGTAAACAGATTCAGCCCTACATGTGAGGTGGTTGCGAAAACCCTGGGCTCTGAGAGTGAAAATTGCAGTAGCTTTTTACTGTACCTTTGTTGCACACCTTAGAAAAAAACCATGTAAAGTTTTAAAACAAGATGGGGATGCGGGGAGCTCTTACTGCAGGCTTGTTAGGTGCTGTTGAAATCGAGCCAACAGAGAAGCACGGGGGATCTTCAAGAAGCCAAAGTATTATTAATTACTATTATATTTATGTGCTAATGCTGGTAATCTTAAGTAACTGTTTGTGAGAATGTTTCAGCCTGGCTAAATCCAGAAGTATTGTGTAGATGCAGTAACTGTCAAGAATATGAGCTGTGGAGCAACAAAAGCCACCTGCATTGCTCATGAAGGTCTGGAACCAAAGTACCGGAAAGACAGGGTTACATGCCAAGAAAAGAAAAATCCATTTTGTATGTTCTACATATGGACCAAGGCATGAGGCCCATAAAGATGAAAAGCTGCCGCTAATTTTAGTGGGATGTTTCTATGACTAATGGGCCATGTCAGTTACAGGTCCTCTGGATATGCCACAGTGCCTGCTTGGGGCTGGAGGAGAAACGCTTCATTCCCAGATGGACGCCCTAAAAAACCAACATTCCCACGAGCAATGGTATACCTGTAAAATAACGCTGTAGCAATGGTGATGAAAATAAAACACAGTCAAATCCTGCACTTTCATGGCTGAAGGCAGCAGTCAGTGAATCGTCACATTGCCAGAGCTGACTTCATTTGCACTTTGGCAAATCTGTGCGGCTAATTTGAAATCCAGGTATTATTATTTTCAGTCAAAATTCCAGCAACTGACATCTTTTGCTACTTTTCAAGTAGCCCCCAGTGAGTAGCCAATGCTAAAGGACTTTGCCATATTTGCGGGAGCACAGCCACTAAAAATAGTCAGGCATGTGCCTACAAGATGGCTTAGTTTGAGCAGAGTTATAAAACACACAGTGGACATGTGATTTGCTTTGCTGTCGTATTTTCTGAGTTGTGAGCAGCAGGCTGCCAAAATAGAACTCGTTTGGTGATTTCTTCAGAGCTGTAAGCTTAAAACTGGTTTTTCTGTTCTTAATTTATGTCATGGAGTCTCAACAGCAATTTAATGTGAAGCCTCAGAGCGGAGGAAAGCCAGCTACTGATGTCTGCAGGCTGGTTGAGCGCGTGCTGGCAGAGGTTTGGAGTCAGAAGCTGCACTGGTAACTGCTTCAAAGAAGTGGCTGCTCAATTCACAGACAGTCTGGTAGTTTTCTTTCAGCAGGTGACACAAGAACTGGAGCAGAAGTCTAGAAATGCCGATGGCAGCATCTGGATATAGTACCTGAGAGTTGCATGGCAAGCACAGCATAAATAAACAGCACAATGCATACTTCTGCAGTGGCTAAAAATGCAGCAAAACTGTTTTCACCTCCAGAGCAATAGTTCATTTCTTGCCAGAGTTATCTTTGAAAATGTTGAAAGGGTTTAAAACACTCTGAACTTAAGAAAATGGAAGGGAAACTTAAGATCAAATATAATTTCAGTGTTAAAAATTATTTCCTCAATGCTCCTTTTTCTGGCAGTGTTGGTGTTTTGCTTTATCTATCTATTTATTTATTTATTTATTTTTATTTATTTATTACTTTATTTATTTCAGTGTACCGAGCTATGGCTAGGAGGAGAAAATACCAAATATTTCCAAGCAAAATATCACATGAAATTGGCTGTCATAAAATTCTGAAATCAGACCTGTCTTTCTAAACAGCATTAAGCTTTGTAATCTTCTGACTGTTCTCCAGTCTTAACCCACTTAAAGAGAAGCCATTTTTATTTTATATTCTTTTATCATATGTACATCTTGGAAATAGTTGCTTCCAAATCCACAAATGTTCATAAATCTATTGACAAGAGAACACCATGATAATGTGGCCCGTCTGTTGAGAGGCAGCAGATTTCAGGCCTTAATACATCATTTATTACATAGGATAAATTAGTAAGGCACATTGGGGTTTATATCTAATGTTGCTTATTTAATTTTACCATATAAATCAGCCTTGACAGGACCTTGTCACAAACAGCACTGCCACAAATCTTTGCTGTCAAGAATTTCAACCGAAACATCAGTGTGGGGCTCCTAGGAAAAAAAAAAAAGAAANTAAATATGATTAATATGCTCAGATTGAAATTGATCTTTCTGCTACTTGCAACAGGCTCCTTATGAGACCGTTAAAATTACTCATAAAGAAGCTGTAACAGTGCCATCTGGTGATTGCTGCTGTACTTGTGCCACAACTGTCATGGGAAGAATCACGCCAAGGAACTGCACTACTGGTGCTCAGCATCAGCTTGGCTGAAGCAAGCTCCTGTGTTATTTGTTACTGTGGATGACAAGAATCTTCACCAATAAAAGACGATTGGTGATATTACTGTTGGGCACAGAGGGGTATCTGAAAGTTTCCAAATTAAAGCTGGATGTGATTTTTTGCTTTTCTTCAATATTTCTCTTTCAGTTCTCTTCTTTGCTTCCATATAATGAAACTACCTAGTGATCCACAGATTCCCCAAATGGCACTTCACAGAATCATTGAATCACAGAATTGTAGGGGTTGGAAGGGACCTCTAAAGATCATCGAGTCCAACCCCCCTGACAAAGCAGCTCCCTAGCCCAGGTTGCACAGGTAGGAGTCCAGGTGGGTCTTGAATGTCTCCAGAGAAGGAGACTCCACCACCTCTCTGTGCAGCCTGTGCCAGTGCTCCGTCACTGCACTGTGAAGAAGCTCCCAGGCACATTTGTGCAGAACTTTCTACGCATCAGTTTGTGGCCATTTCCCCTCGTCCTATTATCACACACTGCTGAGAAGAGTCCGACCTCATCCCTATCCTCCTGCTCCTTTAAATATTTATAGACGTGGATCAGTTCCCCTCTGAGTCTTCTTTTTTCAAGGCTGAACAGACCCAGGTGTCTCACCCTTTCCTCATAATGGAGGTGTTCCACACCCTTGTATCATCTTTGTAGCCCTCCACTGGATTCTTTTGAGGAGATCCCAGTCTGTTTTGTACCTGGGAGCCCAGAACTGGACACAGTACTCCCAGTGAGGCCTCACCAGGGCAGAGTAGAGGGGGAGGATCACCTCCCTTGACCTGCTGGCCACGCTCTTTTTAATGCACCCCAGGATACCATTGGCCCTCTTGGCCACCAGGGCTCACTGCTGGCTCATGGCCAACCTGTCATCCACCAGGACACCCAGGTCCCTCTCCTCAGAACTCCTCTCCAGCAGGTCATCCCCCAACCTGTACTGGTGCATGTGGTTTTTCCTCCCTAGGTGCAAGACTCTACACTTGCTCTTGTTAAACCTCATCTGGTTCCTCTCTGCCCAACTCTCCAGCCTGTCCAGGTCTCACTGAATGGCAGCACAGCTTTCCAGTGTGTCAGCCATTCCTCCTAGCTTTGTATTGTCAGCGAACTTGGTGAAGGTGGACACTATCCCCTTGCCAAGGTCACTGACGAAGATGTTGAACAGAACCAGACGGAGCACTGGCCCCTGAGGAACATCACTAAGTACAGGCCTCCAACTGGGCTCTGTGCCACCGATCACAACCCTCTGAGCTCTGCCAGTCAGCCCCTTCTCAACCCACCTCACCACCCACTCATCTATTCCACAGTTCCTCAACTTCATTACCAGGATTTTTTTTGGGTATGTTTTCTCAGCAGTGATTGCTTTCAGATCACCGTCCTGGTAACAGTGCCTTCAAGGAGGACTGGCTTCATGGGAGGCTTTGAAAGGAGCTAAGTAGGCAGAGGACATACAGCAAATGTCTTCTGCTGTAGACAGGCTTTCTTTCTAGAAAACATCTTTTAATCAAGGCAAGATGCCAGGCTGGTTGTGGGAGGAGCACAATGGTCTTGACACCAGACTGACCAGTTCATGGAGGATCCATGGTGGGAAGTTAGGTTATGAGCTAAGGATGACCACTGAGTCCACACAATAGGAAACCTTTGCACATGCCATTGCACTGTACTGCCCTGAATTCTGCTGACTCGGGCCTGATACACAGGAACCTCTGCTGTCATCACTAATTGTAAGACTTTCTTCTTGCTGCTGATTCCCACTCTGTGATTTGTTAATTTTTTGTCCCACGTTTGATGGGCTTTACCTCTGTACTCAGCACTGGTGAGGTCATACCTCAAGTACTGTGTTCAGTTTTGGGCCACCCCTCACCACAAGAATGACGTTGAGACCCTGAACAGTGTCCATTCTGGAGCACAGGCATTACAGGGAGTGGCTGAGAAAACTGAGACTATTCAGTCTGGAGAACAGGAGGCTCAGGGGAGACATTATCACTCTCTACAATCTACTGAAATAAAGCTGTATCGAGCTGGGGATTGGCCTCTTCTCCCAGGTGAAAGCAATAGGATGAGAGGCCTCAAGTTGTGCCAGTGGAGATTCAGATTGGATATTAGGGAAAACTTTCCCTCAGAAAGAGTGGTGATGCACTGGAACAGGCTGCCCTGGGAGGTGGTGGAGTCACCATCTCTTAGAAGTTTTCAAGAAAAGGGTAGATGAGGCACTGAGAGACATGCTCTAAAGCAGCCATAGGCACAAGCTATGGTTGGACTAGATGATCTTAGTGGTCCTTCCAACCTTAATGATTCCATGATTCCATGTGCAGGTAGCTCTTTACTTTTAAAATAGATACAGCTACTAAGGTGTGAAATCCAGGGAGCTTCTGCCTAAGTCCTAAAGATTGCCTGTAACTATAAATTCCATTCCTTCTTGCAACATCTACATGCATGAGGAGCTACAGGGTGCAGGTGGTTCAGCCAGCCCCTCTTCAGTACGCACTTAGAAGACTAAAATGATATAATGGCCACTGCTCGTTTCTATTTCTTAATTTTTCATATGTCTGACCCACAGACTTTCTTTCTTCCACCACACTGAATTTATGTGCACGGAACACATTCATGAAAACCCAAAGTGTATCATTTGCTGCCAGCCTACATTGAATAAGTACAAAAAGGAGAGTATACTACTGTGTGGGAAGTATGATATCAAAAATATGTGCATAAGTAAGGGCTCACCTCGTAATTCATGTGTGAGAGAATACATATGACATAGCTAAGAGTTTTCATTGTTAATTTTTTTCAAGCAGATTTTAATTGTTAACAGGCAGGAACTGTGGCCATGTGTGGTCCTTCTCCCATCTTCCACTTCTGGCAGTCTGAGGGTGCTGGTGAGAAGCACTGAGTTTGGGCTTACTGTGATGCTCTTGAATCACCCCACAAGATCTTACAGAGATGGAGCTATTAAATGAGCTAAAATTCCTCCACCAACCCCAGCTGCAACCACAGAAGTGGTGTCTCTCAGGGTAGCATCCCTGCCTTTGATTCCTCAGAGCCAACAATTAATGTCTGATTAGACCAGAGCCCACTCCTCTGATGCAGTATGGCAAACCTTGTGGTTTACTGGCTAAAAACCTGGTCCTGCTGCTGTCAACCATAGAGTTGCCCACATCGCCTTTGATGAAGATGATTGGAACAGACACTGTTGATTAAAGAAGCCTGTTATGATTCTAAGTGTCTTGTACAGTGAGTTTCCCAATTAAACTTGGGCATTGTAATGCACTGTAGGCATTGTAATTGTAGCTACACATGTTCCGACTTTCAGAAAAGATTTCCTTATGTGTTGTAATGTTGCATACTCAATGTGAAAAACAATCCCTTCATTGAAAGTTTTTTTCTTTCTGTGCATGGGGGACAGAAATATCCTTCAGATTCAGCTGAAGTTTTGTTGTTGATGTTGTTTTCCAAGTTCAAATTATTTTAGGGTATTTATTTTATTTTTTTAGACAAAAGAAAACCACTCTGAAAAGGCACATAAGCCAGTAGTGTTGGCTTGGTATATTACCAGTATTTTCCCTACAAATCTATAATGAGGTTTTTTCTTCAGTGGCTACTTTAGACTTTTGCTACTCCAATTAACTCTTACATGACCAAAGAGCATATAAATAGCTTTGAGGAAACTGGTACAGCAATGACTGTCACACTGAAACACATCCATGAACATATTCTTGGTTCTTGTGGTTTTATGGTTTTCAGCAATGTTTGTGCTGAATTCTTTTATATTTTTAGCAAATTATATTTATAAAAATTAGCAAAATCCTTTCCTTTCTTAATGTTGAAAAGTTATCAAAATTTAATCTGACATGATGTGACACTGTGAAACCAGCCTTGCAGAAAATTGATTCCAGCATGCAGTAGTCTTGGTAACGGTTTCCACTCACCCCTCCACTCCCCATCTCATGTCACATCCTTTTGAAGCTGAAAATCTGTTTGGTGCCATTAAAATGGAGAAATTATCAAGCACAGCACCTCTTTTCCCTTCCATTTCTCTATGCTTATCTTCTTTTCCCTTCCTTTAAATAAAATTGAAAGTATTATTAAAAAAAAAAAGGAAAGAAATGTGAGAATTTTTTTTGGACTTCATGTTGCATGCTGCCTTATCATGCAATAACTTTAAATTTAAAATTCCTTATAAGCCAAAAGAAACAGGTGACTCCTGAGATTTTAATGGAAACTTCTCCTTTTCAACTTTGCTTTAATGATGAATGCATTTTAGCAGTCATTGTCTGCCTGTAGCCTACATCTTTTGTAGCACATGACTTTCCCAAGTGAAAAGAAAAAAAGACAAAACAAAAAAAAAATAAATGTAATTGAAGTGGTGAACATTATCTGGAATCTATATCCTTATATACAAGCTGATTGCACTCCTGGATAATTCTGAAAGCCTCTGGAACTTCCAGAAATGGGATGTGATAACTGCTTACCATGTGTTGGGGTGACTTGAAGGCAGTATTGCAGCAGGAATGTTCTCCTAGAATGAGAGAGAGATTACAGAAATATCATTGCTGGGAATCAAGTGAATACCTTTTTCCACCTTCATATGGAAGCCTCAATTTAGATAATATTTGGCTCATAGTCTGTGTTTTTTTAGACCTAAAACAGCCTCAGGGAGAACAACTGACTCTTGAAAGGCTGCAGATGTGCAATCACCAAAGATATAGCTGCATTAAGTGGAGATTCTTCCTTTACTAAAGAGAGAAGAAAGGCAAAGCTGAGTGAAGGGAGAGTTTATACATTCTTCCTTGAGTTAGTTGTGTTTACAAGAGAGAGGCAGTGTTTTGCAGAGTGTGAATCTTGGAGATATTCTGAGAACAGTTACTGCATGTGCTGATCCAAATGCCTGCAATTATGTTATACACTGCACTTTTCCTTTTCATCAGTGTTCATAGACCAGCTAGATATCATTCATGAGACTGAATAACATAACTGAGCAGAACCAGGGCTGTTTCTTGACATAGTTCAGAGATGTTTTTAAAAGACTGAAGTACTGTCATCTTCTTTGCGGCTGAAATGTCCAGGTGATGCACTCTACAAATTATGGGCAGAAAGCTCAGGGGGAGTCCATTTCGAAGTGAGCACTAAAATATATCCAAATATATCCTTTTCAGTGATAGTGGAATAGATTTCTATATCTATATCTATTTGAATGTATTGACATGTATGTGAGAAATTATGTGAAGAATTTTGTGTGAGCGATTCATGCTTTATGTTTAAAATCATCTATAATAGGCCCAATTAAGTTTGCAATATTTATCATGCATATAGTACTTACTGTGTGCGTTAAACATTTGCTTTACAAAGAAAATATTTGAAAATGTGAAAATTAGGGATTTACAGAGTTAATTCTGGCAGATCAAAGTAGAAAGGTTTAATACTGCCTGCCCTATTACTCCTCAGTTTTCTTCAAGAGTCACTCTTTTATGTAGTGAAAAAAAAAGAAGCCATTGTAGTAACATATAAAGACACATTCCCTTACACAAATTAACAAATATCTTGTCATTAGCATATATTATAAATAAGTCTGACTGTGCCATTATTCTCCAAAAAGCCTTAAACTCATTAGAGTTATGCAACTCTGAACCTGTGAGCAGTAGAATCAGAGTAGGCATGAATGGCACCAGCACTGTGCAGGTCATGGCAGTTTGTGATACTTAACACTGCAGAAACCAACAGAAAGAATTATTTGAGAAATTACACAGACACTAGTTCTGCATTCAGGTAAGATCTTTGTTTTCCTTTCTACTTCTGCAATCAACATATTTGCAAAATGCTGTCTTGCCCCAGAGTGAAGACTTCTCTATGCCACACAGCAGCACATAGTGCTGTGGCTCAAAACTTACCAGGTGTTAACCAAAGATCATGACTTAGGTGTCTGGATACTGTCAGGTGCATCTCGTGTTTCCTCTGGTATGCAGGCAGAAGGCAGAGAGAGAATCATGGAATTGTTTGAGTTGGAAGGAGCACTTAAAGAAAATCCATTCCAACTACCCTGCAATGAACAGGGACAACTCGATCAGGTGCTCAGTGCCCCTCTAGCCTGACCTTGAGTGTGTCCAGGGACAGTGCATCCACATCTCCAGACAACCTGTTCCAGCACTTCATTACCCCAGTTGTAAAAATCTTTTTCTTTACATCCAGTCTCAATCTCTTTTATTTTGAAACCATTTCCCCTTGTCCTATCACAACAGACCCCACTAAAGAAAGTGCTGATACTTCGAGAAGAGACCAGGTCCTTCCAGGCAGCATCTGCTATAGCTTAGGTGTGCAAATAGGGTCAGCTCACCTGGCATTTAGTCTGGGTATTTTATTGATGGAAACAGGCATAATTCCTTGACTCCATTCAGGTGTGTGCTGAAGGAGAGTTTTGCTGCGTCCTGGAAGTATCTTTCCCCACTCGTGACTTAAAGGGACAGAAGATGTGGATGTCAAAACTGTGAACGTCTGCAGTGCAGATGTCTAAAGCTAGGTGAAATTCCTAAAATCATAGAACGTTTTGGGTTGGAAGGAACTTTAAACAGCATCCTGTTCCAACTCCCCTACCATGAGCAGCATTGCCCACTATTAGGTCAGACTGATGCAACCTTGAGCCTCACTCCCTTGGCTGGGTCACCATGACCACGTTTGCCCCATGCAGTCCCCCTGACCCCAGTCCCAAAGCCGGAGGCACCCATAGGCATCTCAGGAACTACAGCCAGTGTAGGTTGGCAGGGAGACATCAGCCTGCGAGGATGAACAGAGCGAGGCACAGCTGCAGCACCTCGGGCACTGCCATCTCGTTCCAGGGTGAGGGGACACAGCCCACCCAGACATCTGAGGGGCTGCCCTGCAACCTCCGCAAAAAAAACTACGTGTTGTGATGAACGGGCAAGTGGCAAAGCTTTAACAGTCCATTGTTCTTTGGCTGGTAGGCAGGAGGCGCCATTTAACAGCGTGTGAAGGGGACAGGGCGAGGGAGGCAGCAGCGAGGCTCCGGCGGGACGACCTACTGCCCTCAGCTCGAAGGAACAAAGTGTCCCACCTTCAGAAGCTGCAACTGCAGCAGTGCGGCCCCTCAGGGCCATGCTGTGTGGGATAACTCAGTAGGACCCCTCAGCCGCCCGAAACAGGGGCAGGGAAGCACGTACTGGGGATCTGCTGTTGTCCTGACCTTGGCAGAGGATTAAAAGAATCAGTGCATCGAGTGTGAGCGTGAAAAGCTCATCAAAAGCTAGAGCATACACTCTTTAATGCATGTTTTCGCTCTTCAAGGTCCTTTAGCACCAGGTATGTTTTCATACAACAAATATTAAGGGGTGAGGTTAACACAGACATTGCCACCGGGCAAACTGCAACTAAATATGCCAGAGATGAACTGTGCTGCGATTCTGACTACTCTGCTCTAGCGCTTATTCTGCTCTTGTGCCTGAAAAACGTGAGTGCCTTCTTCTGTATCCAAAACAGTTAACTGGAGAACATTCCTTTTCCTTTTGAAAGGGAAAGGAAAGGAAAGGTAAGGAAAGGTAAGGAAGAAACGAACAGAAAGGGAAAGNAGTCCAAACACATCCTTAAGTTAGAAAACTTCGAAAAATATGCTTGAGGATTTTTTAAATTCACAGAGTCTTTACATCTGTGTCTGGGATGGGAGATAAAAAAGGAAAAGAAAAATAATGGAAAGACAAGAGGGGAGGAGAGAAAAAGAATAGAAAGGAAAAAAGAAAAGAGAAGAAAGAAAAAGAGAAAGAAAAGAGAGAAAAAAAAAAAAAGGAATAATGCACTCAAAGACTTCCAGCTAAACTTTCCATTGAGAAATGTGTATACTTTCAGCTCAAAATACTTCAGCAACAGGAACAAAAATGTATGTAACTAGCAAGTAGTTCAACTACATGAATAAATTTACTCACCTGTGCAACGTGATTTCCTTGTTTGCATAAAGTTTATGAACTGCTCATACGTCAGTACAATGGATTCCTGTTAAAGAGCTGATTTATTTCAGTGGAGTAATCCTAGTGTAAAACTAGTGTAAGAGCAGGGTAGGTGTCTGGCTTTGGTAATTTCTGACTCACATCATGAGCCAGCGGAACTGAACTCTGACATTTCTTCTTAAACATGCTTAGTATTAAATGAAACCGGTGTGTTTGACCTAACGTTGTTCACTGTTCCACAGAAATAATATTAAACTCTGTCCTGACATAGAAGTACATTAACCCAAATGATCCTAAAGGAAAACGGAACTTGTGCATACATCAGAGGGCAGAATTCACCTCCGTACTTACAATAACCAGAAATTTCAGTTACGTAGCTGGTACACAAAGAATTTTAGATCACAATGATTGCTGAAGAAAAGCTAGCCCTTTGCTGGCTTTATCACAGCCAAGCCAATTGAAAAGAATGTATAAACTTCACCTTTTGCCTACTCCATATGTCTGTGCCTCAAAAGTTGCCTGTGCATAAACCTTACTCCAGTATTTTTTTATCAACTCTATGGACACACTGTGATTTTTATTTATTTTGTTCCTTTTAACCACAGCAGCCATCAGTTCTAATAAGAACTGGCATTCTGCTGAGATTTTGTAAGATAATATTATTTTCTAAGGCTTATGTTTCGGGACGACAGTAAAACAAAAAGCTGTGCCCTGAAGAAGTTCAGGAAGACAGAAGAAGGCACAAGACATCGGGCTCAGGGAGCAGAATCAGGCCACTCGCATGGCCTCCCCATAGCAAAGCTCTCAGCTGTAGGACTCGGGGTGCTGGGGTTTGTTTTTTTGCCCGCTGAAGTTACTCTCTGGCCAAGGATGCAACTGAGAGCTCATTGAGGGCTTTTAATCTGTGGGTTTTCTGCTGGCCCCCGGGGGGAGCTGCAGGCTGTGACAAACACCCCATTCCCCGGTTTATGGGACACATTGAACCGGGTAAATCGCTGCTTGGAATAAATAGTCCGCGATGGGAAAGCAGTAATCCAAAAAACAATAAGGAGCTGAAGCGCTTTTTTTCCACCTACAGCTGAGAATGCGTTTGAAAAGCAACACCTAAAACATGTTAGGAAGGAGACAGTTTGTTTGTCTGAGTGTGACTTTCTTGGCAGCAGGATTTCTCCCTAATTTATAACCATTATGTAAACTTCAGACTTCCAGATTCACACTGTGAAAATATTCAAGATGAACTAATCAGGGTGGAAATCTGAAATTGTTTCTGCATGGTTTGTATCCCCCATCTGGCAGCACAGAACAAACAATACGACCCTGATGGTGTTTACATGAGTTACCTTGTTGGAGGAAATGATCGTACTTAGAAAATTGTCCCTGCTCTAGAAATTTAACAACTTGTTGGCCTAAACAGGCCTTGATATCTTTTTAATCTCTTCTTTTTTGTTGTATATGTTTGAGGAGGGGAAAATTATTAGCTGTGAAGTAGAGCTTTCACACCACATCTGTCTTTTAACTGTGAGCTGAACTTTAGTTAAATATTGCAAAGTTAGGGTTGGTGCCTCTGCTTGCTTCCTACCGGGAACTGAACTGGTGATCGTCCTCAGAAATCGCTGCTAGCATGATTACCTATTAAGACATTCAGTGTGACTGTTTTCTTGACTGTCAGCAGTTTCAAGGGGCTCTGCAAACACACTGAAAAAGCAGAAATACGCTCTGTGATTTTAATTGCACTGCACCCTAAGTGGAGTTTCACTATAGCAAAATATCGTACGTATAGTTTTCGTGGGGGGGGAACAACTAGATTTGCTGCTCTGTCATTCTCTTGTATTTTCTTGTAGAGAGAGATAGAGAATAATTTGACAAATGCTAAGGATAAGAAGAGAATCATAGTTGTGGAGTTTTCAGCAATTTCAGCAGAGAAATTTTATTTCAGTCATTGCCTTGCAGTGCAGAACATTTCATGTTTGTAGCAGAGAGCATGAATCTGCATCCAGGAGTGTTCCAGGAAAAACAGAAACATATAATGTTATACCGTGAGAATTCGTAATCCTAAAATGTAATAGATTTTGTAAAGTATGGTCATTAAAATTAGAATTATTGCATAAAGTTAACAACAGGAAGATAATATTTCTTTTTTTTTTTCCTTTTTTTTTTTAATTTTTAAAAAACTAAAATAAGTACGGTCTTGTGTAGTGATCCATTTCAAGTTTTTGGCTCCAGTTCATATTATTCTGTAGTTTTCAATTGGCCTTCTAGTGATCACTGTGAATTAATGGGATATGACAATGTCATGTGAGCTTTCCAAAAAAATGATGGAATTATATTAAATTTATTTTACTATGAATTCCATCCATGTTCTCCCAGAAAAAAAATTCCTGGACACAAACAATTTTAAAAACAACAAAACTGGCATGTCTCTGTGGCCGAAGCTTAAAATTATTTCCCAAACACTTAAAAACATAATTAAAAAGTGGGTTTTCTTTCATCCTAGCTTAAGGAGCCAAAATAATGCATACTTTGCATTAAAATGTTGGCAGTTTTTGTACAGTGATTTTTTATGTCAAAATCAAATTTATATGCTAAGCGATTTACATTTAATTTGCTTAATGTTTCTTAGCATGAAGTTTAAAGAAAATCTGAAGCAAAACAACATATCCAATATCCTTTAGAGAGTCTATGCTACGATCTGGCTTGCAAGTAAAGTAGATGTTTAATTTGGATTTTGATTATCATTAATATTTTCTTTTTAATGAAAGAAATGTTCTCTGTTGGAAGGAGCTGCAGCTATATGAAGCAGGAAAATGATCCTACACCAGAGCAAAAGCACGATCGTACAGCAAAGCAAAAGTGCCATTGACTTAAGTAAACAGAATTAGGGTCAAACGATACAAAGGAATAAACGGGAGACTTCAGACACGAGAGAAAAGTTTACATGCTGGATGCAGTGCAGCGTTAGAGAGTTCCTGTGGGTGTTCGACCATGACCACGCTTTAGGATCTGGGAGGCATGCAAGAAAGTTGTGAACATTTCAAAAAGCATTTCCAGCTGATTTAAGGGACTGAATTACGTATTACTCAGTAGAATGCAAGGAAATAAAATGAAAAAATTTGGTTTTGGAAGTACTTTGTGTCTCATTAATAGGTCTAATGTGAAGATTGCAGGTTTTACTTTATAAACACTTTCTTACTTTCTTTTTTTTTTTTTTTCAGTTAACGATGAAAACTTCAAGGGCTATTTTAGAGTACATCGTTGCTAAATATTCGGTGACATGAATGCTCTTATCACTATTTATAGGAAACATAAATTCTGAGGGAAAAGAAAACCTGGGGAATGTTGAGCAGTAACTAAAATAATAGGGTAGATGGAGTGTTAATTTCAAACCCTTTACATGAGGAAAAAAAAAAAAAAAGTGAAGGTAAACTGCTGTTTAACAGCTTCCCACTGTTATATAAACTTTCAAACAACCATGAAATGTAGGTCTCTGGACATCACTTAAAAGAACCACAAATAAACAGAGGGTCGTACCACACTTCTGTTCCCTAATGCGTAACTAAAAGGTTTAGCTAAGAACAGAAAGTGTCTAAAACCTTTTTTGTTTATCTACCGCCTTGTGTACCATAAACACAAATAAGCAAAGTGGGGCTGGAGGTGGGATGCTGCCTGGATGTGAATAGGGCACAGAGGAGTTAAGAAACCCGTTAATGTCTCCGGAGGGTCATTTTACCTTTGTTCAGGCAGCAGACTGAGACATTTATGTAGCAAAGAATCACCTACTTAAAAAACAAGGATGCTGCACTTAACACTCCTGTGCCAGAACATCTCTGGGGACTTGTATATCTTTCATGGAAATTTGCTAAAGAGTAATGGTTTAGCAATTATTGTGGACTTAGTATAATGGTGGCCTTTTAACAGAGGAAAACACAAACAGGGATGTTAAACATAATGTACCTTTAGGGTGCAAGGCTGCATCCTCTTCAGACTTAGTAGGATCATGATCAGAAATGTGTAGGGTCCTAAATCACAAAATTCCTCTGAAATGGAGGGTGGCCCTACACCAGCTGGAGTTTGCTCCTTGGGAGGATGCAGTGGTACCCATATGCTAAGGGTGGTCCATGAGCTAAGGACTCATTCCTGGGGGAGGAACCCCCAGGTTCTTGGTGATGGAACAAACCCACAACCTGAAAAAAATATCATCAGCTCACAGTTAAGCTGGTGCAACCAAGAGTCATATAACGGAAACTGCTCCAGAAGTACATCGATGCAGAAGGATTTTTTGCTCCACACGTAATACTCGCAATGCTCTTATCCCTTGACACCAAGACAATGTAAATAAAACAGAAAGTAACAAATCCTACAAAGATTAATTTCCTTATGTCTTACTCCAAAGCTATTCCCCTTTGGCCCTTCCTCTCTTCAACCACTGCACCCCCCCCAAGGGAAAAAAAAAAAAATAATAACACATTCATTGTGGATTTCATTCTTTCTTACAGTTTAGTGCAAAAAGGTGCTTAGGCAGCACAGTGATGAGCAGTGTCATAAATCCAGTAGCCCAGTGAATGTAGCATGCTTAGGAGAAAAGCAGGGCCTCTGGTTCAGACAGAGTAATTAATATCTATTGGTGTATAGGCTTCCTTAAAGTCTTCATTATGGGAAATCAGGTACTTACATGTGCAGCAATTAAGTTGATATATATGTGTGGATGTATTATTTGTTTATTTATGTGATGTGTGTGTGATAAATTACCCGTATACGGACATCTTTTAAAACCTGTTACTAATCTCTGTGTTGGTCATGTAACCTAAGAAGGAATGAAGACATAAGCTGCAGTGATGATGGTTATACAATACCACAGTGAGAGCAGTCATTGCAGTTCAGGGCAGCATGCAAGCAATTTGACTGCCTGCAGATTTCAGCTGGGTGATAAAGCAAGGTGTGTGTGCATGTAGCAAGGATTAATCAAAGGATCTACTTGCTCACTTGGTTCCTGTTTATAGGAACATTTCATGGCAAGAATTCAGTGGCAACATTTCTAGAGCAGTGTGGTAGGCAGGAGACTATATAAAGGGTTACAGGCTGTAGAATGAAGTAAATAGCATGCAAGCTACCCAGTAATAATGCAAATTGCAGAAGAAACGTATAGAGGAACAGAAAGGAAAAAATATATTCCCCATCTGGGCAGTTATTGAAGATTTTGGATTGTGGAACGCATAAAATGGGGTGGAGCAGAGATTTTCCTGGCTTGCCTTCCACATCAATCAGTTTGTTGGGAATTGTGCACAGCAAACACAGTTGTGCCACTCTGAAAAAGACAATGGATCAGAGGAACAGCAACAACATTTTTCCAAAATTACTCGTGGTTCTGGGGTCTCATTGGATGTATTTTGAAGCTGTCACACTTTCAGGAAGCATTGAAGTCCTTTTTCTCTGAAACTCAGGCCGTCTCAGTCAACCGAGGGCAAAGCACATTGTGTTGTGAAGGCTCTGAGTGAGGGACATGAAAACACTCATCCAGGGTAACAGCGTACAGGGGGTTTCTGCCACGGGAGTAAACAACTGTGGGAATTCAGATTCACTGTTCCCGTTTCAACCAAAATGAAGAAATAACACGTTATTGTGAAACAGGAAAAAATGTAAGTTGAGAGAGTTCCTCTGCAATGAAAAGCATTTCAGGGAATGTGCTGAGCCTATTATTTTTTCTGTAAGAAGTAATAATACACACAATCACTTTCTAAAGTTGTACACATATTTCTCATATGACTTAGACAAATTCAGGTTACAAAACATTCAGGCTTTATTGCCAAAATGTCTTTGTGTTGGCTGTTGGACTGCTTGCGAAAGGTTTTGGACCCAGAATGGTGTCTTTCATTTTTAAAGTGTCCTAAAAAAGGTGTAGTGGGTTCTTAAGATTATAATGGACTTTCCCTATCTTGAAATCCAAATTATTTTTATTTTATTTTATTTTATTATTTTTAATAAACATGTGTAAGAAATATAACACATCATGTAGAAGAGAGAAGTAGACCATATAGGATTGGAATGAGCATGAAAGGTTGGTCAATTTTATTTGGTTGAAAAATTTTCAATGAAAAATAGCCTTCATTATCACATTTAAATTGTTTAAAAAGGAAACAAAAAAAAAAATGATGAAAGTTTCCAGATATCGGTTTATTTTTAAAATGAAACCCCCAGTTTGTCTGATTTTTTTCTTCCTTCCCTTCTTGAATCTGAAACTATTCAATTATTACAAAAATAATGTTTTAACTTTTGTGTTTTATAACAGAAACACTGAGGAAAGTAGAGAAATTTCTTCTTCAAAGAAATCAGCAATGCACTAATTGCCACTGAAAACTAAAGCCTTTCAGTACTGGAATATTTTTCTTTTTCTTTTCAATTTTCTATTTTATATACTTTTTTTATTTTTTTTAATATCTCCCTTTTACAAGGCTGTAAATTGTGATTAATGTACCAACCTATCACCAAGATTGAATTACATTTTTGAATGTGCTGCAAGACTAATTAGTTTAATAGTCTTATGAAAGTGCAGGCCGTGTCGAGTATGAGATTCCTCACACAGGTTGCATTTGAGACTCTGAACTGAACCCCAAACTTTTCAGGTTTATGTTACGGGCAAGACTGAAAATGTGACAGCTCTGGCTGCTGTGGCCAGTGCACACCCAACTCTGCCAGATATTATTCAGATTAGTTGAGCACAAGATAGACAAGTACACATGCTCTTTCCATTCCCACCCTCTGAACTCCGTGTGTGCAAAAAAAACCAAACCCATACCTAAGAAATTCCTGTCTCAAATATCTTCCTGTATGACTGCCCTAAATTGACTTCTCAGCTTGCTGTCTTCTCCTCATTGCCTGGGCACCTTCAATTTTCCTTCAAGCTTTGAGAACACAGAAGCAGCAGATTTTTTATGGTTTCTAATATCTCCTCAGTTGTTGGGTGCAAAGGAGCTTAAAATTGTGGATGACCTAGTAAAAGGTTCTTCTCCATCCACTCAGAGGGGCCATTAAAAAAAAGTAGGAAAGGATGAACCCAGATTATACTTTCATCTTACTATTCATGTGTAAACAATGAAAAAAAAACCATTGCTGTTTATCTTGCTCCACAGCTTCTGCTCTGAATGGTCTTTCTTGTATTCCCATGAAGCATCATATTGAAAGTAGAGGAATGAAGCCCTTTACTCATGGAAGGAATAAATTTCCTATTTCTATCCACCATCATGAACACATACATCTCGACACATTTATTTTGTAGTATAGACATTGATTTTCTCTGTATTCTGCATTATGCATTTCCTTTATGATAAAGCTTTTTTGGTACATATTCTGTTCTGTATTTTCTAACATTGTTGTCAGCTTCCTGCTCATGGTGAATGTGTTTTACTGGTTTGGGCTAAGACATTTTGTTTGTTATTTTTATTATGATTTGCATAACATAACCTTTTACTCCTCTGGAAATCCTGGCCTTGGTTTTCACACCCCTGAAAATCATGAAATAAAGAGTACGGTCATGAGGTGAAGACTAAAAGAAAGCTTCTAGAACAGAAAGGCAAATTTTGTCACCTAATGTACAGATGCTGTGTTTGAAGATCAAGAGCTACCCAAGATGAATCATGAGGTCTTCTAATTCAGCTTGGAAGGTATCCTAATTTCCCTTAGAGCTAGATTAGCTCCCTGCAGTGTGCCAGGGCAACCTCTGTCACCTAAAGCAGTGGGACTTCATTGCCCAGGTTATCTCAGCTCTATCAGTCAAAAGTGTTACTATTTTGACATTTGGGACAAACAGTTATAAGATTTTAATTAGAGCAGACACTTAACCACTCCCAAGTAGCTAAATAGGCTAAAAATATCCATTGGTTTGGTATTTCTAGGAACCCTGAGGTTTAATTTGCTGTCTGTTTCAATACAGGAACTCCCTTGACAGGTTTTTGACAGTGGAGAGTTTTGTTAACAGGAAAGTTCGAGTCAAGTAACATACCCACTCAGTATTCTCAGTCTCCTTTAGTTGTCCTCAGCAGGGTGTTGTTCTCATTTAATTCATAAGATGAGAAGCAACAAAAATTGTAGAGATCTGACAGGTTCTCTGTTGTTCTTTATTTTCAAAATGAAACCATTCCTAGCCAAATTTTGTTCTAGTAATTTATTCAGCCTGAAAAAAAAAAAAAAAAGCAACAACAAATAAAACCACCAAAAAGAAAAAGAAAAACAACAACAACAACAAAAGATGAAGAAGAAAGAATGCATGCGTTGACAAAGCTTTGGCTGTAGTTTTCACTGTTCTGAAGATTTCTTTTTGAGGTTTTCCACCTGAATTTTCTTTTATTCCTTTCTTATTGATTATGACCTTATGCCCTTTGATCAAAAAATGCTTTTGTGCTTGTTCCATGTTAGGAGTAGTCATGGCAGTAGTCTTTATGACAAAGGTGTAACCAGTCCTGAGACCAACAGCTTATAGGAAGTTGATGTAGGAAACTTGTAATTTTCTACTACTAGGCTACATGTTGATTAATCTTCACAAACAGTTGTCAGTTGATTACAGTATCCATGTCTCCTTTCCATGTGTGTTGTCAGCCAGGATGGGGGGTTAGGGGAAGGGGAACTCATTTCTGAAATGAGGTTCTGGATGAGTGCTCTCAGCATTGGTCTCATCTAGTCTCACTTTGAGGAATTTGAATAAAAGTGACTTGAGATGAGGATCATCTCCCTTGACCTGCCAAATATGCTTCTTTTGATGCAGTCCAGGACTTTCTGGGCTGCAAGAAATATATAATCACTATGTATAACATCTATTTATCTATCTAATTACTACTGGTCAATTATTGCTCACAGTCAGGCACAAGGTGATGGCATTCCCAGTGCTATTGGAATTCCCAAGACCTTTGGACCTTTAAATGCAGGAGGGAAAGGTTTATGGACATTCCTGTTGATCTTGACTTGTGAATTTGCGAATTTCCTTTCACTATCTAGGGATTCTGGAATGAAGCATCAAGAAACGCAGTGTTCTTTTCTGGTGTCTTTTAGTCCTACAGAGTACATTTCTACTAACAAACAAAACTGTGACTGCCTATTTTCTGACCATGGGGTGCTGTCCTGACATGTACATATTACTAAGTTTTCTTTGTTTTCAGGATAAGGGTTATTTCAAACTGTCTTTGCTGAGTGGTCATTCTCCTACATTAACTTTTGTACCGTGCCAAGGAATTGTTTGAGAAAATGATAGGTGGCTTGGGCAGATCCATGCCAGGGGCCATTCTTACAATTTAACCATGTAAATAGTTGTTTGGCAGTCCCAGAATGTTCCCTGACACTGTTTATGACTGTTAGCATAGGTATAGTCATAGGAAGAGACTATTGTGTCCATAACTGGCAATAAGATTCTTTTTGCTTGAAAGCCAGAACATATTCTTGGCAGCCAAAGTACCCCACAGACTCATGTCCATTATGTTCTTGTATATTAGAATCACGTTTGAGATAAAGATTAAAGCAAGAGGGCAAATTAACAGTCTGTTTATTCATCTTCAGTGTTCGCATATTCTGGATAAGAAATTAGAGGCTGCCTATCCCATTATTTGAGGTTTGATTTATATTCTGAAGTTTAGTTGATCTGCACTACTTCATTTTTCATTTTAAAATAGACTCAAGGACCCTGACCCTCTTAAAAAGAAAGAGCATTAGCTTTGTGGTATTGCTGCATAAAAAGTAAACAACCAGTTTTATGAGGAAAATGTCTTTGGGATGCATAACTCTCCCGTGCCAAAGCCTGAATGTGGGATGCAGTGTGTGACAAAGATGCAAAATAAGGGACACACAGAAACTATTCATCCACTGAATTAAAAATGTGGTGGGAGACAGCCCTGCAGTATGAATAAGTCTTGCTGTAACCTCAAAATCATGATTCCTTATTTCTGATGTAAATGGTTGTCAACAATAGAAATGCGGTGCTGCCACATTTGTATGGAAGACAGGAATCTGAGTCTAAAATTGGAATGGAATGTCCATATATGTTACATACCTGTTGAGTTCTTGCTATTGTTCATGGATTAAGTCCACTGCAGGTGATACTAATGACTTACTTCTAATCCAGACAGATTTTACAGTCAACTAACACCTTTGACTTCAGCGAAATAATTCCTGGATTAATCTGATGCAAATGAGAAGACAGTCAGGCCCCAAATGCTGCAGATCTAATGTAACCCTTCTCCCTGGTCCTGTCTCTGACCTCCCATACTTTATCTTCCAAAGATCAGCTTTGTGGTGTTAATTATGGGGTAAGTAAGCAGTTACTTCCTAGAGCAAATCAGCAAAAGTCCAGGTTTGCTCTAGAGGTCCTAAAGATCAGAGCTCTGTGTTTCTTCAGGTTTCAATTTACCAGGCTCAAAACACTTAAAAGCACAAGGAGGAGAGGCTGGGGAGTGATCAGTTTACAAGTGACCTGGGAGTTCACAGTCTCCATCCCGTGAAATTACAGCCCATATAATAGGTCTTGTGCAGACAAACTGCAACAAATTAACTCTTAACTTTTTTTGTTTGGAGGAGAAAAACACCTCTGCTTTATCAGCATTTCCCAGGCTGTCTTTCACTGTAGTGCCAAACTCTGTGTTTGTTTGTTTGTTTCCAAGAGGAGTGTTTTGGACATGACAGACATCTTGTTACTTTCCTGAGCAGGCACCCTGCATTTAGCAGCAGTACAAGGGATGCTCTGAAAGTAATGCCTCCTGTTTCTTAATTTTGGCCCACAATATCAAAGGTGGGTGTTGGTGGTAGGGCAGTAGAGGTTGCACCTTCCCACCAATATTGCATTACATTTTCTTTCCACATGACAAATGGCAGCAGAGGGGCAGTCTGACAGGATGGCCTCTGATGTGAAAGTGCGTATGAAGCAGAAGTGTGTAACTGAATTCTTCCACATGGAAAATATTGCACTCATTGAAAGTGAATGATGCTTGCTGAACATTTATGAATTTGAGCACAGTTAGGCAATGGAGACAGTGACATGAAAGACAAGTCACGTTCTGGATGGCCATGTAAATTTTTACAAGCATAGAATGCAGGCTCTTTTCTTTTGCTGGCAAAAATGTAAATCTATTTGTGGTGACAGTGTTGAAAAATAGTGTTTTGTAGCTGAGACTTTGCCCTGTCAAATAGTGTTATTGTGATTGTTTTTGTATCTGTTGTAGTCTCCTTGAAAAAAAAAAAAATGGGAGGCATCACTTTCAGAGCAACCTACTTATAACTCAACTTGCTGACAGAACAACATGATGCTGCATCAGATTAGTTCAGACTGGCTTAGGAAAAGTTTCTATACCCAAGGGTGGTGGACATGGAAGATGCTCCCCAGGGCAGTGGGCATGGTCCCGAGCAGCCAAACAACAGTCTCTGACATAGGGTTTGAATTTTAGACATCTCTTTCTGAAACCAGGAGTTAGACTCAATGCTCCTTGTATGTCCCTTCCTGCTGAGGGCATTCTATGATTCTGTGATTCTGTGAACTTCCATTGAGCCAAAACTAATACATCAGCACCACAAGTACTAAGATGTACCAAAGACTTTTCTCTTATGTAGTTCCACTGAATTTAATCATTCTCTGGTTGTTAATATTCAGCTGTGTTCCTACCAAGTGAACCTATTTTCTTGGTCATAAAATTCTTCTGTGACAGTTATGAATTTAACGGCATGTAGAAGGGTTTGAAATACTTAGTATACTGTGAGCAGTACATTTGTCATCATATGTCAGCCAGAGTGCTTGATGCCATCTTATAGACAGGTCTGGGAATGTACGTGTGTCTGTCTTCTTCATGAAAGCCATGAGAGGAATGAGTGACCACACCTTAGTGGAAATTAACAGAGGTTAGAAGCATTTGGCCTGCATTGAGAAGAATGGGCTTATAATGGGAAAAGATATTACCTGCAAAGTCAGTGAAATTTTTATTGATGTGCTTTGAGAAAGTATATCTCAAGCCATCTTTGTTTTTTTGTTTGTTTGTTTGTTTGTTTTTTACCTTTCTGTAAAAGGTTGTGTTGTTTTGTTTAGCTTTGTTTCACAAATGCCAATACTGCAAAGGTATTCACAGATTTCACTGTGAAATCTGCAGAAACAGACACTTTCTGTTCTGGGATTAGAAAATATTGAGTTAGCTCCAGCACTGCATCCTGGCACTCCTTTCCAAAAAGCCCTGTTTTTGTAGCTATGGCATTCTACAATGATCCTGAAGTTAGACTGCAGGCACAGATTTAAGGTAGTTAAATTAATCTGCTCAAGAATACATACAGTGGAGTACATAATCTGCAGCAAAGTGTTTAACCAAAGACCCCAGAGGTGGAAGCAGATAGTCTTCTTGGAGATTAGCAGTTGTTTCTAGGCCCTTTCCTACCAGTGCAATTTCCGTGGCAAGTCTCCAGAGGATAACTTCTCTCCATATAAAAATGCCATAAAAATAACATTAGGAATATGTTTTGGTCGAGTTTTGTGCTTAAGACTGAATATTTCCTTCTGTTTATTTGAAGAGTAAAAAAGACACTTTGAAAACCCAAAAGGGCCCAGGGGAGTATAAGTGATGTTGCATTTATGTCCTCCAGAAGTGCACTGGTCTGTAAATGGAGGGAGAAAAATAGAAGGTAGCGAGATGCGCAAGGGAGAAATGAGTTGTAGTTTATAGACAGAACCAGAAGTATCCAGGAAATTTTGACCACTACTGTGTAGCTGCAGCACAAAACAATCAGTATTTATAACTATGAATTTTGCATTCCAGATTTGAACAGAGTTGTTGGACAATTTCTTATCTGTTTCTGTGACTTCACAGTGTCTGAACATATGGGGAGTGAAAACAAACAGTTCCACGGCCACTGGAGTAGTGTTAGCAGTGGTATTTGGGCATGCATCACAGAATTGTAGACCAGTGGGAGGGATCTTAAAGTCTTTTCAGTTTCAATCCTTCTGCCATTAGGTTTGCCAACCCCTGGATTAGGGACACATTCAGTCTGGCTTTGAACATCCACTACCTCTCTGAGCAGCCTGTTAGTGTCCCACCACCATCTGAATAAATAATTTTTTCCCAACATCTAACCTGAATCTTCCCTCTTTTAGTTTAAAACCATTCTCCCTTGTCCTAGCACTGTTAGACCATGTCAAAGGTCAGTCCCACCCCCTGCCTGTAAGCTCCCTTCAAGTACTGGAAGGCTACAGTGAGGACTCCTGGGAGCCTTCTCCAAGTTAAACAAACTGTGCAAAAGGTTTCTAAGGCAGCACTTGAGTGCTAACTGGAGATACTTAGTACAGGGTTAACAGAAGGAAACTTTGGTAATGACTGGGATGACAGTCACACAGTACCTGAGCTAATTAGGGATGAGGCATAGATAGCAGTTCATTTTCAAGGAGAAGGGAAGAATAAGGCAAGATCATTTGGGGAACAAAACAGCAACTGGTCCAGCAGATGACATTCATGTTATGTTGGAGACAGGTGGAACAAAGGTGAAAAAACTTTACGTATGACAGGATTTGAACAGAAAGAGATTACAATCTCTGTCTACAATACTTGCAATCCATCCCCTATCCTAATGAGTAATTGTTACTGCATGAGGCTTAGCATGCAGGCAGTAGACAAATACTCCTCCCTCCACCTATATGAACTGCAGAACTCCCCCATGCTCTTTTGGTGCCTCAATAGGCCAGTTCTGGGAATAATTTACTGGTGTCAAGCTTCTGGGAGATGGTTAGTAGCTTCTCAAACTGCCCTTATCCATTTCAGTCCACGAAACAGGCCTGAGTAGCATATGCTATCTCACCTTGAACCTTAGCAGCACCATGATCTCAAAAATTTGCCACTGAGGGAATTTAGGGCTGTAAATTTTTGCACTGTAGGTAAGTTAAGAGTTCAGATCCAGAATGTTGACCTGAGCTTGACATGCAGTATAAATGCATCCTATGATGGGTTTATTACATCCTGAAGTCTGTGCTTGTTGTGGATCCAGACTGCAGACTTAGCCGTGTCCTAAGGTTTCGTTTTTACCAGCAAGTTAAGCAGAGCACAGGCACAGGCACTAAAACTCCATTATCTGTATGTTAAATGGAGCCTTGCCTGATTTTGACTCAAGATAACAAGCACTCTGCCTGATGATTCCCAGGTGTGGTCTGGGGATAATGTATGGGATGAAGATATTTCTAATTTTGAGTTTGAATGTAGCCACCTTACTTTAGACATCGTGAGTTTAACTCTATATAGAACTCCATATGACCATATCATGTCATCATATCATTTGGAGCCACAGTATCATTTGGTTTATTAGTATAGGATGTAGGTTTTGAGGGTTATCCAGGAGCTACTGTTCTGACCTGTCCTAGATTCTCAGCTGATGTAGAGGCTGTTTTGCCACTTGGGAGGAGATAAAAAGCCACCTCTGTGAAAGAGTGTAAGGCGTGTTTCTATATATGCATACCCTAAGACAATCCTTATGCTGAAAATGTATTGAATAACAGTATGTCAGGAATTTTTGCATGGAAGAATTTAGCCAGAGTTCCTATGTAGTAGCTGCTCAGAGTGAATTCTCTGAGGCATCCCAAAGACTGCTTAAAAGACTGGCTGTGTATTAAGTACAAATTCCTAATAAATTGTGTAGCACATGCTCTTGATGTAAAACCTTTCCTTGTAAAACCTTGAAAGGACTGAGCTGCGGCTTGTATTACAGCAAGAAAATAAACAAAGTGAAAGGAGAGAAAAATGGTGAATGAGGGTGAATAAGTGCAACATAATCCATTATAGAATTGTCATATTTTTTTCCCACTATGGCTTGTAGTCATTATCATAGCTTCAGACTCTGTTTGTTTCTATTAATAACTCATCTCCTTCAAACTGGTGTTGCCTAAATAATCCTTTTAGTGTCTCACGGCAATATAAATCTAAAGTAGATATCATTTAGTCCAGTGGTAGGAAATTGCCTCAGAGATTCCTCCTTACAAACTTGTAAAACTCTTATTAACAGGAGGCAGATTCATCCTTCATCTCTGCCAGAATAGCACTTTTTCAAAACTTCACTCTTTTGCTTCATACCTTCCCACTTTCAGACTGCATTTATTCCCAGTGAGTTTTTACCTGTTCATTCCATCATCTTTAGCTTTTCTGTTTTCTGCTAATCTCCCCAAATTTTTTGTAATCCATAGTTTTTTTTCCCTTTATAACAGCATTATTTCCATGTTGTCTTTATAGTCTTTCAAGTCCTTTGTTTGCCTCCCCTTTCCCTGCTGAATCTCAGAGTTCTGGTGAATACATTCCTCTCTGCTTTTCTGCTCTATTTTCATTCGTTATGTTTATCTAGTTCAGTCAGCTAATGCCATTGCCACTTCTCTGAGTGTTCATGTTTTACACAACAATAGCTCTAATAAGCTGATATCTGAAGCCACAAGTTGGCTTCTCAGCTGAATAAAACAACAACCCTCAGAGGACACATACATCTATTTGTTCAAGAAACATTTAGATGTAGTACTGAGGGACATGGTCTAGTGGAGAAAAATTGGTGATGGGCAGGTGGTTAAAGCAGATGATATTGGAGGTCTTTTCCCAACTCGGATATTCTATGATTCTACAATTCTGTTTGACTTAAAAACTTAATTTGTACCAGTCCAGAAAGTAGAAGTCATCCAAAATAATGCAGGAGAAACACTCCTTTCAAAAATGTTGGCAGGAAGAGAACATAAATAATTTATTCCTTCAAAGAAATTATTATAAGATGGGGAACAAAGTCTTCTTCTGCTGGTATGGTTCTTTGTCTATCATCTCTTGACTCTGTGCAAGAATGTGGCTCATAACCAGCACAGAAAATCTACCCAAATCTGAATATATANTCCATGTTGTCTTTATAGTCTTTCAAGTCCTTTGTTTGCCTCCCCTTTCCCTGCTGAATCTCAGAGTTCTGGTGAATACATTCCTCTCTGCTTTTCTGCTCTATTTTCATTCGTTATGTTTATCTAGTTCAGTCAGCTAATGCCATTGCCACTTCTCTGAGTGTTCATGTTTTACACAACAATAGCTCTAATAAGCTGATATCTGAAGCCACAAGTTGGCTTCTCAGCTGAATAAAACAACAACCCTCAGAGGACACATACATCTATTTGTTCAAGAAACATTTAGATGTAGTACTGAGGGACATGGTCTAGTGGAGAAAAATTGGTGATGGGCAGGTGGTTAAAGCAGATGATATTGGAGGTCTTTTCCCAACTCGGATATTCTATGATTCTACAATTCTGTTTGACTTAAAAACTTAATTTGTACCAGTCCAGAAAGTAGAAGTCATCCAAAATAATGCAGGAGAAACACTCCTTTCAAAAATGTTGGCAGGAAGAGAACATAAATAATTTATTCCTTCAAAGAAATTATTATAAGATGGGGAACAAAGTCTTCTGCTGCTGGTATGGTTCTTTGTCTATCATCTCTTGACTCTGTGCAAGAATGTGGCTCATAACCAGCACAGAAAATCTACCCAAATCTGAATATATACCTAAAATGTGAAAAAGAAAATTAATGCAGTGATTTTAAAGATGAGACTGTTTTTTATACAAAATACTACTGTTGTTTCAATTTTCATTGTTTTTAACACATCACTGATCTAATAAGTTAGGCAATTTGTTTGTTAAGTTTTCTTCTATCAAGGTGTCTGTGCTTGCATTATAAACGTATTATTCTTTGCCATAAACATGTAGAAAATGAAGCTAACATATCCTTTGTAAAAAGGGCTTGCATCAGTTTGGTAACTTTATTTTTTACTTAAAATTTGTTAACATTCTCATTTTGTTGCTGAAAAAAAGATCTTTAATTTGACTTGCAAACATTTTAAATAAAAATGCTTCAATGCAGCTGTCAGATACTTACTAAAAAATATTAGTTCAGGTTACACAAATTTAAAGCACTGAAAACATGGGAAATGAGAAATGAGACAAGAAAGAATGTTTTAATTGTAAACTAGTAGTATAGATAATTTTAAACAATAGTAATGAGACCAAGGATATAGACATCTTGAATTTTGCAACCTCTGTTAAACAAAGTACAGCCAGACGCAGCAGTTAAAAATACGTAACCACACAAGCTCCCCATTTGCCCTCTTTTATTTGCTCTGTGTTTTCAATTTGTAATGACAATTTTGTATCAGAACAATAAACCATGGGGATCATCTTTCTTTTGCCAGCTGTGACCCAAATGACTAGATTTGACTGTCCCATGAATGGAAACTGACAAACGAGACTTCAAAAGACTTCCCATTGCCAAGTTTAACAAAATTCTACTATCTTTTAACCAAATATTTATGTATTACATGACTGTGTTTTATTATATTTATGTATTACATGGCTGTATCCTATTAAAATCAGGTCTTCTCAGATCAGCAATACTCCCTTTCAGTGTCATTTGAAATATTTGGTTTCAATTAATATACACTGAACTGAAAGAAATGTACCAAACCTTGTTTATTTTCCATCAATTGATGATAACTGCTTAAATCATTACATACAACATGCTCTCCATCCCCTGTTTACTCTACAAAGCAGCTGGCAGGCCGCACCTGTCAGCCTAGGAGAGAATCTCATAAAGCTGCCAGTAAAACAGTGGGGCTGAATACACATCTGCTAATAAATTCTTTTCATCATATCCTAATCAAACAGCACATGTAGTTTATGACCCTCCTAATAAAGGGTTTGAAATATCTGCTCATGAACTTGATATTATCAAAGACAATGCCAACTTGTATGACCAGTTTTTATTTACTCCTTTCAGTGGAAAGGTGTGTGGTGAAACTGCAGGTCAGGTAAAGGGATAAAAACTGGCTGTTGACATAGACAAAAGCTATTCTTTTATGAAAAATAATTTTTAAGAAAGGATTTGTTTTGAATTAAACTTCTCTGCTTATTAATGGGACTATTTTGCTATTCTGTTTGCCAGTCATTCTGTTCCTGAGACCAGCTGCAGCAGTCAGACAATTGCCAACTGCTTTGTATAGCCAGTTCTTGATCTAATAGCATCTATAACAGAGAGAATGTGACTTGCAACCCGAGTATCATGGTGTTTGACTATTAAATATAAGGCAGGTAATGATGGAGGGTGATTTTAGACTTGCTTATAAAAACATGGAATTGCATGCTAACATGGACACTGACTCGAAGGGTGGGTGCTGAAAAATGCAATGTCTTTTCATATCAATATCCACTGAAAATAATTAAGAGCAATTGTAACTAAAACAGTAGTTAAAATGAACATTTGTGGGACAAATTTTACTATCTAGATTTAAATAGCTCTCAACTAGTATGACTTTTATCCTGAATGATCTTCTTTCTGGACTAATGCTCTTTTCTGTACGTAAGCCAGTGTTGTCTTAATGTGTCTGCACAGTTTGTCATGTAACACAGTCTTCCTCATTGATTTTTGGTGAAGTGTATGCCAAAATAATTTGCATGAGTAGAACAACTGTCCATGGAACTGCTGTTCCATCTGCATTAATTTTCTGGAATGCTGAAGTCCTCTGTGGCTGGACAATAACTAATGGTTCATTTTCCCTTGCAGTCTCAAGGATATTTATCATGCATGTAGTATGGTTTGTCCTTTGGTTACTCAGGTTATCCTATATATACTCACCAAAGTATTACACCATGAGGCATCTTTCATGCTGATCTGGCAAATTGCCACCCTTGTTCTGACTCCTCTCCTTTTTAGGCTTTCTGAAGATGAATAATATCATTGTGTAGCCAACTCTAATTTTTGCTTTATTCTTTACCTGTAGTTGCACAAATATCCCATTGATTCATAAGTGAGTAATGTTACTCTTCAGTGTCTTCCTATCTTTCTCTTTTGAAGACCTTCTAAAAAGTTTTATGAGTTTTGAAGTCATGAGCTGGATGCTAGTTCCAGAAACCCCTGCTCTTATGTCCTTCACACTACAACCCTTGCATGTTATGTCTGACATTTGTCATATTTTCATTTGGCACCAATGAGCTGTACAATGTGACTATCTTGAGCCTAGCTTCCTTTCTTTTCCTAGGTACATGCAACCGTCCTTCTACTCTGTGCATCTCCCTTCACTTGTGTGGAGTGGATGTCCACATGAACTACAATAAGTGGAAATTCCTCAGTATTCTTCAGGATATCCTTTGCTCTTTTGGTCACACAAATCTTTTGGAAATTTTTATATGTGAAAGACAATCACGTGTATGATTCAACTTTAACTGTAAATTTTTTATGTCACCTTCATTCAACATCTTTTTTGTTTGTTTGTTTCTTTTACTTTATGCTACATTGTCATCAGCAGGAAGTTTCACTCACCTTGTCTCATTGTTTTTGTGTCTCTGGACTATAGATATATACTCAAACTGTTATCTTATGTGTGTCTAGCTCTAAAGAGCCTAAAGAGGAAGGAAAGAAAAACAAAGTCAAGACATTGGCAGTGTCATATCGCTTCCTCTCTGAATTAGAAAACACCATTTTCCTGTCTTTGGAAACACTGTGTTTAGAAAAAAATGATGGGAAATTTGAAGTTCGTAAATGATATTTCTGCTTCAAAGGAAAAAGAAAATCCACCTGGTACTGTGTCTTGACTATAATATTATATTTATATTTTTAAATAAAATTTAAATATAAATGATTTAAAAATATATATTTTTTAATTACTTAAAACCTTCAGCATATGATTATTACTACATAATCGTGGGTACTTAGGTCTAAGCCATATGGAACATAAAGACAAGGTGATCGGTGGTAAGCAACATGGCTTCACCAAGGGAAGTCATGCCTGACAAACTTGGTGGCCTCTTATGATGGAGTTATAGTGTCATTAGATAAAGGAAGAGCAATTGATATCATCTACCTCGACTTGTGCAAAGCAATTTATACTGTCCCACATGACATTCTGGTCTCCATATTGGAGAAAAATAATATGATGGATGGACCACTCACTATATAAAGAATTGGCTGGATGGTCACNCTTTATGCTACATTGTCATCAGCAGGAAGTTTCACTCACCTTGTCTCATTGTTTTTGTGTCTCTGGACTATAGATATATACTCAAACTGTTATCTTATGTGTGTCTAGCTCTAAAGAGCCTAAAGAGGAAGGAAAGAAAAACAAAGTCAAGACATTGGCAGTGTCATATCGCTTCCTCTCTGAATTAGAAAACACCATTTTCCTGTCTTTGGAAACACTGTGTTTAGAAAAAAATGATGGGAAATTTGAAGTTCGTAAATGATATTTCTGCTTCAAAGGAAAAAGAAAATCCACCTGGTACTGTGTCTTGACTATAATATTATATTTATATTTTTAAATAAAATTTAAATATAAATGATTTAAAAATATATATTTTTTAATTACTNGGAGTGATGTTCCACAGGGATCGTTGTTGGTACTAGGTTTGTTTAACATATTTGTAAGAAACATGGACAGTGGGATCGAGTGCACCCTCAGCAAGTCTGCAGATGGCACTAAGCTGAATGGTGCAGTTGATAGTCTAGAGGGAAGGGATGCTATCCAGAGGGACCAGGACAGGCTTGAGAGGTGGGCCCATGCCAAACTCATGAAGTTCAACAAGGCCATGTGCATGGTCTTTCATCTGGACAGGGGCAATCCCAAGCACAGATACAGGTCGGGCAGAGAAAGGTTTGAGAGCAGCCCTGAGGAGAAGGATTTGGGAGTGTTGACTGATGAGAATTTCAGTACGAGACAGCAATATGAGCTTGCAGCCCAGAAAGCCAATTGTATCCTAGGTTGCAACAAGAGAAGTGTGACCAGCAGGTTAATGGAGGTGAAGATGATCAGAGAAATGCAGCACTTCACCTATGAGGACAGGCTGAGAGAGCTGGGGCTCTTCAGCCTGGAGAAGGCTCCAAAGAGACCTTACAGTGGCCTTCCAGTACCTGAAGGAAAGCTGGGGAGGGACTTTTTATAAGGACAGGTAGCATTAGGGCAAGGGAAAATGTTTTTAAATGTTAAGAGGGTAGATTTAGATTAGATATTAGGAAGAAAGACTTTACTCTGAGGGTGGAGATACTGGAACAGGTTGCCCAGTGAGGTTGTGAATACCCCCTCCCAGGCCAGACTGCATGGGGCTTTGAGCAATCTGGTCAAGAGGGAGGTGTCCCTGCCTCTGACATGTGGATTGGAACTAGATGATCTAAAAGGTCCCTTCCAACTCAAATCATTCTATGATTCTATGATTCTATGATCGTCAACCTCCTCTATCATCTCATTAAAGTTGATCCGGAATGTTAGTGAAGAGTTACTAGTGATAGGTTTATATTTATTTTTATATTAGCAAATTTCACCACAAATTCAAACTTTTTCAAAAAACCTCATTTCTTCATAAATGTTTCACAGATCCTGAGAAATATTTCGACTATATCCATGAGCAAGGAAACACTGCTTCCAGTGAGGATCCACAAGCAAAATTCCATCATGGCTGAGGAACCTCCTGGAAGAGAGCTGGAAACAAGACCAATAAAACTTTTCTTTGTTCATCTCAGCTGTTTCATCAGCTCAAAGTCCATTGTTGTGTCATACTGAGACATAAAGAATAACTAAGCAGTGCTTGATTTAATATTTGTTCATAAGTGTTCTTGAGTCCATCAGCTCAAAGCATCAGTATGAGCTATTATTCTATAATTCTATCTCAGGTGAGTATCCTGACCGGGTAGGTATATTCAATTCTCCAACGTAGGCTCTCCGTCCACTTTTTGATAGCTGACATTAGACATGCTTTGTACATAACTAGAGAATTAATCTTCCCAAATATGATAGAGTTTCCTAGCAAAGGTTGAAAACACAGCTATGTATCCTGTGGCTCTGGTCTGAACACATCCTCTGTGTAAGAGATTTGAGACATACAGCTCATGCTTACAGTAGAGAAAAACTTAAACACATTCTTTAGCAAAAACCTGTATTTAGAGGAGCTGACACCTGAAAAACCATTCTGCGAATGACTCTACTCCATGTCAGTGGCTCCAGTAGGTGGCTAAAAAGAGAGACAGATGTTTAAGTAATCCTGAACACATTACTTTTATGAAAGCCAGAAATGAAGCTTGTGAATTCAGGCATCTCAAGGTTGGTAATTTCCAATCAGCAGCTTATGGATTTCTGCACTTTATAAGCAGTCAACAAGGAACCAGGGAAAATGATAAATAAGGTTGTTTTGTTTTGTTTTTAATAGGAGGAGAAGGAAAAGGATTTAGCAATAAACTCTGTGAATGGGACAAAGTTCTACAGAATAGCTATAGCTTATTTCATTCATACATCCTTAGAGAATCATAAAATAGCTCCCTGAATACCTCACTGATAGTTGATAAATTCTCATTTTAGCACTATATTTTGATGCATTGAACATTTTTGTTCTTTAAAGCATAAAAAATATCAATCAATAAAATAAAAAGAACTAAGTGGATGTGAGATTGAAGCAGACTTTTTTAATTACTTAGGCTGTCACATAAAATGTCCACTGGCCACTGTTGAGAATGTTTTTAAATTTCATGAGCAGTGTCTGTACAATGTATTAATCTCAAAACTGAGAATATAATCCCTCCTGGCCCTATATTTGGTATAATACTTTAAGCAGATACGTGTAACTTTGTAATCAAAGCCAAACCAGGATGATTTCTGAGCAGAGGTATTCTGAGGTGGTTTCTATTTGCAGCTTCTGAAAAAAGTAGTTTTCTGCTGTAACACTCATTCTATTCAGCCTGTGAAAGAATCAACAAATAAAATACAAAGACTGCCAAAGAAATTGGATATATATATTTATTGAGTAAATATTGTCTTATTACATGAAATGTGTAATAGTTTCAGCTCATGAAGTAGAACTGGCAGAACTGGACAGAGACCCTTTGACTTAACTGTGGTGGGTTTTTTGTGTCTTCCTACTACTCCTCCCTCTCCCTTTGACTAACACAGAATGCGGTTTTATGCCTGTCAGAATTTTTAGAAGGATAAAACAAATTATAATTCATAGTAATGGAAAACATGGAAAAAAACAAAAACATTTCATCTTCAGCAATTGGGGATGAGAAGTTATAATTCTAGGATGTGAGGCTGGAAAGAACAGAAGTGATCTTATCTCTGTGTTTGACCCAAGAAAAGATCAAGTAGACCAAAACCATTCCTGGCATGTTTGTGTAACCTGTTCTTACAACCTGTCAGTAACAGAAACAGCACCAGTTGCCAGACAAGCTATTCCAGGGCTTAACTTTCCTTGCACTCAGATCGTTCTTTACAGTGTCTAACTTAATTCTCCCTTCCTGCAATTTAAATGCACTGTTTTTCTTCCTGTCCTCAGGGGATCTGGAGAACAGATTATTCTATTCCTCTTTGCATTAGTCTCATAATTGCCTCATGCCAGGGCACTGCTCCCCAAGCTGTCCGCACTGCATATTGGGTCACCTCCAGGATCTGTTCTAGAGCTGAGCAGAGCAACTAGGCCTTTCCTCAAGCAAACCATGGTTCATTGGATAGATTAGTTCATAGTCTGGTCCAGAGAGAACCACATCTCTCCTTATTCAGTAAATCTGTTTCTTCAACAAGTGCTTACCCCATTTGACCTTGTGTCCTTTGTTTTTACACAGTATCCTTCTGTCCACCACATATGCCTATGCTGTCATCTTGTAAACAAGTACGAATGTTACAGATGTAAAGCAGTCACTCTCTATATCTGAGACGACCTGAAAAAGTGCTTCCTCTTAAAGAAAACTGAACAATAAAGAATAGGTTTTAGGCCTAAATATAAGACACATGGTGGCAAGACATCAAGGCCTTGTGGTAGTGTTTTATAAGCTGTTCGAAGATGAGGTGGGAAGGGGAAAAAGGCCTAAGAGAATATCACTAGCTATTGAGAGGAATGCTGCTGTTGCAGCTGTGAACCACAGGTGGGAAGAGGTTTTTTTCAGCTTGTGTGAGAGAGTGGCCAATGAATTACTGCATACAGAGGCCTGTGTGACCAAGATAAGCTTTACTCCATGTGCTGCTGTGTGTGGGCACAATCAGGTCACAGTACAAGGAGCTAACAAGAATGTAAACCAGGTGTTAGAAAAAAAGAGCATGGTATGCTCCTGCAAGCGAGAAGTTCATTCACTTGGGTGCATTTAAGCTGAGTAGAGTTCAGTCCTTCTTTGACCAGGGACATTTGCCAAAATTCAAGAGAAAAAAAAAAAAATCATAGAAATGAAATTCAATGAGCTCAGGAAGACCCTTATGAATGAGTAGTTGAAGATAGGGACAGTTTCACTACCTTCTTGTTTTGTTCTTATGCTGTTGTCTTCTGCTTTTCTGTCCATGGAACTAGGTGGACATTTCACTGGATGAAGTAAAACCATTCTAATGTAGGTAGGAGTACCATGGATGTAAGTCATTCTGTGCCAGCTGACCTCTCTGGGGAGGAAATGAGAAAAGCCATAGGGATGCTACTTCAAGTTTCTTGCTCCAAAATTTGGCTTTCTATACCACCCACCTGGTCCTCACATCCTTCTGCCCCAACCTCACCAGCTGTGCCACTGATGGCATTCTCTACTGTTAGCAGTTGATGTTGCATGCTGATACTATTTCTTATTCAGCAAAAGCAGTATTACATCTCTGTGTTCTCCCACCCCTTTGGTTGACAGGTTTTTGTGGTTCCTCCTCTTTTGCAGAGGTACTATTAATATTTCCCAGACCTGAACAGTTTTCCTACATCCCCCTAAGTAAAAAGGAAAATATTTCTGTATCAACATAGCATTTCTAGTACCCAAAGTTTAAGCCTATGCTTTTCAAAGAATTGGGCACAAACTGCTTTCTGAACCTATAGACAGATAGCACAATAGTCATTCATGTCCATACACATAATCTCTTTCCAAGGAAAGCAGATTATCAACTTCCAAAGAGTTCATTGAGAATCATCCCTGACATATACTGTGCTTGAATTGTACTCAGCCACTGCATGCAGGAATGCTAGTTGGTACACAACAAATATGTGCTAATAGTTTAACAACATAGACAGTTTCACATCAGAGCTTGGGTCTTGTCTGTGGCACTATCATGGAAGTATTTGAAAGTTTTAACTGAGGGTCAAAAAGGAAAAGTCGGATTCATGAAGGAGAGACAGGTCCTAATCAGAAATCTGCAGAGATGTCCCATCATTGACAGTTTGGTAGAAATAATCATTACAGATGATAATTTTCTTCTTTGACTATGCTGCTCACATTAATAATTCACATATATTCTACATGGGATCTCAGGTTCAGTCTTGGGGTGTGAGATGAACTTCTAGTAATGTTAAAACTTGGCCAAGTGATCATTTTTCTATTTGTCCTTCTTGCAGGGGGAAAATAAATGAAAAATGAGGCTTCAGTAAGACTTCAATCAACGTTTTATATTTTAGTGCCCTGTTTTGCTTTGATTTTTAATGCCTTTTGTGATCTCTAATAATAGAAATGCCAGCATAGGGAGCTGTATTCTGAACATCAAGATTGTAAAGTGTTTGTTAACTCTTTAATTAAATAGTTAGTCAATGGATTTCAAAGTCTCATGTACATTGCTTTACAATTTTATCCTGAACAATCTTAAAAATAAAATCTAAAAAAAATCTGCTGAGAATTTTTAAGTATCTTGCATCAAGGAATGGCACAAATGAAGTAATTTTTAGGGAGAAAATATTTCCATTATTATTTTAAGTGTATAAATCTTTTCACTGCTATGAGTAAGGATAAATAAATCTGAGTTACATATACTTGTAACATTAATTATTGCATAGAGTTAATGTAACATGTCCAAGTTGAGTCCTACCCTTTTTAGATACTCCACAAGTTGCTCTTTTAAGTCCTTAATTTTTTTAATTGCTTGTATAATGTTCCCATTTAAGTAATTGGTCTATCTAGAAGAAGCGTTATACAATTTAAAACATTTATAGGCATTTTGGTATTAAAAGGTTCCTTAACAAGGATAACAATATAACAACAATTTATTGAGAAAGTTAGGTCCAAGTATCGTACATGTTAGCTGTTCTTAAATCACTACAGAAAAGGGTTTGGATTGAAGGTTTTCCTTTCAGTTTAAGTTGGTGAGCAACCAAATTATAATCAACATCAATAAAACATACAGGCTTGAACAGTAAAAAATAATGGTAAAACAAAATAGTTCATGTCATTTGAAACAGGGAGATAGATTCCCAGGTGGCTCATAAAGAAAAGAGCCATAATGAACAGTACATCAATTCCAATCCTCTAGTCCTTCCTGAGGCAAATCTTCCCTGACTTCAAGCCATGTTTTTTGTGTAAAAATTTGACCAGGGGTTTGGTGTGGGAGATCTTGCTTATTTCCAAATATGAAAATCTTCAAACTTCAGAACCCCTTTTACTCTGTGTGTGTTCATGTGCCTGCTCTCAGTGACTGAGTCTTGTCCATTAAGAGATGTGACATATTTTATTCTCCAGTTTTCTTCTGTTGCTGGAAATACTCATTCTTTTTTATTTTAATGTTGAGTTTAAAGCAATGGGAAAACATCCCAAAATTCAGAATAAATGAGACATCTTAGTTCACGAGGTATCATTTTGTTCTGTGTCTTCCTAGTGGGCTGGTCACTGGGTGGAGATGAAAGCTTGGCCCTAAATGACTAAAGACATTTGAATCCTCATCTTTAATTCCTTTTGAAAATCACTTTTCAAAACATAGGGGAGGCATAAATTTTTGTTTTTATGTTTTAAAATATGATTTAGCCTGAAACAGATGGAAGACAAGATTGAAATACGTGTGTAAAAAACTATCCATTAGGTACAAAAGAAATGCCATAAACCTCTACCTCAACAAATGCAAACAGAAATTCAGTTACTTTCCCATTCAACTAGGTTAGGAGTTTTTGTGGAGCTGCATGAAATGCTTTGCTGATAATCAGACACAAAGGTGGGAAAGATTCATCTGACTGCAAGCATTTTAAGTGAAAACCTCTACAGGTCTAGCTTTTCAAGTTCCCTTTATTACTGCTTTGTATTTGTGTTATAGAATCTCCTTTATAGAAGAGAGAAATAGGCACCTTACATGCTTAATCTCATTTTAAAGTAGTTATCTAAAATGAGTGAGAGGAATCTAGCTCCTACATTGCCTCTTGACTCTAAAGCAATCTTAGGCTGCCTGAGATTTAGATGCCTATACTGCAGACAACTGAAATTAAATGAGTTGTATCCTATACAATATGTGTCCGTTCAGAAGAAAATTGGGCAATTTAATATGTTAAATTGAACAAAAATATCTGACTAAAGAATAGCTTTTATTTGGCTAAAGCCAATCCTCGTGAAATGCAGCCAGAATTACTATGAAGTGAAGGAGAATTCACTACTTTCCTTTTTAGCTGTTTTTTTCTGAGTGACCTCAATCACTGCTGAAAAATGTGCCTTATTTCCAAACCAAACCTGTCTGGTTTCAGTTTGTACCCATTGATTTTCTTTAGGCCTTTTTCCTTTGGTCTAAGGGTCCCTCCACTGTTCAGTGTTTTTCCTAATGAGAGTACAGGCATACATACTCAAGTTAACCTTAAATCAACTATATGAAAATAGATTATTTCAGCTATCTCACTACCACACCTTTTCTCAATCTTGAAATGATTTTTAAGGTTATTTCTGCATCCCTTCCAATCTTTCAGCTTTTTTCTTTCTTTCTTTCTTTTTTTTAAATACAGACAGCAGATGCTTATGCAGTATTCTAGTATCAATCTCATCAATACTACATACACGGGTAAAATCATTACCTTGCTTATTATGTATAGAGTAACATATTTTTGATAACGTTTTTTTTCCCTCCCTAAATAATATTGAGAAATTCTTTATTTCTCGTCTCTTAAGACACTCAGATTTATTTCAGAATAATCCTGGCTGTATTAAACTAATTAGTTGAAATGATCTCACCTTTATAAATAGGTCAGCTCATTTGATGTATCTCATAATTATTATTTCTTCCTTTATTTTTGTGTAATCTACAATTCTTTCCTGCCAATATTTTGGATAATCTTAATGTTACCTGTGGTGACCCTTCAGGCAGTCCTTGGCAGATTTCATTAGAGATAGAAGTGTTCTCCATTAATGGTTACTTTTGGAAACTGTTAGCCAGTTTTTTGACCTATAAGTTTATTCCTGTCTCAGTCCATTATTTTGGCAGGGACTGATGTAAAGTTAACTTGTTAATTTAACCTTTTTCTGTATTTCCACAGCATTTGTACCCCTCTAGTCTTTTGAGATTTCTCCAGTCTTTGAAGATTTACTCAAGAGTAATGCTAGTGATTCAGTTGTCTCCCTTGGAAATTGCTTAGGACTCTCGGAATCAAGTTATCCAGTCTAATGATTTAAAAATATTTAACAGGCTCTTTTTTTTTTTTTTTGAAACTAAAGGACTAAGAGGAAGAAGTCCTCATGCAAAGTGATATAATGTTTCTGTTTGTCTCCAATAAATAAAAGTCAACTTTTACCAAACATTCATCCTTTTGCTCTACCACTATTAATTAATTTTACAATCTTATCTGATGACAAGATGATATCACTTCTGATTTGTTTTTCTATTTTTAATATATATTAAAAAATACTTTTTTTTTTTCAGTTACAGCAATAGTTTTCCTATGCTTTTAGCTTCTTAAACTGTTTTATTCTGATAGGCATTTCTCATTCATACTGATAAAAAATCTACCATTTATGTCAGTTTTAATGCATTATGCATTGCTTTTGTATTCCTAATTTCCACAGAATGAGGTTGGTCTTTCTAGCCAAAGTTTGCTCTTTCTTGATTGTGAAATCATGGGGTTTTAGCCATCTAAAAATCTCATAAGTTTCAATTAAAGTTCTCTGACTACATTTTACTTTCCAGGAATTTAGCTCATAACATTCCCAAACTTTTGGAAATTAAGTATTTCTAAAGCATGATCTATGTGAATGATTTGGAATTGTCTTTGTTTATCTTTTTTAGAAGAAAGCAAAACATGATTGCTTGTTTCTAGGCTGCCACCACCCTTTGATCTAGAGAGATTATCTTCAGTCTAGAAAATAATACGACAATATCTTGTTATATAAGACTTTATCTTTTATTTATAAATACATATCTATAAGTATAAATA